>JAYKOZ010000093.1:3690000-4100000 GCA_036172795.1 Pelodytes ibericus
ATCATGATATCATCATCATGATAGCATCATCATCATCATCATCATCATCATCTCATCATGATATCATCATCATGATATCATCATCATCATCATCTCATCACGATATCATCATCATCAGCTCATCATGGTATCATCATCATCTCATCATATCATCAACATCATCTCATCATGATATCATCATCATGATATCATCATCATCATCATCATCTCATCATGATATCATCATCATCATCTCATCATTATATCATCATTATCATCATCATCTCATCATGATATCATCAATATATCATCATTATCATCTCATCATGATATCATTATCATCATCATCATCATCATCATCTCATCATGATATCATCATCATCATCATCATCATCATCATCATCATCATCTCATCATGATATCATCATCATCATCATCATCATCTCATCATGATATCATCATCATCATCATCTCATCATGATATCATCATCATTATCATCATCATCACATCATTATATCATCATCATCATCATCATCATCGTCTCATCATGATATCATCATCATCTCATCATGATATCATCATCATTATCATCATCATCACATCATTATATCATCATCATCATCATCATCATCTCATCATGATATCATCATCATCTCATCATGATATCATCATCATCTCATCACGATATCATCATCATCAGCTCATCATGGTATCATCATCATCTCATCATGATATCATCATCATCTCATCATTATATCATCATCATCATCATCTCATCATGATATCATCATCATCTCATCATGATATCATCATCATCATCCTCATCATCATCTCATCATGATTTCATCATCATCATCATCTCATCATGATATCATCATCATCATCATCTCATCATGTTATCATCATCATCATCTCACCATGATATCATCATCATCATCTCATCATGATATCATCATCATGATATCATCATCATCATCATCATCTCATCATGATATCATCATCATCATCTCATCATGATATCATCATCATTATATCATAATCATGACATCATCATCATCATCATCATCATCATCATCATCATCATCATCATCTCATCATGATATCATCATCATCTCATCATGATATCATCATCATCATCATCATCTCATCATGATATCATCATCATCTCATCATGATATCATCATCATGATATCATCATCATCTCATCACGATATCATCATCATCAGCTCATCATGATATCATCATCATCTCATCATATCATCAACATCATCTCATCATGATATCATCATCATCATCATCATCTCATCATGATATCATCATCTCATCATTATATCATCATCATCATCATCATCATCTCATCATGATATCATCATCATCTCATCATGATATCATCATCATCATCATCATCATCATCTCATCATGATATCATCATCATCTTATCACGATATCATCATCATCATCATCATCATCTCATCATGATATCACCATCATCATCCTCTCATCATTATATCATCATCATCATCTCATCATGATATCATCATCATGATATCATCATCATCATCTCATCATGATATCATCATCATCATCTCATCATGATATCATCATCATCATCATCTCATCATGATATCATCATCATGATATCATCATTATCATCTCATCATTATATCATCATCATCATCATCATCTCATCATTATATCATCATCATCTCATCATGATATCATCATGATATCATCATCATCATCTCATCATGATATCATCATCATCATCATCATATCATCATTATATCATCATCATCATCATCATCATCATCTCATCATGCTATCATCATCATCATCATCTCATAATGTTATTATCATCATCATCATCATCATCATCATCATCATCATCATCATCATCATCATCTCATCATGATATCATCATCATCTCATCATGATATCATCATCATCATCATCTCATCATGATATCATCATCATGATATCATCATCATCATCTCATCACGATATCATCATCATCAGCTCATCATGGTATCATCATCATCTCATCATGATATCATCATCATCTCATCATTATATCATCATCATCATCATCATCATCATCATCATCATCATCTCATCCTGATATCATCATCATCTCATCATGATATCATCATCTCATCATGATATCATCATGATATCATCATTATCATCTCATCATTATATCATCATCATCATCATCATCATCATCATCATCATCTCATCATTATATCATCATCATCTCATCATGATATCATCATGATATCATCATCATCATCTCATCATGAAATCATCATCATCATCATCTCATCATGATATCATCATCATCATCATCATCATATCATCATGATATCATCATCATCTCATCATGATATCATCATCATCATCTCATCATGATATCATCATCATATCATCATCATATCATCATCATCTCATCATGATATCATCATCATCTTATCATGTTATCATCATCATCATCATCATCATCATCATCATCATCATCATCATCATCATCTCATCATGATATCATCATCATCTCATCATGATATCATCATCATCATCATCATCATCTCATCATGATATCATCATCATCTCATCATGATATCATCATCATGATATCATCATCATCTCATCACGATATCATCATCATCAGCTCATCATGATATCATCATCATCTCATCATATCATCAACATCATCTCATCATGATATCATCATCATGATATCATCATCATCATCATCATCTCATCATGATATCATCATCATCTCATCATTATATCATCATCATCATCATCATCATCTCATCATGATATCATCATCATCTCATCATGATATCATCATCATCTCATCATGATATCATCATCATCATCTCATCATGATATCATCGTCCTCATCGTCATCTCATCATGATATCATCATCATCATCATCATCATCAACATCATCATCATCATCATCATCTCATCATTATATCATCATCATCTCATCATGATATCATCATCATGATATCATCATCATCATCATCATCTCATCATGATATCATCATCATCATCATCATCATTATCATCATCTAATCATAATATCATCATCATCTCATCATGATATCATCATCATCATCTCATCATGATATCATCATCATCATCTCATCATGATATCATCATCATCATCATCTCATCATGTTATCATCATCATCATCATCATCATCATCTCATCATGATATCATCATCATCATCATCATCATCATCATCTCATCATGATATCATCATCATGATATCATCATCATCACAATCATCATCTCATCATGATATCATCATCATCTCATCATGATATCATCATCATCATCTCATCATGATATCATCATCATCATCTCATCATGTTATCATCATCATCTCATCATGATATCATCATCATCTCATCATGATATCATCATCATCTCATCATGATATCATCATCATAATATCATCATCATTATCATCATCATCATCATCTCATCTTGATATCATCATCATGATATCATCATCATCATCATCATCTCATCATGATATCATCATCATCATCATCATCTCATCATGATATCATCATCATTATCATCATCATTATCATCATCATATCATCATGATATCATCATCATCATCATCATCATCATCATCATCTCAACATGATATCATCATCATCATCATCATCATCATCATCATCTCATCATGATATCATCATGATATCATCATCATCATCATCATCATCATCATCATCATCATCATCTCATCATGATATCATCATCATCATCATCATCATCATCATTATCATCTCATCATGATATCATCAGCATCATCATCATCATCTCATCATGATATCATCATCATCATCTCATCATGACATCATCATCATCATCATCATCTCATCATGATATCATCATCATCATCATCATCATCATCTCATCATGATATCATGATATCATCATCATGATATCATCATCATCATCATCATCATCTCATCATGATATCATCATCATCATCATCATCATCATCATCTCATCATGATATCATCATCATCTCATCATTATATCATCATCATCATCATCATCATCATCATCATCATCTCATCATGATATCATCATCATCATCGTCATCTCATCATGATATCATCATCATCATCATCATCAACATCATCATCATCATCATCTCATCATTATATCATCATCATCTCATCATGATATCATCATCATAATATCATCATCATCATCATCATCTCATCATGATATCATCATCATCATCATCATCATTATCATCATCTAATCATAATATCATCATCATCTCATCATGATATCATCATCATCATCTCATCATGATATCATCATCATCATCTCATCATGATATCATCATCATCATCATCTCATCATGTTATCATCATCATCATCATCATCATTATCATCTCATCATGATATCATCATCATCATCATCATCATCATCATCATCATCATCATCATCATCTCATCATGATATCATCATCATGATAGCATCATCATCATCATCATCATCATCATCATCATCATCATCATCTCATCATGATATCATCATCATGATAGCATCATCATCATCATCTCATCACGATATCATCATCATCAGCTCATCATGGTATCATCATCATCTCATCATATCATCAACATCATCTCATCATGATATCATCATCATGATATCATCATCATCATCATCATCTCATCATGATATCATCATCATCATCTCATCATTATATCATCATTATCATCATCATCTCATCATGATATCATCAATATATCATCATTATCATCTCATCATGATATCATTATCATCATCATCATCATCATCATCATCATCTCATCATGATATCATCATCATCATCATCATCATCATCATCTCATCATGATATCATCATCATCATCATCTCATCATGATATCATCATCATCATCATCTCATCATGATATCATCATCATTATCATCATCATCACATCATTATATCATCATCATCATCATCTCATCATGATATCATCATCATCTCATCATGATATCATCATCTCATCATGATATCATCATCATTATCATCATCATCACATCATTATATCATCATCATCATCATCATCATCTCATCATGATATCATCATCATCTCATCATGATATCATCATCATCTCATCACGATATCATCATCATCAGCTCATCATGGTATCATCATCATCTCATCATGATATCATCATCATCTCATCATTATATCATCATCATCATCATCTCATCATGATATCATCATCATCTCATCATGATATCATCATCATCATCCTCATCATCATCTCATCATGATTTCATCATCATCATCATCATCATCTCATCATGATATCATCATCATCATCATCTCATCATGTTATCATCATCATCATCTCACCATGATATCATCATCATCATCTCATCATGATATCATCATCATGATATCATCATCATCATCATCTCATCATGATATCATCATCATCATCTCATCATGATATCATCATCATTATATCATAATCATGACATCATCATCATCATCATCATCATCATCATCTCATCATGATATCATCATCATCTCATCATGATATCATCATCATCATCATCATCTCATCATGATATCATCATCATCTCATCATGATATCATCATCATGATATCATCATCATCTCATCACGATATCATCATCATCAGCTCATCATGATATCATCATCATCTCATCATATCATCAACATCATCTCATCATGATATCATCATCATGATATCATCATCATCATTATCATCTCATCATGATATCATCATCTCATCATTATATCATCATCATCATCATCATCTCATCATGATATCATCATCATCTCATCATGATATCATCATCATCATCATCATCATCATCTCATCATGATATCATCATCATCTTATCACGATATTATCATCACCATCATCATCCTCTCATCATTATATCATCATCATCATCTCATCATGATATCATCATCATGATATCATCATCATCATCTCATCATGATATCATCATCATCATCTCATCATGATATCATCATCATCATCATCATCTCATCATGATATCATCATCATGATATCATCATTATCATCTCATCATTATATCATCATCATCATCATCATCTCATCATTATATCATCATCATCTCATCATGATATCATCATGATATCATCATCATCATCTCATCATGATATCATCATCATCATCATCATCATCATCATCATCATCATCATCTCATCATGATATCATCATCATCATCATCATATCATCATTATATCATCATCATCATCTCATCATGATATCATCATCATGATATCATCATCATCATCATCATCATCTCATCATGATATCATCATCATCATCGTCATCTCATCATTATATCATCATCATCATCTCATCATGATATCATCATCATGATATCATCATCATCATCATCATCATCTCATCATGATATCATCATCATCATCGTCATCTCATCATGATATCATCATCATCATCAACATCATCATCATCATCATCTCATCATTATATCATCATCATCTCATCATGATATCATCATCATGATATCATCATCATCTCATCATGATATCATCATCATCATCATTATCATCATCTAATCATAATATCATCATCATCTCATCATGATATCATCATCATCATCTCATCATGATATCATCATCATCATCTCATCATGATATCATCATCATCATCATCATCATCATCATCATCTCATCATGATATCATCATCATCATCATCTCATCATGTTATCATCATCATCTCATCATGATATCATCATCATCTCATCATGATATCATCATCATCTCATCATGATATCATCATCATAATATCATCATCATTATCATCATCATCATCATCTCATCTTGATATCATCATCATGATATCATCATCATCATCATCATCATCTCATCATGATATCATCATCATCATCATCATCTCATCATGATATCATCATCATTATCATCATCATTATCATCATCATATCATCATGATATCATCATCATCATCATCATCATCATCATCATCATCATCTCAACATGATATCATCATCATCATCTCATCATGTTATCATCATCATCATCATCATCATCATCTCATCATGATATCATCATCATCATCTCATCATGATATCATCATCATCATCATCATCATCATCATCATCTCATCATCATCTCATCATGATATCATCATCATCTCATCATGATATCATCATCATCATCATCTCATCATAATATCATCATCATCTCATCATGATATTATCATCATCATCTCATCATGATATCATCATCATCATCTCATCATGTTATCATCATCATCATCATCATCATCTCATCATGATATCATCATCATCATCATCATCTCATCATGATATCATCATCATGATATCATCATCATGATATCATCATCATCATCATCTCATCATATCATCATCTCATCATGATATCATCATCATGATATCATAATCATGACATCATCATCATCATCATCATCATCTCATCATGATATCATCATCGTCTCATCATGATATCATCATCATCATCATCATCATCTCATCATGATATCATCATCATGATATCATAATCATCTCATCACGATATCATCATCATCAGCTCATCATGATATCATCATCATCTCATCATATCATCATCATCATCATCATCTCATCATGATATCATCATCATCTCATCATTATATCATCATCATCATCATCATCATGTCATCATGATATCATCATCATCTCATCATGTTATCATCATCATGATATCATCATCATCATCATCATCATCATCTCATCATGATATCATCATCATCTCATCATGATATCATCAGCATCATCATCATCATCATCATCATCATCATCATCTCATCATGATATCATCATCATCTCATCATGATATCATCAGCATCATCATCATCATCATCATCTCATCATGATATCATCATCATCATCATCATCATCTCATCATGATATCATCATCATCTCATCATGATATCATCATCATCATCTCATCATGATATCATCATCATCATCATCATCTCATCATGATATCATCATCATCATCTCATCATGTTATCATCATCATCATCTCATCATGATATCATCATCATCATCTCATCATGATATCATCATGATATCATCATGATATCATCATGATATCATCATCATCATCATCATCTCATCATGATATCATCATCATGATATCATCATCATCATCATCTCATCATGATATCATCATGATATAATCATTATCATCTCATCATGATATCATCAGCATCTCATCATGGTATCATCATCATCTCATCATGATATCATCATCATCATCATCATCATCATCTCATCATGATATCATCATCATCATCTCATCATGATATCATCATCATGTCATCATGATATCATCATCATCTCATCATGATATCATCATCATCATCATCATCATCATCATCATCATCATCATCATCATCATCATCTCATCATGATATCATCATCATCATCATCATCATCATCATCATCTCATCATGATATCATCATCATCATCATCTCATCATGAGATCATCATCATCTCATCATAATATCATCATCATCTCATCATGATATCATCATCATCATCTCATCATGATATCATCATCATCATCTCATCATGATATCATCATCATCATCTCATCATGTTATCATCATCATCATCATCATCATCTCATCATGATATCATCATCATCATCTCATCATGATATCATCATCATGATATCATCATCATCATCATCATCATCTCATCATGATATCATCATCTCATCATGATATCATCATCATGATATCATAATCATGACATCATCATCATCATCTCATCATGATATCATCATCATCTCATCATGATATCATCATCATCATCTCATCATGATATCATCATCATCATCATCATCTCATCACGATATCATCATCATCAGCTCATCATGATATCATCATCATCTCATCATATCATCATCATCATATCATCATGATATCATCATCATCTCATCATTATATCATCATCATCATCATCATCATCATCATCATCTCATCATGATATCATCATCATCTCATCATGTTATCATCATCATGATATCATCATCATCATTATCTCATCATGATATCATCATCATCTCATCATGATATCATCATCATCATCATCATCATCTCATCATGATATCATCATCATCTCATCATGATATCATCAGCATCATCATCATCATCATCTCATCATGATATCATCATCATCATCATCATCATCATCATCTCATCATGATATCATCATCATCATCTCATCATGTTATCATCATCATCATCATCATCTCATCATGATATCATCATCATCTCATCATGATATCATCATCATCTCATCATGATATCATCATCATCATCATCTCATCATAATATTGTGGCGAAACCGGCCTCGCCACGTGTCCTTGGAGGGGGCTGCTTGCCCGCCTCTTGCCTTTGGACTATGGACCAGACTTTATGTGAATGTGTTATACCCCAGATAGGAATCCCATGGAGCCCATTCGTATGAAACTGACTGTAAAGACTTTGGCTCCATGGCGATTAAACTGTATTTGTGTGGTCCGAGCGCCATTCACTTAATAATGTGCGCTCAGACCTGAGCTATCTGGGGATATGTGAAATGTCTGTGTGTTATGTGTAAAATGTGACTTTATGTATTTTAAAGTGTGTCCTCAATTACCCGTTGCAACATTGTTGCGAACGGGTAATTGAACAGTAAGTAGCCGTCCTTTGTTCTCGGGGGTGGCCGCTGTCACGAAGTGAATTCTGACAGTCTGACTGACTGTGGTTCTTGGAGGGGCCTGAGGGCCAAACACCTCCCTTTAGATTATGGACCCTGTCTGTAATGTGTTTAAGCCTTCCATTGTTTAGTTATGTCAGCCACCCAGTCTGACTACCTTGCTTCTGGCTCCAGATTAAAGTGGCTAGATACTGCTTTACTGGTGATGTGTTTAAGTTTTCTATTGTTTAATCAAGTGTTATCTGATTGCAGTTTGGTGTATATAAGTCTGTGTTGTTTGTCAAATAAAGGAGTTCAATCTTGCTGTAAAAGTTCCTGTTTTAACCCTCAAAGTGAAGTGTCGTCTCATTATTGGGGGAAGGATTTATTGTATGCTGTTCCAGTTTGACTGCTAGGAGAGTAAACCTATTCGTATGGTTCCTATTCAACTGCCTACAGCATTCATATGCTTGGGAGGATTCATATGCTTCTCCGGTTTGGTGGTTGTGGTGTCTGCTGCAGTGCTTGGAGTCCTCAGGAAGCGCTAGGAGCATCCTTCAACGGAGGTACCCAGTCGGGGTGCCAGGTGATCCGTTACATTGGTGGCAAGCGGTGGGATGTCGTCCTAGTGCGAGGTAAAGCAGCTCAGAGACACAGTCGTTTGGATTTACAAATTGAAGGCGACGCTAGTGTTTATACAGCGTCCCTGTCTACATAAAGATTTGGGAAAATGGGGTTCGTGGATCCTTGGGCACCTCGCACACCTGAGGAAGAGGGTGAATTGGACTGGAGAGATATTGCCCGGCAAGAACTATGGTACAATGCCCTGGAGGAAGTCCAGTATCAACGGCAGCAGCGCCTTCCTGGTGTCGCATACCGGTTGGAGGAACAAATGGCCTGGCGGATGCCGCTTCTGGGAGACCAACCCGGAGGGCAGCAGGTCAGACAACTTGAGTACCTCGTGGAAAGGGAACTGAGCCTTGACGCCTCATACCGGGCACTGTGGTGGTGCACTGTCCAGCCAGAGACATGGAGGGCAGAGGGCATCCAGCCGGAGGGGGAGAACTACACTAGCCATGGCCTGTTGTGGAAGGCCTTAGCAGAAGACGTCGACTTTGGCAGTCCAGCAGAGTCACGGTACTGGGCTATTTTTTATTACCGGGGTGAGATGGTACAGGGCCCGAGATCTATGGGACTGGGACAAGACCTCCACCGTTTGGCTGCCATGGAACGACAGCTAGAGATGGACTATGTGGAACTACTAAACTCATGTCAGCCACAGGGCATAGACACAGAACAGGAAAACTGGCTGGGAGACCCAGACCTGCCAACCTACATCTGGGAAAACGCAGCCGAGGTACCCCCTGCTTCACTACCAGCGGCAGAAGTAGGGGACCTCATAGACTGGTCCTGGGAAGACCCACAGATGGCAGGTGGAGATGGGATGGCGGTCTCTCTACCGGCCCTACAGGGATGCTGGGCGGTCGGCCCAGATCTCCAGCGGCAGTGTGTACCCCAGGGAGCAGAAGGTGCAGTCCATCCTCCCCAGCGGCAGCGTGTACCCCAGGGAGATGAAGGGGCCGTCCTTCCTCCCCAGCGGCAGTGTGTACCCCAGGAAGCAGAGACCATCTGTCTCGCACCCCAGCCGCAGGACAAAATATTGAAAGGGGAGACAGTTGGTCCCCCTCTCCACCAGCAAAGAGAGTGTCAGGGAGAGGAGCAGGTTACCCCCTCTCCCCAGCGGCAGTCTACAGTTCAGAGAGAGGAGCTTGTTACACCCTCTCTCCAGCGGCAGCCTAACCCACCAAGGGGAGATGTTAAGCCCCACAACTATGCAGATGGGACCGTAGTCTCTGCACTTGCAGCCCCAGGGGCAGGGACGGTCGGTCCTGTCCCCCAGCCACAGAGCAGTGTATCCAGAGGGGAGACAGTCGGTCTCCCCCCCCCCCAACCAGGCTCCAACCAGGCTACTTCAGTGGTAGCGCTGGCACCCGGGCAGAGTACCGCTGGTCTCTGCCCACTCAGCAACCCACCAAGGCAGTCTACCAGCCCCCCGCACAGCTGTGGTGAGGCACCTGGACATGGACAAGTTGCTATTTCATCCAGGTGTAGTAACCAGTTATTGTGGGTGGGTTGTATTGCTGTTTGTGCTTCGTGGGTGGGTTGCTGGACTAACCAGGGCACTGACCGGCAGGAGGTCAGATACCCTGTTAGTTTGGATGGTAAAGGGGAAAAATGTGGCGAAACCGGCCTCGCCACGTGTCCTTGGAGGGGGCTGCTTGCCCGCCTCTTGCCTTTGGACTATGGACCAGACTTTATGTGAATGTGTTATACCCCAGATAGGAATCCCATGGAGCCCATTCGTATGAAACTGACTGTAAAGACTTTGGCTCCATGGCGATTAAACTGTATTTGTGTGGTCCGAGCGCCATTCACTTAATAATGTGCGCTCAGACCTGAGCTATCTGGGGATATGTGAAATGTCTGTGTGTTATGTGTAAAATGTGACTTTATGTATTTTAAAGTGTGTCCTCAATTACCCGTTGCAACATTGTTGCGAAAGGGTAATTGAACAGTAAGTAGCCGTCCTTTGTTCTCGGGGGTGGCCGCTGTCACGAAGTGAATTCTGACAGTCTGACTGACTGTGGTTCTTGGAGGGGCCTGAGGGCCAAACACCTCCCTTTAGATTATGGACCCTGTCTGTAATGTGTTTAAGCCTTCCATTGTTTAGTTATGTCAGCCACCCAGTCTGACTACCTTGCTTCTGGCTCCAGATTAAAGTGGCTAGATACTGCTTTACTGGTGATGTGTTTAAGTTTTCTATTGTTTAATCAAGTGTTATCTGATTGCAGTTTGGTGTATATAAGTCTGTGTTGTTTGTCAAATAAAGGAGTTCAATCTTGCTGTAAAAGTTCCTGTTTTAACCCTCAAAGTGAAGTGTCGTCTCATTATTGGGGGAAGGATTTATTGTATGCTGTTCCAGTTTGACTGCTAGGAGAGTAAACCTATTCGTATGGTTCCTATTCAACTGCCTACAGCATTCATATGCTTGGGAGGATTCATATGCTTCTCCGGTTTGGTGGTTGTGGTGTCTGCTGCAGTGCTTGGAGTCCTCAGGAAGCGCTAGGAACATCCTTCAACGGAGGTACCCAGTCGGGGTGCCAGGTGATCCGTTACAAATATCATCATCATCTCATCATGATATCATCATCATCATCTCATCATGATATCATCATCATCATCATAATATCATCATCATCATCTCATCATGATATCATCATCATCATCTCATCATGATATCATCATCATCATCATCTCATCATGATATCATCATCATCATCATATCATCATAATATCATCATCATCTCATCATGATATCATCATCATCATCTCATCATGAAATCATCATCATCATCTCATCATGTTATCATCATCATGATATCATCATCTCATCATGATATCATCATCTCATCATGATATCATCATCATCATCATCATCATCATCATCATCATCTCATCATGTTATCATCATCATGATATCATCATCATCATCATCTCATCATGTTATCATCATCATGATATCATCATCATCATCTCATCATATCATCATCATGATATCATCATCATCATCATCATCATCATCATCTCATCATGATATCATCATCATGATATCATCATCATCATCATCATCATCTCATCATCATCTCATCATGATATCATCATCATCATCATCATCTCATCATCATCATCATCATCTCATCATGATATCATCATCATGATATCATCATCTCATCATGATATCCTCATCATGATATCATCATCTCATCATGATATCATCATCATGATATCATCATCATCATCATCTCATCATCATCATCATCATCTCATCATAATATCATCATCATCATCTCATCATGATATCATCATCATCATCATCTCATCATGATATCATCATCATCATCATCTCATCATGTTATCATCATCATCATCATCATCATCATCATCTCATCATGATATCATCATCATCATCATCTCATCATGATATCATCATCATGATATCATCATCATCATCATCTCATCATGATATCATCATCATCATCTCATCATGATATCATCATCATGATATCATCATCATTATCATCATCATATCATCATGATATCATGATATCATCATCATCATCATCTCATCATGATATCATCATCATCTCATCATGATATCATCAGCATCATCATCATCACCATCATCATCTCATCATGATATCATCAACATGATATCATCATGATTATCATCATCATCTCATCATGATATCATGATATCATCATCATCATCATCTCATCATGATATCATCATCATCTCATCATGATATCATCAGCATCATCATCATCATCATCATCATCATCATCTCATCATGATATCATCAGCATCATCATCATCATCATCATCATCATCATCATCATTTCATCATGATATCATCATCATCATCATCATCATCTCATCATGATATCATCATCATCATCATCTCATCATTATATCATCATCATCATCATCATCATCATCATGATATCATCATCTCATCATGATATCATCATCATCATCTCATCATGATATCATCATCATCATCTCATCATGATATCATCATCATCATCATCATCTCATCATAATATCATCATCATCTCATCATGATATCATCATCATCATCTCATCATGATATCATCATCATCATCTCATCATGATATCATCATCATCATCTCATCATGATATCATCATCATGATATCATCATCATCATCATCTCATCATGATATCATCATCATCATCATCATCATCATCATCTCATCATTATATCATCATCATCATCTCATCATGATATCATCATCATGATATCATCATCATCATCATCTCATCATGATATCATCATCATCATCTCATCATGATATCATCATCATCATCATCTCATCATGATATCATCATCATCATCTCATCATAATATCATCATCATCATCTCATCATGATATCATCATCATCATCATCTCATCATGATATCATCATCATGATATCATCATCATCATCATCTCATCATGATATCATCATCATCATCTCATCATGATATCATCATCATGATATCATCATCATGATATCATCAGCATCATCATCATCATCTCATCATGATATCATCAGCATCATCATCATCATCTCATCATGATATCATCATCATCATCTCATCATGATATCATCATCATCATCATCATCATCTCATCATGATATCATCATCATCATCATCATCTCATCATTATATCATCATCATCTCATCATGATATCATCATCATGATATCATCATCATCATCATCTGATCATGATATCATCATCATCATCATCTCATCATTATATCATCATCATCTCATCATGATATCATCATCATGATATCATCATCATCATCATCTGATCATGATATCATCATCATCATCATCTCATCATGATATCATCATCATTATCATCATCATCATCTCATCATAATATCATCATCATCATCTCATCATGATATAATCATCATCTCATCATGATATCATCATCATCTCATCATGATATCATCATCTCATCATATCATCATCATCATCATCATCTCATCATGATATCATCATCATCATCATCTCATCATGATATCATCATCATCTCATCATGATATCATCATCATCATCATCATCATCATCATCATCATCATCTCATCATGATATCATCATCATCATCATCATCATCTCATCATGATATCATCATCATCATCATCTCATCATGATATCATCATCATCATCTCATCATGATATCATCATCATCATCATCATCTCATCATAATATCATCATCATCTCATCATAATATCATCATCATCTCATCATGATATCATCATCATCATATCATCATCATCATCATCTCATCATGATATTATCATCATCATATCATCATCATCATCATCTCATCATGATATCATCATCATCATCATCATTTCATCATGATATCATCATCATGACATCATCATCAGCATCATCATCATCTCATCATGATATCATCATCATGATATCATCATCATCATCTCATCATGATATCATCATCATCATCATCTCATCATGATATCATCATCATCTCATCATGATATCATCGTGATATCATCATTATCATCTCATCATGATATCATCATCATCTCATCATGATATCATCGTGATATCATCATTATCATCTCATCATGATATCATCATCATCATCATCATCTCATCATGATATCATCATCATCATCATCATCATCATCATATCATCATGATATCATCATCATCATCATCTCATCATGATATCATCATCATCTCATCATGATATCATCATCATCATCATCATCATCATCTCATCATGATATCATCATCATCTCATCATGATATCATCATCATCATCATGATATCATCATCATCATCATCATCATCATCATCATCTCATCATGATATCATCATCATCATCTCATCATGATATCATCATCATCATCTCATCATGATATCATTGTGATATCATCATTATCATCTCATCATGATATCATCATCATCATCATCATCTCATCATGATATCATCATCATCATCATCATCATATCATCATGATATCATCATCATCATCATCTCATCATGATATCATCATCATCATCATCATCATCATCTCATCACGATATCATCATCATCTCATCATGATATCATCATCATCATCATGATATCATCATCATCATCATGATATCATCAGCATCATCATCATCATCATCATCTCATCATGATATCATCATCATCATCTCATCATGATATCATCATCATCATCTCATCATGATATCATCATCATCATCATGATATCATCAGCATCATCATCATCATCATCATCTCATCATGATATCATCATCATCATCTCATCATGATATCATCATCATCATCTCATCATGATATCATCAGCATCATCATCATCATCATCATCATCATCATCTCATCATTATATCATCATCATCATCTCATCATGATATCATCATCATCATATCATCATCATCTCATCATGATATTATCATCATCATATCATCATCATCATCATCTCATCATGATATCATCATCATCATCATCATTTCATCATGATATCATCATCATGACATCATCATCAGCATCATCATCATCTCATCATGATATCATCATCATGATATCATCATCATCATCTCATCATGATATCATCATCATCATCATCTCATCATGATATCATCATCATCTCATCATGATATCATCGTGATATCATCATTATCATCTCATCATGATATCATCATCATCTCATCATGATATCATCGTGATATCATCATCATCATCTCATCATGATATCATCATCATCATCATCATCTCATCATGATATCATCATCATCATCATCATCATCATCATATCATCATGATATCATCATCATCATCATCTCATCATGATATCATCATCATCTCATCATGATATCATCATCATCATCATCATCATCATCTCATCATGATATCATCATCATCTCATCATGATATCATCATCATCATCATGATATCATCATCATCATCATCATCATCATCATCATCTCATCATGATATCATCATCATCATCTCATCATGATATCATCATCATCATCTCATCATGATATCATTGTGATATCATCATTATCATCTCATCATGATATCATCATCATCATCATCATCTCATCATGATATCATCATCATCATCATCATCATCATATCATCATGATATCATCATCATCATCATCTCATCATGATATCATCATCATCATCATCATCATCATCTCATCACGATATCATCATCATCTCATCATGATATCATCATCATCATCATGATATCATCAGCATCATCATCATCATCATCATCTCATCATGATATCATCATCATCATCTCATCATGATATCATCATCATCATCTCATCATGATATCATCATCATCATCATGATATCATCAGCATCATCATCATCATCATCATCTCATCATGATATCATCATCATCATCTCATCATGATATCATCATCATCATCTCATCATGATATCATCAGCATCATCATCATCATCATCATCATCATCATCTCATCATTATATCATCATCATCATCTCATCATGATATCATCATCATGATATCATCATCATCATCATCTCATCATGATATCATCATCATCATCTCATCATGATATCATCATCATCATCATCATCTCATCATTATATCATCATCATCATCATCTCATCATGATATCATCATCATCATCATCATCATCATCATCATCTCATCATGATATCATCATCATCATCATCATCATCATCATCATCATCTCATCATTATATCATCATCATCATCTCATCATGATATCATCATCATGATATCATCATCATCATCATCTCATCATGATATCATCATCATCATCTCATCATGATATCATCATCATCATCATCATCATCTCATCATTATATCATCATCATCATCTCATCATGATATCATCATCATGATATCATCATCATCATCATCATCTCATCATGATATCATCATCATCATCTCATCATGATATCATCATCATCATCATCTCATCATCATCATCATCATCATCATCTCATCATAATATCATCATCATCATCTCATCATGATATCATCATCATCATCATCTCATCATGATATCATCATCATCATCATCTCATCATTTTATCATCATCATCATCATCATCATCATCATCATCATCATCTCATCATGATATCATCATCATCATCATCTCATCATGATATCATCATCATGATATCATCATCATCATCATCTCATCATGATATCATCATCATCATCTCATCATGATATCATCATCATCATCATCTCATCATGATATCATCATCATGATATCATCATCATCATCATCTCATCATGATATCATCATCATCATCTCATCATGATATCATCATCATGATATCATCATCATTATCATCATCATATCATCATGATATCATGATATCATCATCATCATCATCTCATCATGATATCATCATCATCTCATCATGATATCATCAGCATCATCATCATCATCATCATCTCATCATGATATCATCAACATGATATCATCATGATTATCATCATCATCTCATCATGATATCATGATATCATCATCATCATCATCTCATCATGATATCATCATCATCTCATCATGATATCATCAGCATCATCATCATCATCATCTCATCATGATATCATCAGCATCTCATCATGATATCATCAGCATCATCATCATCATCATCATCTCATCATGATATCATCATCATCATCATCATCATCATCATCTCATCATGATATCATCATCATCATCATCTCATCATTATTTCATCATCATCATCATCATCATCATCATGATATCATCATCTCATCATGATATCATCATCATCATCTCATCATGATATCATCATCATCATCTCATCATGATATCATCCTCATCATCTCATCATGATATCATCATCATCATCATCATCATCTCATCATAATATCATCATCATCTCATCATGATATCATCATCATCATCATCTCATCATGATATCATCATCATCATCATCTCATCATGATATCATCATCATCATCTCATCATGATATCATCATCATCATCTCATCATGATATCATCATCATCATC
The DNA here is from genome assembly GCA_036172795.1 of Pelodytes ibericus. Lineage (NCBI taxonomy): Eukaryota > Metazoa > Chordata > Amphibia > Anura > Pelodytidae > Pelodytes > Pelodytes ibericus. Next base: position 3,709,462 of record JAYKOZ010000093.1, read on the forward strand.
ATCATCATCATCTCATCATGATATCATCATCATCATCATCATCATCATCTCATCATTATATCATCATCATCATCTCATCATGATATCATCATCATGATATCATCATCATCATCATCTCATCATGATATCATCATCATCATCTCATCATGATATCATCATCATCATCATCATCTCATCATCATCATCATCTCATCATAATATCATCATCATCATCTCATCATGATATCATCATCATCATCTCATCATGATATCATCATCATCATCTCATCATGTTATCATCATCATCATCATCATCATCATCATCATCTCATCATGATATCATCATCATCTCATCATGATATCATCATCATGATATCATATTCATCATCTCATCATATCATCATCATGATATTATCATCATCATCATCATCTTCTCAGCATGATATCATCATCATGATATCATCATCAACATCATCATCTCATCATGATATCATCATCATCATCTCATCATGATATCATCATCATGATATCATCATCATGATATCATCAGCATCATCATCATCATCATCTCATCATGATATCATCATCATCATCTCATCATGATATCATCATCATCTCATCATGATATCATCAGCATCATCATCATCATCATCTCATCATGATATCATCATCATCTCATCATGATATCATCAGCATCATCATCATCATCTCATCATGATATCATCATCATCATCATGATATCATCAGCATCATCATCATCTTCATCATAATATCATCATCATGACATCATCATCAGCATCATCATCTCATCATGATATCATCATCATGATATCATCATCATGATATCATCATCATTCATCTCATCATGATATCATTATCATCATCTCATCATGATATCATCATCATCATCATCAGCATCATCATCTCATCATGATATCATCATCATCTCATCATCATCTCATCATGATATCATCATCATCATCATCATCTCATCATGATATCATCATCATCTCATCATGATATCATCATCATCATCATCTCATCATGATATCATCATCATCATCTCATCATGATATCATCATCATGATATCATCATCATTATCATCATCATCTCATCATGATATCATCATCATGATATCATCATCATCATCATCATCATCGCATCATGATATCATCATCATCATCTCATCATGATATCATCATCATGATATCATCATCATTATCATCATCATCTCATCATGATATCATCATCATCATCATCATCGCATCATGATATCATCATCATCATCTCATCATGATATCATCATCATCATCATCATCTCATCATGATATCATCATCATCATCATCATCATCATCATCATCATCTCATCATTATATCATCATCATCTCATCATCATCTCATCATGATATCATCATCATCATCATCATCATCTCATCATGATATCATCATCATCTCATCATGATATCATCATCATCATCATCTCATCATGATATCATCATCATCATCTCATCATGATATCATCATCATGATATCATCATCATTATCATCATCATCTCATCATGATATCATCATCATCATCATCATCATCGCATCATGATATCATCATCATCATCTCATCATGATATCATCATCATGATATCATCATCATTATCATCATCATCTCATCATGATATCATCATCATCATCATCATCGCATCATGATATCATCATCATCATCTCATCATGATATAATCATCATCTCATCATGATATCATCATCATCTCATCATGATATCATCATCATCTCATCATGATATCATCATCTCATCATGATATCATCATCATCATCATCATCATCTCATCATGATATCATCATCATCATCTCATCATGATATCATCATCATCATCATCATCATCTCATCATGATATCATCATCATCATCATCATCATCTCATCATTATATCATCATCATCTCATCATGATATCATCATCATGATATCATCATCATCATCATTTCATCATGATATCATCATCATGACATCATCATCAGCATCATCATCATTTCATCATGATATCATCATCATGATATCATCATCATCATCTCATCATGATATCATCATCATCTCATCATGATATCATCATGATATCATCATCATCTCATCATGATATCATCATGATATCATCATTATCATCTCATCATGATATCATCATCATCATCATCATCTCATCATGATATCATCATCATCATCATCATCATCATCATCATATCATCATGATATCATCATCATCATCATCATCTCATCATGATATCATCATCATCTCATCATCATCTCATCATGATATCATCATCATCATCATCATCATCATCATATCATCATGATATCATCATCATCATCATCTCATCATGATATCATCATCATCTCATCATGATATCATCATCATCATCATCATCATCATCATCATCATCTCATCATGATATCATCATCATCATCTCATCATGATATCATCATCATCATCTCATCATGATATCATCATCATCATCATCATCATCTCATCATGATATCATCATCATCATCATCATCATCATCATCTCATCATGATATCATCATCATCATCATCATCATCTCATCATTATATCATCATCATCATCTCATCATGATATCATCATCATGATATCATCATCATCATCATCTCATCATGATATCATCATCATCATCTCATCATGATATCATCATCATCATCATCTCATCATCATCATCATCATCATCATCTCATCATAATATCATCATCATCATCTCATCATGATATCATCATCATCATCATCTCATCATGATATCATCATCATGATATCATCATCATCATCTCATCATGATATCATCATCATCATCTCATCATGATATCATCATCATGATATCATCATCATGATATCATCAGCATCATCATCATCATCTCATCATGATATCATCAGCATCATCATCATCATCTCATCATGATATCATCATCATCATCATCATCTCATCATGATATCATCATCATCATCATCATGATATCATCATCATGACATCATCATCAGCATCATCATCTCATCATGATATCATCATCATGATATCATCATCATCATCTCATCATGATATCATCATCATCTCATCATGATATCATCATCATCATCATCATCATCTCATCATGATATCATCATCATCATCATCATCTCATCATTATATAATCATCATCTCATCATGATATCATCATCATGATATCATCATCATCATCATCTGATCATGATATCATCATCATCATCTCATCATGATATCATCATCATTATCATCATCATCATCTCATCATAATATCATCATCATCATCTCATCATGATATAATCATCATCTCATCATGATATCATCATCATCATCATCATCATCATCATCTCATCATGATATCATCATCATCATCATCATCTCATCATTATATCATCATCATCATCTCATCATGATATCATCATCATCATCATCATCATCTCATCATGATATCATCATCATCATCATCTCATCATGATATCATCATCATCTCATCATGATATCATCATCATCATCATCATCATCATCATCTCATCATGATATCATCATCATCATCATCATCTCATCATGATATCATCATCATCATCATCTCATCATGATATCATCATCATCATCTCATCATGATATCATCATTATCATCATCATCTCATCATAATATCATCATCATCTCATCATGATATCATCATCATCATATCATCATCATCATCATCTCATCATGATATTATCATCATCATATCATCATCATCATCATCTCATCATGATATCATCATCATCATCATCATTTCATCATGATATCATCATCATGACATCATCATCAGCATCATCATCATCTCATCATGATATCATCATCATGATATCATCATCATCATCTCATCATGATATCATCATCATCATCATCTCATCATGATATCATCATCATCTCATCATGATATCATCGTGATATCATCATTATCATCTCATCATGATATCATCATCATCTCATCATGATATCATCGTGATATCATCATTATCATCTCATCATGATATCATCATCATCATCATCATCTCATCATGATATCATCATCATCATCATCATCATCATCATCATATCATCATGATATCATCATCATCATCATCTCATCATGATATCATCATCATCTCATCATGATATCATCATCATCATCATCATCATCTCATCATGATATCATCATCATCTCATCATGATATCATCATCATCATCATGATATCATCAGCATCATCATCATCATCATCATCTCATCATGATATCATCATCATCATCTCATCATGATATCATCATCATCTCATCATGATATCATCGTGATATCATCATTATCATCTCATCATGATATCATCATCATCATCATCATCTCATCATGATATCATCATCATCATCATCATCATCATATCATCATGATATCATCATCATCATCATCTCATCATGATATCATCATCATCATCATCATCATCATCTCATCATGATATCATCATCATCTCATCATGATATCATCATCATCATCATGATATCATCAGCATCATCATCATCATCATCATCTCATCATGATATCATCATCATCATCTCATCATGATATCATCATCATCATCATCTCATCATGATATCATCATCATCATCATGATATCATCAGCATCATCATCATCATCATCATCTCATCATGATATCATCATCATCATCTCATCATGATATCATCATCATCATCTCATCATGATATCATCAGCATCATCATCATCATCATCATCATCATCTCATCATTATATCATCATCATCATCTCATCATGATATCATCATCATGATATCATCATCATCATCATCATCTCATCATGATATCATCATCATCATCTCATCATGATATCATCATCATCATCATCATCTCATCATTATATCATCATCATCATCTCATCATGATATCATCATCATGATATCATCATCATCATCATCTCATCATGATATCATCATCATCATCTCATCATGATATCATCATCATCATCATCATCTCATCATCATCATCATCATCATCTCATCATAATATCATCATCATCATCTCATCATGATATCATCATCATCATCATCTCATCATGATATTATCATCATCATCTCATCATGTTATCATCATCATCATCATCATCATCTCATCATGATATCATCATCATCATCATCTCATCATGATATCATCATCATGATATCATCATCATCATCATCTCATCATGATATCATCATCATCATCTCATCATGATATCATCATCATGATATCATCATCATTATCATCATCATATCATCATGATATCATGATATCATCATCATCATCATCATCTCATCATGATATCATCATCATCTCATCATGAAATCATCAGCATCATCATCATCATCATCATCTCATCATGATATCATCATCATGATATCATCATGATTATCATCATCATCTCATCATGATATCATGATATCATCATCATCATCATCATCTCATCATGATATCATCATCATCTCATCATGATATCATCAGCATCATCATCATCATCATCTCATCATGATATCATCAGCATCTCATCATGATATCATCAGCATCATCATCATCATCATCTCATCATGATATCATCATCATCATCATCATCATCTCATCATGATATCATCATCATCATCATCTCATCATTATATCATCATCATCATCATCTCATCATGATATCATCATCATCATCATCATCATCTCATCATGATATCATCATCATCATCATCATCATCATCATCATCATCTCATCATTATATCATCATCATCATCTCATCATGATATCATCATCATGATATCATCATCATCATCATCTCATCATGATATCATCATCATCATCTCATCATGATATCATCATCATCATCATCATCTCATCATTATATCATCATCATCATCTCATCATGATATCATCATCATGATATCATCATCATCATCATCTCATCATGATATCATCATCATCATCTCATCATGATATCATCATCATCATCATCTCATCATCATCATCATCATCATCATCTCATCATGATATCATCATCATCATCTCATCATGATATCATCATCATCATCATCTCATCATCATCATCATCATCATCTCATCATAATATCATCATCATCATCTCATCATGATATCATCATCATCATCATCTCATCATGATATCATCATCATCATCATCTCATCATGTTATCATCATCATCATCATCATCATCATCATCATCATCATCTCATCATGATATCATCATCATCATCATCTCATCATGATATCATCATGATATCATCATCATCATCATCATCTCATCATGATATCATCATCATCATCTCATCATGATATCATCATCATGATATCATCATCATTATCATCATCATATCATCATGATATCATGATATCATCATCATCATCATCTCATCATGATATCATCATCATCTCATCATGATATCATCAGCATCATCATCATCATCATCATCATCTCATCATGATATCATCAACATGATATCATCATGATTATCATCATCATCTCATCATGATATCATGATATCATCATCATCATCATCTCATCATGATATCATCATCATCTCATCATGATATCATCAGCATCATCATCATCATCATCATCTCATCATGATATCATCAGCATCATCATCATCATCATCATCATTTCATCATGATATCATCATCATCATCATCATCTCATCATGATATCATCATCATCATCATCATCTCATCATTATATCATCATCATCATCATCATCATCATGATATCATCATCTCATCATGATATCATCATCATCATCTCATCATGATATCATCATCATCATCTCATCATGATATCATCATCATCATCATCATCTCATCATAATATCATCATCATCTCATCATGATATCATCATCATCATCTCATCATGATATCATCATCATCATCTCATCATGATATCATCATCATCATCTCATCATGATATCATCATCATCATCATCTCATCATGATATCATCATCATCATCATCATCATCTCATCATGATATCATCATCATCATCATCATCATCATCTCATCATTATATCATCATCATCATCTCATCATGATATCATCATCATGATATCATCATCATCATCATCTCATCATGATATCATCATCATCATCTCATCATGATATCATCATCATCATCATCTCATCATCATCATCATCATCATCATCATCTCATCATAATATCATCATCATCATCTCATCATGATATCATCATCATCATCATCTCATCATGATATCATCATCATGATATCATCATCATCATCATCTCATCATGATATCATCATCATCATCTCATCATGATATCATCATCATGATATCATCATCATGATATCATCAGCATCATCATCATCATCTCATCATGATATCATCAGCATCATCATCATCATCTCATCATGATATCATCATCATCATCATCATCTCATTATGATATCATCATCATCATGATATCATCATCATGACATCATCATCAGCATCATCATCTCATCATGATATCATCATCATGATATCATCATCATCATCTCATCATGATATCATCATCATCATCTCATCATGATATCATCATCATCATCATCATCATCTCATCATGATATCATCATCATCATCATCATCATCTCATCATTATATCATCATCATCTCATCATGATATCATCATCATGATATCATCATCATCATCATCTGATCATGATATCATCATCATCATCTCATCATGATATCATCATCATTATCATCATCATCATCTCATCATAATATCATCATCATCATCTCATCATGATATAATCATCATCTCATCATGATATCATCATCATCTCATCATGATATCATCATCTCATCATGATATCATCATCATCATCATCATCATCTCATCATGATATCATCATCATCATTCATCTCATCATGATATCATTATCATCATCTCATCATGATATCATCATCATCATCATCATCAGCATCATCATCTCATCATGATATCATCATCATCTCATCATCATCTCATCATGATATCATCATCATCATCATCATCTCATCATGATATCATCATCATCTCATCATGATATCATCATCATCATCATCTCATCATGATATCATCATCATCATCTCATCATGATATCATCATCATGATATCATCATCATTATCATCATCATCTCATCATGATATCATCATCATGATATCATCATCATCATCATCATCATCGCATCATGATATCATCATCATCATCTCATCATGATATCATCATCATGATATCATCATCATTATCATCATCATCTCATCATGATATCATCATCATCATCATCATCGCATCATGATATCATCATCATCATCTCATCATGATATCATCATCATCATCATCATCTCATCATGATATCATCATCATCATCATCATCATCATCATCATCATCATCTCATCATTATATCATCATCATCTCATCATCATCTCATCATGATATCATCATCATCATCATCATCTCATCATGATATCATCATCATCTCATCATGATATCATCATCATCATCATCTCATCATGATATCATCATCATCATCTCATCATGATATCATCATCATGATATCATCATCATTATCATCATCATCTCATCATGATATCATCATCATCATCATCATCATCGCATCATGATATCATCATCATCATCTCATCATGATATCATCATCATGATATCATCATCATTATCATCATCATCTCATCATGATATCATCATCATCATCATCATCGCATCATGATATCATCATCATCATCTCATCATGATATAATCATCATCTCATCATGATATCATCATCATCTCATCATGATATCATCATCATCTCATCATGATATCATCATCTCATCATGATATCATCATCATCATCATCATCATCTCATCATGATATCATCATCATCATCTCATCATGATATCATCATCATCATCATCATCATCTCATCATGATATCATCATCATCATCATCATCATCTCATCATTATATCATCATCATCTCATCATGATATCATCATCATGATATCATCATCATCATCATTTCATCATGATATCATCATCATGACATCATCATCAGCATCATCATCATTTCATCATGATATCATCATCATGATATCATCATCATCATCTCATCATGATATCATCATCATCTCATCATGATATCATCATGATATCATCATCATCTCATCATGATATCATCATGATATCATCATTATCATCTCATCATGATATCATCATCATCATCATCATCTCATCATGATATCATCATCATCATCATCATCATCATCATCATCATCATCATCATCATATCATCATGATATCATCATCATCATCATCATCTCATCATGATATCATCATCATCTCATCATCATCTCATCATGATATCATCATCATCATCATCATCATCATATCATCATGATATCATCATCATCATCATCTCATCATGATATCATCATCATCTCATCATGATATCATCATCATCATCATCATCATCATCATCTCATCATGATATCATCATCATCATCTCATCATGAAATCATCATCATCATCTCATCATGATATCATCATCATCATCATCATCATCATCATCTCATCATGATATCATCATCATCATCATCATCATCATCATCATCATCATCTCATCATGATATCATCATCATCATCATCATCTCATCATTATATCATCATCATCATCTCATCATGATATCATCATCATGATATCATCATCATCATCATCTCATCATGATATCATCATCATCATCTCATCATGATATCATCATCATCATCATCTCATCATCATCATCATCATCATCATCTCATCATAATATCATCATCATCATCTCATCATGATATCATCATCATCATCATCTCATCATGATATCATCATCATGATATCATCATCATCATCTCATCATGATATCATCATCATCATCTCATCATGATATCATCATCATGATATCATCATCATGATATCATCAGCATCATCATCATCATCTCATCATGATATCATCAGCATCATCATCATCATCTCATCATGATATCATCATCATCATCATCATCTCATCATGATATCATCATCATCATCATCATGATATCATCATCATGACATCATCATCAGCATCATCATCTCATCATGATATCATCATCATGATATCATCATCATCATCTCATCATGATATCATCATCATCATCTCATCATGATATCATCATCATCATCATCATCATCTCATCATGATATCATCATCATCATCATCATCTCATCATTATATAATCATCATCTCATCATGATATCATCATCATGATATCATCATCATCATCATCTGATCATGATATCATCATCATCATCTCATCATGATATCATCATCATTATCATCATCATCATCTCATCATAATATCATCATCATCATCTCATCATGATATAATCATCATCTCATCATGATATCATCATCATCTCATCATGATATCATCATCTCATCATGATATCATCATCATCATCATCATCATCTCATCATGATATCATCATCATCATCATCTCATCATGATATCATCATCATCTCATCATGATATCATCATCATCATCATCATCATCATCATCATCATCATCATCTCATCATGATATCATCATCATCATCATCATCTCATCATGATATCATCATCATCATCATCTCATCATGATATCATCATCATCATCTCATCATGATATCATCATTATCATCATCATCTCATCATAATATCATCATCATCTCATCATGATATCATCATCATCATATCATCATCATCATCATCTCATCATGATATTATCATCATCATATCATCATCATCATCATCTCATCATGATATCATCATCATCATCATCATTTCATCATGATATCATCATCATGACATCATCATCAGCATCATCATCATCTCATCATGATATCATCATCATGATATCATCATCATCATCTCATCATGATATCATCATCATCATCATCTCATCATGATATCATCATCATCTCATCATGATATCATCGTGATATCATCATTATCATCTCATCATGATATCATCATCATCTCATCATGATATCATCGTGATATCATCATTATCATCTCATCATGATATCATCATCATCATCATCATCTCATCATGATATCATCATCATCATCATCATCATCATATCATCATGATATCATCATCATCATCATCTCATCATGATATCATCATCATCTCATCATGATATCATCATCATCATCATCATCATCTCATCATGATATCATCATCATCTCATCATGATATCATCATCATCATCATGATATCATCAGCATCATCATCATCATCATCATCTCATCATGATATCATCATCATCATCTCATCATGATATCATCATCATCTCATCATGATATCATCGTGATATCATCATTATCATCTCATCATGATATCATCATCATCATCATCATCTCATCATGATATCATCATCATCATCATCATCATCATATCATCATGATATCATCATCATCATCATCTCATCATGATATCATCATCATCATCATCATCATCATCATCTCATCATGATATCATCATCATCTCATCATGATATCATCATCATCATCATGATATCATCAGCATCATCATCATCATCATCATCATCATCATCATCTCATCATGATATCATCATCATCATCTCATCATGATATCATCATCATCATCATCTCATCATGATATCATCATCATCATCATGATATCATCAGCATCATCATCATCATCATCATCTCATCATGATATCATCATCATCATCTCATCATGATATCATCATCATCATCTCATCATGATATCATCAGCATCATCATCATCATCATCATCATCATCATCATCTCATCATTATATCATCATCATCATCTCATCATGATATCATCATCATGATATCATCATCATCATCATCATCTCATCATGATATCATCATCATCATCTCATCATGATATCATCATCATCATCATCATCTCATCATTATATCATCATCATCATCTCATCATGATATCATCATCATGATATCATCATCATCATCATCTCATCATGATATCATCATCATCATCTCATCATGATATCATCATCATCATCATCATCTCATCATCATCATCATCATCATCTCATCATAATATCATCATCATCATCTCATCATGATATCATCATCATCATCATCTCATCATGATATTATCATCATCATCTCATCATGTTATCATCATCATCATCATCATCATCTCATCATGATATCATCATCATCTCATCATGATATCATCATCATGATATCATCATCATCATCATCATCTCATCATGATATCATCATCATCATCTCATCATGATATCATCATCATGATATCATCATCATTATCATCATCATATCATCATGATATCATGATATCATCATCATCATCTCATCATGATATCATCATCATCTCATCATGAAATCATCAGCATCATCATCATCATCATCATCTCATCATGATATCATCATCATGATATCATCATGATTATCATCATCATCTCATCATGATATCATGATATCATCATCATCATCATCATCTCATCATGATATCATCATCATCTCATCATGATATCATCAGCATCATCATCATCATCATCTCATCATGATATCATCAGCATCTCATCATGATATCATCAGCATCATCATCATCATCATCTCATCATGATATCATCATCATCATCATCTCATCATTATATCATCATCATCATCATCTCATCATGATATCATCATCATCATCATCATCATCTCATCATGATATCATCATCATCATCATCATCTCATCATGATATCATCATCATCATCATCATATCATCATGATATCATCATCATCATCATCTCATCATGATATCATCATCATCATCATCATCATCATCTCATCATGATATCATCATCATCTCATCATGATATCATCATCATCATCATGATATCATCAGCATCATCATCATCATCATCATCATCTCATCATGATATCATCATCATCATCTCATCATGATATCATCATCATCATCATCTCATCATGATATCATCATCATCATCATGATATCATCAGCATCATCATCATCATCATCATCTCATCATGATATCATCATCATCATCTCATCATGATATCATCATCATCATCTCATCATGATATCATCAGCATCATCATCATCATCATCATCATCTCATCATTATATCATCATCATCATCTCATCATGATATCATCATCATGATATCATCATCATCATCATCATCTCATCATGATATCATCATCATCATCTCATCATGATATCATCATCATCATCATCATCTCATCATTATATCATCATCATCATCTCATCATGATATCATCATCATGATATCATCATCATCATCATCTCATCATGATATCATCATCATCATCTCATCATGATATCATCATCATCATCATCATCTCATCATCATCATCATCATCATCTCATCATAATATCATCATCATCATCTCATCATGATATCATCATCATCATCATCTCATCATGATATTATCATCATCATCTCATCATGTTATCATCATCATCATCATCATCATCTCATCATGATATCATCATCATCATCATCTCATCATGATATCATCATCATGATATCATCATCATCATCATCTCATCATGATATCATCATCATCATCTCATCATGATATCATCATCATGATATCATCATCATTATCATCATCATATCATCATGATATCATGATATCATCATCATCATCATCATCTCATCATGATATCATCATCATCTCATCATGAAATCATCAGCATCATCATCATCATCATCATCTCATCATGATATCATCATCATGATATCATCATGATTATCATCATCATCTCATCATGATATCATGATATCATCATCATCATCATCATCTCATCATGATATCATCATCATCTCATCATGATATCATCAGCATCATCATCATCATCATCTCATCATGATATCATCAGCATCTCATCATGATATCATCAGCATCATCATCATCATCATCTCATCATGATATCATCATCATCATCATCTCATCATTATATCATCATCATCATCATCTCATCATGATATCATCATCATCATCATCATCATCTCATCATGATATCATCATCATCATCATCATCATCATCATCATCTCATCATTATATCATCATCATCATCTCATCATGATATCATCATCATGATATCATCATCATCATCATCTCATCATGATATCATCATCATCATCTCATCATGATATCATCATCATCATCATCATCTCATCATTATATCATCATCATCATCTCATCATGATATCATCATCATGATATCATCATCATCATCATCTCATCATGATATCATCATCATCATCTCATCATGATATCATCATCATCATCATCATCTCATCATCATCATCATCATCATCATCTCATCATGATATCATCATCATCATCTCATCATGATATCATCATCATCATCATCATCTCATCATCATCATCATCATCATCATCTCATCATAATATCATCATCATCATCTCATCATGATATCATCATCATCATCATCTCATCATGATATCATCATCATCATCATCTCATCATGTTATCATCATCATCATCATCATCATCATCATCATCATCATCTCATCATGATATCATCATCATCATCATCTCATCATGATATCATCATCATGATATCATCATCATCATCATCATCTCATCATGATATCATCATCATCATCTCATCATGATATCATCATCATGATATCATCATCATTATCATCATCATATCATCATGATATCATGATATCATCATCATCATCATCATCTCATCATGATATCATCATCATCTCATCATGATATCATCAGCATCATCATCATCATCATCATCATCTCATCATGATATCATCAACATGATATCATCATGATTATCATCATCATCTCATCATGATATCATGATATCATCATCATCATCATCATCTCATCATGATATCATCATCATCTCATCATGATATCATCAGCATCATCATCATCATCATCATCTCATCATGATATCATCAGCATCATCATCATCATCATCATCATTTCATCATGATATCATCATCATCATCATCATCTCATCATGATATCATCATCATCATCATCATCTCATCATTATATCATCATCATCATCATCATCATCATGATATCATCATCTCATCATGATATCATCATCATCATCTCATCATGATATCATCATCATCATCTCATCATGATATCATCATCATCATCATCATCTCATCATAATATCATCATCATCTCATCATGATATCATCATCATCATCTCATCATGATATCATCATCATCATCTCATCATGATATCATCATCATCATCTCATCATGATATCATCATCATCATCATCTCATCATGATATCATCATCATCATCATCATCATCTCATCATGATATCATCATCATCATCATCATCATCATCTCATCATTATATCATCATCATCATCTCATCATGATATCATCATCATGATATCATCATCATCATCATCTCATCATGATATCATCATCATCATCTCATCATGATATCATCATCATCATCATCATCTCATCATAATATCATCATCATCTCATCATAATATCATCATCATCTCATCATGATATCATCATCATCATATCATCATCATCATCATCTCATCATGATATTATCATCATCATATCATCATCATCATCATCTCATCATGATATCATCATCATCATCATCATTTCATCATGATATCATCATCATGACATCATCATCAGCATCATCATCATCTCATCATGATATCATCATCATGATATCATCATCATCATCTCATCATGATATCATCATCATCATCATCTCATCATGATATCATCATCATCTCATCATGATATCATCATCATGATATCATCATCGTGATATCATCATCATGATATCATCATCATGATATTATCATCATGATATCATCATCTCATCATCATGATATCATCATCATCATCATCATCATCTCATCATGATATCATCATCATCTCATCATGATATCATCATCATCTCATCATGATATCATCATCATGATATCATCATCTCATCATGATATCATCATCATGATATCATCATAATCTCATCATGATTTCATCATCATGATATCATCATCATGATATCATCATCATGATATCATCATCTCATCATCATCATCTCATCATCTCATCATCTCATCATCATGATATCATCATCGTCATCATCATCTCATCATGATATCATCATCATCATCATCATCATCTCATCATAATATCATCATCATCATCATCATCATCTCATCATGATATCATCAGCATCATCATCATCATCATCATCATCCCATCATGATATCATCATCATCATCATCTTCATCATCTCATCATGATATCATCATCATTATATCATCATCATCTCATCATGATATCATCATCATCATCATCATCATCTCATCATGATATCATCATCATGATATCATCATCATGATGTCATCATCATGATATCATCATCATCATCATCATCTCATCATCATCATCATCATCTCATCATGATATCATCATCATGATATCATCATCTCATCATGATATCCTCATCATGATATCATCATCTCATCATGATATCATCATCATGATATCATCATCATGATATCATCATCATGATATCATCATCATGATATCATCATCGTGATATCATCATCATGATATCATCATCATGATATTATCATCATGATATCATCATCTCATCATCATGATATCATCATCATCATCATCATCATCATCATCATCTCATCATGATATCATCATCATCTCATCATGATATCATCATCATCTCATCATGATATCATCATCATGATATCATCATCTCATCATGATATCATCATCATGATATCATCATAATCTCATCATGATTTCATCATCATGATATCATCATCATGATATCATCATCTCATCATCATCATCTCATCATCTCATCATCTCATCATCATGATATCATCATCGTCATCATCATCTCATCATGATATCATCATCATCATCATCATCATCTCATCATAATATCATCATCATCATCATCATCATCATCTCATCATGATATCATCAGCATCATCATCATCATCATCATCATCCCATCATGATATCATCATCATCATCATCTTCATCATCTCATCATGATATCATCATCATTATATCATCATCATCTCATCATGATATCATCATCATCATCATCATCATCTCATCATGATATCATCATCATGATATCATCATCATGATGTCATCATCATGATATCATAATCATCATCATAATCATCATCATCTTATCATGATATCATCATCATCTCATCATGATATCATCATCATGATATCATCATCATCATCTCATCATGATATCATCATCATCATCTCATCATAATATCATCATCATCATCTCATCATGATATCATCATCATCATCTCATCATGATATCATCATCATCATCTCATCATGATATCATCATCATCATCTCATCATGATATCATCATCATCATCATCTCATCATGATATCATCATCATCATCATCATCATAATCATGACATCATCATCATCATCATCATCATCATCATCATCATCATCATGATATCATCATCATCATCATCATCATCATCATCATCATCATCTCATCATGATATCATCATCATGATATCATCATCATCTCATCACGATATCATCATCATCAGCTCATCATGATATCATCATCATATCATCATATCATCAACATCATGTCATCATGATATCATCATCATGATATCATCATCATCATCTCATCATGATATCATCATCATCTCATCATTATATCATCATCATCATCATCATCATCTCATCATGATATCATCATCATCTCATCATGTTATCATCATCATGATATCATCATCATCATCATCATCTCATCATGATATCATCGTCATCTCATCATGATATCATCATCAGCATCATCATCATCATCTCATCATGATATCATCATCATCTCATCATAATATCATCATCATCTCATCATTATATCATCATCATCATCATCTCATCATGATATCATCATCATATCATCATGTTATCATCATCATGATATCATCATCATCATCATCATCTCATAATGATATCATCATCATCATCATCTCATCATGATATCATCATCATGACATCATCATCAGCATCATCATCTCATCATGATATCATCATCATCATCATCATCATCTCATAATGATATCATCATCATCATCATCTCATCATGATATCATCATCATGACATCATCATCAGCATCATCATCTCATCATGATATCATCATCATGATATCATCATCATCTCATCACGATATCATCATCATCAGCTCATCATGATATCATCATCATCTCATCATATCATCATCATCATCATCATCTCATCATGATATCATCATCATCTCATCATTATATCATCATCATCATCATCATCATCTCATCATGATATCATCATCATCTCATCATGTTATCATCATCATGATATCATCATCATCATCATCATCATCATCATCTCATCATGATATCATCATCATCTCATCATGATATCATCAGCATCATCATCATCATCATCATCATCTCATCATGATATCATCATCATCTCATCATGATATCATCAGCATCATCATCATCATCATCATCTCATCATGATATCATCATCATCATCATCTCATCATGATATCATCATCATCATCATCATCATCTCATCATGATATCACCATCATCTCATCATGATAGCATCATCATCATCTCATCATGATATCATCATCATCATCATCTCATCATGATATCATCATCATCATCTCATCATGTTATCATCATCATCATCTCATCATGATATCATCATCATCATCATCATCATCATCTCATCATGATATCATCATGATATCATCATGATATCATCATGATATCATCATCATCATCATCTCATCATGATATCATCATCATGATATCATCATCATCATCATCTCATCATGATATCATCATTATCATCTCATCATGATATCATCATGATATAATCATTATCATCTCATCATGATATCATCATCATCTCATCATGGTATCATCATCATCTCATCATGATATCATCATCATCATCATCATCATCATCATCATCTCATCATGATATCATCATCATCATCTCATCATGATATCATCATCATGTCATCATGATATCATCATCATCTCATCATGATATCATCATCATCATCATCATCATCATCATCATCATCTCATCATGATATCATCATCATCATCATCTCATCATGAGATCATCATCATCTCATCATAATATCATCATCATCTCATCATGATATCATCATCATCTCATCATTATATCATCATCATCATCATCATCATCTCATCATGATATCATCATCATCTCATCATGTTATCATCATCATGATATCATCATCATCATTATCTCATCATGATATCATCATCTCATCATGATATCATCAGCATCATCATCATCATCATCATCATCATCATCATCATCTCATCATGATATCATCATCATCTCATCATGATATCATCAGCATCATCATCATCATCATCATCATCTCATCATGATATCATCATAATCATCATCATCATCTCATCATGATATCATCATCATCATCATCATCATCATCATCTCATCATGATATCATCATCATCATCTCATCATGTTATCATCATCATCATCATCATCATCATCATCATCATCATCATCTCATCATGATATCATCATCATCATCTCATCATGATATCATCATCATCTCATCATGATATCATCAGCATCATCATCATCATCATCATCATCATCTCATCATGATATCATCATAATCATCATCATCATCTCATCATGATATCATCATCATCATCATCATCATCATCATCATCTCATCATGATATCATCATCATCTCATCATGTTATCATCATCATCATCATCATCATCATCATCATCATCATCATCTCATCATGATATCATCATCATCATCATCATCATCATCATCATCATCATCATCATCTCATCATGATATCATCATCATCATCTCATCATTATATCATCATCATCTCATCATGATATCATCATCATCTCATCATGATATCATCATCATCTCATCATGATATCATCATCATCATCTCATCATGATATCATCATTATCATCTCATCATGATATCATCATGATATCATCATTATCATCTCATCATGATATCATCATCATCATCATCATCTCATCATGATATCATCATCATCATCATCTCATCATGATATCATCATCATGACATCATCATCAGCATCATCATCTCATCATGATATCATCATCATGATATCAACATCATCATCATCATCATCTCATCATGATATCATCATCATCATCATCTCATCATGATATCATCATCATGACATCATCATCAGCATCATCATCTCATCATGATATCATCATCATGATATCATCATCATCATCATCTCATCATGATATCATCATCATCATCTCATCATGATATCATCATCATCATCATCATCATCATCATCATCATCATCATCATCATCATCATCATCATCATCTCATCATGATATCATCATCATCTCATCATTATATCATCATCATCTCATCATGATATCATCATCATGATATCATCATCATGATATCATCATCATCATCATCATCTCATCATGATATTATCATCATCATCTCATCATGATATCATCATCATCATCTCATCATCATCTCATCATGATATCATCATCATCTCATCATGATATCATCATCATCATCATCTCATCATAATATCATCATCATCTCATCATGATATTATCATCATCATCTCATCATGATATCATCATCATCAACTCATCATGATATCATCATCATCATCTCATCATGTTATCATCATCATCATCATCATCATCATCTCATCATGATATCATCATCATCATCATCTCATCATGATATCATCATCATGATATCATCATCATCATCATCATCATCTCATCATGATATCATCATCTCATCATGATATCATCATCATGATATCATAATCATGACATCATCATCATCATCATCTCATCATGATATCATCATCGTCTCATCATGATATCATCATCATCATCATCATCATCATCTCATCATGATATCATAATCATCTCATCACGATATCATCATCATCAGCTCATCATGATATCATCATCATCTCATCATATCATCATCATCATCATCATCTCATCGTGATATCATCATCATCTCATCATTATATCATCATCATCATCATCATCATCATCATGTCATCATGATATCATCATCATCTCATCATGTTATCATCATCATGATATCATCATCATCATCATCATCATCATCATCATCTCATCATGATATCATCATCATCTCATCATGATATCATCAGCATCATCATCATCATCATCATCATCATCTCATCATGATATCATCATCATCTCATCATGATATCATCAGCATCATCATCATCATCATCATCATCTCATCATGATATCATCATCATCATCATCATCTCATCATGATATCATCATCATCATCATCATCTCATCATGATATCATCATCATCTCATCATGATATCATCATCATCATCTCATCATGATATCATCATCATCATCATCATCTCATCATGATATCATCATCATCATCATCTCATCATGTTATCATCATCATCATCTCATCATGATATCATCATCATCATCATCATCTCATCATGATATCATCATGATATCATCATGATATCATCATGATATCATCATCATCATCATCATCTCATCATGATATCATCATCATGATATCATCATCATGATATCATCATCATCATCATCTCATCATGATATCATCATTATCATCTCATCATGATATCATCATGATATAATCATTATCATCTCATCATGATATCATCATCATCTCATCATGGTATCATCATCATCATCATCATCATCATCTCATCATGATATCATCATCATCATCTCATCATGATATCATCATCATGTCATCATGATATCATCATCATCTCATCATGATATCATCATCATCATCATCATCTCATCATGATATCATCATCATCATCATCTCATCATCATCTCATCATGATATCATCATCATCATCATCATCTCATCATGATATCATCATCATCATCATCTCATCATGATATCATCATCATGACATCATCATCAGCATCATCATCTCATCATGATATCATCATCATCATCATCATCTCATCATAATATCATCATCATCATCATCATCATCTCATCATGATATCATCAGCATCATCATCATCATCATCATCATCCCATCATGATATCATCATCATCTTCATCATCTCATCATTATATCATCATCATCTCATCATGATATCATCATCATTATATCATCATCATCTCATCATGATATCATCATCATGATGTCATCATCATGATATCATCATCATCATCATCATCATCTCATCATGATATCATCATCATGATATCATCATCATGATGTCATCATCATGATATCATCATCATCATCATCATCATCTCATCATGATATCATCATCATCTCATCATGATATCATCATCATCTTCATCATCTCATCATGATATCATCATCATCATCTCATCATGATATCATCATCATCATCTCATCATAATATCATCATCATCATCTCATCATGATATCATCATCATCATCTCATCATGTTATCATCATCATCATCTCATCATGATATCATCATCATCATCTCATCATGATATCATCATCATCATCATCTCATCATGATATCATCATCATCATCATCATCATAATCATGACATCATCATCATCATCATCATCATCATCATCATCATGATATCATCATCATCATCATCATCATCATCTCATCATGATATCATCATCATGATATCATCATCATCTCATCACGATATCATCATCATCAGCTCATCATGATATCATCATCATATCATCATATCATCAACATCATGTCATCATGATATCATCATCATGATATCATCATCATCATCTCATCATGATATCATCATCATCTCATCATTATATCATCATCATCATCATCTCATCATGATATCATCATCATCTCATCATGTTATCATCATCATGATATCATCATCATCATCTCATCATGATATCATCATCATCATCTCATCATGACATCATCATTAGCATCATCATCATCATCTCATCATGATATCATCATCATCTCATCATAATATCATCATCATCTCATCATTATATCATCATCATCATCATCTCATCATGATATCATCATCATATCATCATGTTATCATCATCATGATATCATCATCATCATCATCATCATCTCATAATGATATCATCATCATCATCATCTCATCATGATATCATCATCATGACATCATCATCAGCATCATCATCTCATCATGATATCATCATCATCATCATCTCATAATGATATCATCATCATCATCATCTCATCATGATATCATCATCATGATATCATCATCATGACATCATCATCAGCATCATCATCTCATCATGATATCATCATCATGATATCATCATCATCTCATCACGATATCATCATCATCAGCTCATCATGATATCATCATCATCTCATCATATCATCATCATCATCATCATCTCATCATGATATCATCATCATCTCATCATTATATCATCATCATCATCATCATCATCTCATCATGATATCATCATCATCATCATCATCTCATCATGATATCATCATCATCTCATCATTATATCATCATCATCATCATCATCATCTCATCATGATATCATCATCATCTCATCATGTTATCATCATCATGATATCATCATCATCATCATCATCATCATCATCTCATCATGATATCATCATCATCTCATCATGATATCATCAGCATCATCATCATCATCATCATCATCTCATCATGATATCATCATCATCATCATCTCATCATGATATCATCATCATCATCATCATCATCTCATCATGATATCACCATCATCTCATCATGATATCATCATCATCATCTCATCATGATATCATCATCATCATCATCTCATCATGATATCATCATCATCATCATCTCATCATGTTATCATCATCATCATCTCATCATGATATCATCATCATCATCATCATCATCATCTCATCATGATATCATCATGATATCATCATGATATCATCATGATATCATCATGATATCATCATCATCATCATCATCTCATCATGATATCATCATCATGATATCATCATCATCATCATCTCATCATGATATCATCATTATCATCTCATCATGATATCATCATTATCATCTCATCATGATATCATCATGATATAATCATTATCATCTCATCATGATATCATCATCATCTCATCATGGTATCATCATCATCTCATCATGATATCATCATCATCATCATCTCATCATGATATCATCATCATCATCTCATCATGATATCATCATCATGTCATCATGATATCATCATCATCTCATCATGATATCATCATCATCATCATCATCATCATCATCTCATCATGATATCATCATCATCATCATCATCATCATCATCATCTCATAATGATATCATCATCATCATCATCTCATCATAATATCATCATCATCTCATCATAATATCATCATCATCTCATCATGATATCATCATCATGTCATCATGATATCATCATCATCTCATCATGATATCATCATCATCATCATCATCATCATCATCATCATCTCATCATGATATCATCATCATCATCATCATAATCATCATCTCATCATGATATCATCATCATCATCATCTCATCATGAGATCATCATCATCTCATCATAATATCATCATCATCTCATCATGATATCATCATCTCATCATGATATCATCATCATCATCTCATCATGATATCATCATCATCATCTCATCATGTTATCATCATCATCATCATCTCATCATGATATCATCATCATCATCATCATCTCATCATGATATCATCATCATGATATCATCATCATCATCATCATCATCTCATCATGATATCATCATCTCATCATGATATCATCATCATGATATCATAATCATGACATCATCATCATCATCTCATCATGATATCATCATCATCTCATCATGATATCATCATCATCATCATCTCATCATGATATCATCATCATGATATCATCATCATCTCATCACGATATCATCATCATCAGCTCATCATGATATCATCATCATCTCATCATCTCATCATCATCATCTCATCATGATATCATCATCATCTCATCATTATATCATCATCATCATCATCATCTCATCATGATATCATCATCATCTCATCATCATCATCTCATCATGATATCATCATCATCTCATCATGATATCATCATCTCATCATGATATCATCAGCATCATCATCATCATCATCATCATCATCATCATCTCATCATGATATCATCATCATCTCATCATGATATCATCAGCATCATCATCATCATCATCATCATCATCTCATCATGATATCATCATAATCATCATCATCATCTCATCATGATATCATCATCATCATCATCATCATCTCATCATGATATCATCATCATCATCTCATCATGTTATCATCATCATCATCATCATCATCTCATCATGATATCATCATCATCATCTCATCATGATATCATCATCATCTCATCATGATATCATCAGCATCATCATCATCATCATCATCATCATCTCATCATGATATCATCATAATCATCATCATCATCTCATCATGATATCATCATCATTATCATCATCATCATCATCATCATCATCATCTCATCATGATATCATCATCATCTCATCATGTTATCATCATCATCATCATCATCATCATCATCATCATCTCATCATGATATCATCATCATCTCATCATGATATCATCATCATCATCTCATCATGATATCATCATCATCATCATCATCTCATCATTATATCATCATCATCTCATCATGATATCATCATGATATCATCATCATCTCATCATGATATCATCATCATCTCATCATGATATCATCATCATCATCTCATCATGATATCATCATTATCATCTCATCATGATATCATCATGATATCATCATTATCATCTCATCATGATATCATCATCATCTCATCATGATATCATCATCTCATCATGATATCATCATCATCATCATCATCTCATCATGATATCATCATCATCATCATCTCATCATGATATCATCATCATCTCATCATTATATCATCATCATCATCATCATCATCTCATCATGATATCATCATCATCTCATCATGTTATCATCATCATGATATCATCATCATCATCATCATCATCATCATCTCATCATGATATCATCATCATCTCATCATGATATCATCAGCATCATCATCATCATCATCATCTCATCATGATATCATCATCATCATCATCTCATCATGATATCATCATCATCATCATCATCATCTCATCATGATATCACCATCATCTCATCATGATATCATCATCATCATCTCATCATGATATCATCATCATCATCATCTCATCATGATATCATCATCATCATCATCTCATCATGTTATCATCATCATCATCTCATCATGATATCATCATCATCATCATCATCATCATCTCATCATGATATCATCATGATATCATCATGATATCATCATGATATCATCATGATATCATCATCATCATCATCTCATCATGATATCATCATCATGATATCATCATCATCATCATCTCATCATGATATCATCATTATCATCTCATCATGATATCATCATTATCATCTCATCATGATATCATCATGATATAATCATTATCATCTCATCATGATATCATCATCATCTCATCATGGTATCATCATCATCTCATCATGATATCATCATCATCATCATCTCATCATGATATCATCATCATCATCTCATCATGATATCATCATCATGTCATCATGATATCATCATCATCTCATCATGATATCATCATCATCATCATCATCATCATCATCTCATCATGATATCATCATCATCATCATCATCATCATCATCATCTCATAATGATATCATCATCATCATCATCTCATCATAATATCATCATCATCTCATCATAATATCATCATCATCTCATCATGATATCATCATCATGTCATCATGATATCATCATCATCTCATCATGATATCATCATCATCATCATCATCATCATCATCATCATCTCATCATGATATCATCATCATCATCATCATAATCATCATCTCATCATGATATCATCATCATCATCATCTCATCATGAGATCATCATCATCTCATCATAATATCATCATCATCTCATCATGATATCATCATCTCATCATGATATCATCATCTCATCATGATATCATCATCATCATCTCATCATGTTATCATCATCATCATCATCTCATCATGATATCATCATCATCATCATCATCTCATCATGATATCATCATCATGATATCATCATCATCATCATCATCATCTCATCATGATATCATCATCTCATCATGATATCATCATCATGATATCATAATCATGACATCATCATCATCATCTCATCATGATATCATCATCATCTCATCATGATATCATCATCATCATCATCTCATCATGATATCATCATCATGATATCATCATCATCTCATCACGATATCATCATCATCAGCTCATCATGATATCATCATCATCTCATCATCTCATCATCATCATCTCATCATGATATCATCATCATCTCATCATTATATCATCATCATCATCATCATCATCTCATCATGATATCATCATCATCTCATCATCATCATCTCATCATGATATCATCATCATCTCATCATGATATCATCATCTCATCATGATATCATCAGCATCATCATCATCATCATCATCATCATCATCATCATCTCATCATGATATCATCATCATCTCATCATGATATCATCAGCATCATCATCATCATCATCATCATCATCTCATCATGATATCATCATAATCATCATCATCATCTCATCATGATATCATCATCATCATCATCATCATCTCATCATGATATCATCATCATCATCTCATCATGTTATCATCATCATCATCATCATCATCATCATCATCATCTCATCATGATATCATCATCATCATCTCATCATGATATCATCATCATCTCATCATGATATCATCAGCATCATCATCATCATCATCATCATCATCTCATCATGATATCATCATAATCATCATCATCATCTCATCATGATATCATCATCATTATCATCATCATCATCATCATCATCATCATCTCATCATGATATCATCATCATCTCATCATGTTATCATCATCATCATCATCATCATCATCATCATCATCTCATCATGATATCATCATCATCTCATCATGATATCATCATCATCATCTCATCATGATATCATCATCATCATCATCATCATCTCATCATTATATCATCATCATCTCATCATGATATCATCATGATATCATCATCATCTCATCATGATATCATCATCATCTCATCATGATATCATCATCATCATCTCATCATGATATCATCATTATCATCTCATCATGATATCATCATGATATCATCATTATCATCTCATCATGATATCATCATCATCTCATCATGATATCATCATCTCATCATGATATCATCATCATCATCATCATCTCATCATGATATCATCATCATCATCATCTCATCATTATATCATCATCATGACATCATCATCAGCATCATCATCTCATCATGATATCATCATCATGATATCAACATCATCATCATCATCATCTCATCATGATATCATCATCATCATCATCTCATCATGATATCATCATCATGACATCATCATCAGCATCATCATCTCATCATGATATCATCATCATGATATCATCATCATCATCATCTCATCATGATATCATCATCATCATCTCATCATGATATCATCATCATCATCATCATCATCATCATCATCATCATCATCATCATCATCTCATCATGATATCATCATCATCTCATCATGATATCATCATCATCTCATCATGATATCATCATCATGATATCATCATCATGATATCAACATCATGATATCATCATCATCATCATCTCATCATGATATTATCATCATCATCTCATCATGATATCATCATCATCATCATCTCATCATCATCTCATCATGATATCATCATCATCTCATCATGATATCATCATCATCATCATCTCATCATAATATCATCATCATCTCATCATGATATTATCATCATCATCTCATCATGATATCATCATCATCATCTCATCATGATATCATCATCATCATCTCATCATGTTATCATCATCATCATCATCATCATCATCTCATCATGATATCATCATCATCATCATCTCATCATGATATCATCATCATGATATCATCATCATCATCATCATCATCATCTCATCATGATATCATCATCTCATCATGATATCATCATCATGATATCATAATCATGACATCATCATCATCATCATCATCATCTCATCATGATATCATCATCGTCTCATCATGATATCATCATCATCATCATCATCATCATCATCATCTCATCATGATATCATCATCATGATATCATAATCATCTCATCACGATATCATCATCATCAGCTCATCATGATATCATCATCATCTCATCATATCATCATCATCATCATCATCATCTCATCATGATATCATCATCATCTCATCATTATATCATCATCATCATCATCATCATCATGTCATCATGATATCATCATCATCTCATCATGTTATCATCATCATGATATCATCATCATCATCATCATCATCATCATCATCTCATCATGATATCATCATCATCTCATCATGATATCATCAGCATCATCATCATCATCATCATCATCTCATCATGATATCATCATCATCTCATCATGATATCATCAGCATCATCATCATCATCATCATCATCTCATCATGATATCATCATCATCATCATCATCATCTCATCATGATATCATCATCATCATCATCATCTCATCATGATATCATCATCATCTCATCATGATATCATCATCATCATCTCATCATGATATCATCATCATCATCATCTCATCATGATATCATCATCATCATCATCTCATCATGTTATCATCATCATCATCTCATCATGATATCATCATCATCATCATCATCTCATCATGATATCATCATGATATCATCATGATATCATCATGATATCATCATCATCATCATCATCTCATCATGATATCATCATCATGATATCATCATCATCATCATCTCATCATGATATCATCATTATCATCTCATCATGATATCATCATGATATAATCATTATCATCTCATCATGATATCATCATCATCTCATCATGGTATCATCATCATCATCATCATCATCATCTCATCATGATATCATCATCATCATCTCATCATGATATCATCATCATGTCATCATGAAATCATCATCATCTCATCATGATATCATCATCATCATCATCATCTCATCATGATATCATCATCATCATCATCTCATCATCATCTCATCATGATATCATTATCATCATCATCATCTCATCATGATATCATCATCATCATCATCTCATCATGATATCATCATCATGACATCATCATCAGCATCATCATCTCATCATGATATCATCATCATGATATAAACATCATCATCATCATCATCTCATCATGATATCATCATCATCATCATCTCATCATGATATCATCATCATGACATCATCATCAGCATCATCATCTCATCATGATATCATCATCATGATATCATCATCATCATCATCTCATCATGATATCATCATCATCATCATCTCATCATGATATCATCATCATCATCATCATCATCATCATCATCATCATCATCATCATCATCATCTCATCATGATATCATCATCATCTCATCATTATATCATCATCATCTCATCATGATATCATCATCATGATATCATCATCATGATATCATCATCATCATCATCTCATCATGATATTATCATCATCATCTCATCATGATATCATCATCATCATCATCTCATCATCATCTCATCATGATATCATCATCATCTCATCATGATATCATCATCATCATCATCTCATCATAATATCATCATCATCTCATCATGATATTATCATCATCATCTCATCATGATATCATCATCATCATCTCATCATGTTATCATCATCATCATCATCATCATCATCATCTCATCATTATATCATCATCATCTCATCATGATATCATCATGATATCATCATCATCTCATCATGATATCATCATCATCTCATCATGATATCATCATCATCATCTCATCATGATATCATCATTATCATCTCATCATGATATCATCATGATATCATCATTATCATCTCATCATGATATCATCATCATCTCATCATGATATCATCATCTCATCATGATATCATCATCATCATCATCATCTCATCATGATATCATCATCATCTCATCATCATCATCTCATCATGATATCATCATCATCTCATCATGATATCATCATCTCATCATGATATCATCAGCATCATCATCATCATCATCATCATCATCATCATCTCATCATGATATCATCATCATCTCATCATGATATCATCAGCATCATCATCATCATCATCATCATCATCTCATCATGATATCATCATAATCATCATCATCATCTCATCATGATATCATCATCATCATCATCATCATCTCATCATGATATCATCATCATCATCTCATCATGTTATCATCATCATCATCATCATCATCATCATCATCTCATCATGATATCATCATCATCATCTCATCATGATATCATCATCATCTCATCATGATATCATCAGCATCATCATCATCATCATCATCATCATCTCATCATGATATCATCATAATCATCATCATCATCTCATCATGATATCATCATCATTATCATCATCATCATCATCATCATCATCATCTCATCATGATATCATCATCATCTCATCATGTTATCATCATCATCATCATCATCATCATCATCATCATCATCTCATCATGATATCATCATCATCTCATCATGATATCATCATCATCATCTCATCATGATATCATCATCATCATCATCATCTCATCATTATATCATCATCATCTCATCATGATATCATCATGATATCATCATCATCTCATCATGATATCATCATCATCTCATCATGATATCATCATCATCATCTCATCATGATATCATCATTATCATCTCATCATGATATCATCATGATATCATCATTATCATCTCATCATGATATCATCATCATCTCATCATGATATCATCATCTCATCATGATATCATCATCATCATCATCATCTCATCATGATATCATCATCATCATCATCTCATCATGATATCATCATCATGACATCATCATCAGCATCATCATCTCATCATGATATCATCATCATGATATCAACATCATCATCATCATCATCTCATCATGATATCATCATCATCATCATCTCATCATGATATCATCATCATGACATCATCATCAGCATCATCATCTCATCATGATATCATCATCATGATATCATCATCATCATCATCTCATCATGATATCATCATCATCATCTCATCATGATATCATCATCATCATCATCATCATCATCATCATCATCATCATCATCATCATCTCATCATGATATCATCATCATCTCATCATTATATCATCATCATCTCATCATGATATCATCATCATGATATCAACATCATGATATCATCATCATCATCATCTCATCATGATATTATCATCATCATCTCATCATGATATCATCATCATCATCATCTCATCATCATCTCATCATGATATCATCATCATCTCATCATGATATCATCATCATCATCATCTCATCATAATATCATCATCATCTCATCATGATATTATCATCATCATCTCATCATGATATCATCATCATCATCTCATCATGATATCATCATCATCATCTCATCATGTTATCATCATCATCATCATCATCATCATCTCATCATGATATCATCATCATCATCATCTCATCATGATATCATCATCATGATATCATCGTCATCATCATCATCATCTCATCATGATATCATCATCTCATCATGATATCATCATCATGATATCATAATCATGACATCATCATCATCATCATCATCATCTCATCATGATATCATCATCGTCTCATCATGATATCATCATCATCATCATCATCATCATCTCATCATGATATCATCATCATGATATCATAATCATCTCATCACGATATCATCATCATCAGCTCATCATGATATCATCATCATCTCATCATATCATCATCATCATCATCATCATCTCATCATGATATCATCATCATCTCATCATTATATCATCATCATCATCATCATCATCATGTCATCATGATATCATCATCATCTCATCATGTTATCATCATCATGATATCATCATCATCATCATCATCATCATCATCATCATCATCTCATCATGATATCATCATCATCTCATCATGATATCATCAGCATCATCATCATCATCATCATCATCTCATCATGATATCATCATCATCTCATCATGATATCATCAGCATCATCATCATCATCATCATCATCTCATCATGATATCATCATCATCATCATCATCATCTCATCATGATATCATCATCATCATCATCATCTCATCATGATATCATCATCATCTCATCATGATATCATCATCATCATCTCATCATGATATCATCATCATCATCATCTCATCATGATATCATCATCATCATCATCTCATCATGTTATCATCATCATCATCTCATCATGATATCATCATCATCATCATCATCTCATCATGATATCATCATGATATCATCATGATATCATCATGATATCATCATGATATCATCATCATCATCATCATCTCATCATGATATCATCATCATGATATCATCATCATCATCATCTCATCATGATATCATCATTATCATCTCATCATGATATCATCATGATATAATCATTATCATCTCATCATGATATCATCATCATCTCATCATGGTATCATCATCATCATCATCATCATCATCTCATCATGATATCATCATCATCATCTCATCATGATATCATCATCATGTCATCATGAAATCATCATCATCTCATCATGATATCATCATCATCATCATCATCTCATCATGATATCATCATCATCATCATCTCATCATCATCTCATCATGATATCATCATTATCATCATCATCTCATCATGATATCATCATCATCATCATATCATCATGATATCATCATCATGACATCATCATCAGCATCATCATCTCATCATGATATCATCATCATGATATAAACATCATCATCATCATCATCTCATCATGATATCATCATCATCATCATCTCATCATGATATCATCATCATGACATCATCATCAGCATCATCATCTCATCATGATATCATCATCATGATATCATCATCATCATCATCTCATCATGATATCATCATCATCATCTCATCATGATATCATCATCATCATCATCATCATCATCATCTCATCATGATATCATCATCATCTCATCATTATATCATCATCATCTCATCATGATATCATCATCATGATATCATCATCATGATATCATCATCATCATCATCTCATCATGATATTATCATCATCATCTCATCATGATATCATCATCATCATCATCTCATCATCATCTCATCATGATATCATCATCATCTCATCATGATATCATCATCATCATCATCTCATCATAATATCATCATCATCTCATCATGATATTATCATCATCATCTCATCATGATATCATCATCATCATCTCATCATGATATCATCATCATCATCTCATCATGTTATCATCATCATCATCATCATTATCATCTCATCATGATATCATCATCATCATCATCTCATCATGATATCATCATCATGATATCATCATCATCATCATCTCATCATGATATCATCATCTCATCATGATATCATCATC
Source organism: Pelodytes ibericus (assembly GCA_036172795.1). NCBI lineage: Eukaryota > Metazoa > Chordata > Amphibia > Anura > Pelodytidae > Pelodytes > Pelodytes ibericus. The sequence goes on from JAYKOZ010000093.1 coordinate 3,744,587, forward strand.
ATGATATCATAATCATGACATCATCATCATCATCATCATCATCTCATCATGATATCATCATCGTCTCATCATGATATCATCATCATCATCATCATCATCTCATCATGATATCATCATCATGATATCATAATCATCTCATCACGATATCATCATCATCAGCTCATCATGATATCATCATCATCTCATCATATCATCATCATCATCATCATCTCATCATGATATCATCATCATCTCATCATTATATCATCATCATCATCATCATCATGTCATCATGATATCATCATCATCTCATCATGTTATCATCATCATGATATCATCATCATCATCATCATCATCATCATCATCATCATCTCATCATGATATCATCATCATCTCATCATGATATCATCAGCATCATCATCATCATCATCATCATCTCATCATGATATCATCATCATCTCATCATGATATCATCAGCATCATCATCATCATCATCATCATCATCATCATCTCATCATGATATCATCATCATCATCATCATCATCTCATCATGATATCATCATCATCATCATCATCTCATCATGATATCATCATCATCTCATCATGATATCATCATCATCATCTCATCATGATATCATCATCATAATCATCTCATCATGATATCATCATCATCATCATCTCATCATGTTATCATCATCATCATCTCATCATGATATCATCATCATCATCATCATCTCATCATGATATCATCATGATATCATCATGATATCATCATGATATCATCATGATATCATCATCATCATCATCATCTCATCATGATATCATCATCATGATATCATCATCATCATCATCTCATCATGATATCATCATTATCATCTCATCATGATATCATCATGATATAATCATTATCATCTCATCATGATATCATCATCATCTCATCATGGTATCATCATCATCATCATCATCATCATCTCATCATGATATCATCATCATCATCTCATCATGATATCATCATCATGTCATCATGATATCATCATCATCTCATCATGATATCATCATCATCATCATCATCATCATCATCTCATCATGATATCATCATCATCATCATCTCATCATCATCTCATCATGATATCATCATCATCATCATCATCTCATCATGAGATCATCATCATCTCATCATAATATCATCATCATCTCATCATGATATCATCATGATATAATCATTATCATCTCATCATGATATCATCATCATCTCATCATGGTATCATCATCATCATCATCATCATCATCTCATCATGATATCATCATCATCATCTCATCATGATATCATCATCATGTCATCATGATATCATCATCATCTCATCATGATATCATCATCATCATCATCATCATCATCTCATCATGATATCATCATCATCATCATCTCATCATCATCTCATCATGATATCATCATCATCATCATCTCATCATGAGATCATCATCATCTCATCATAATATCATCATCATCTCATCATGATATCATCATCATCATCTCATCATGATATCATCATCATCATCATCATCATCATCATCATCATCATCATCATCATCATCATCATCTCATCATGATATCATCATCATCTCATCATTATATCATCATCATCTCATCATGATATCATCATCATGATATCATCATCATGATATCATCATCATCATCATCTCATCATGATATTATCATCATCATCTCATCATGATATCATCATCATCATCTCATCATCATCTCATCATGATATCATCATCATCTCATCATGATATCATCATCATCATCATCTCATCATAATATCATCATCATCTCATCATGATATTATCATCATCATCTCATCATGATATCATCATCATCAACTCATCATGATATCATCATCATCATCTCATCATGTTATCATCATCATCATCATCATCATCTCATCATGATATCATCATCATCATCATCTCATCATGATATCATCATCATGATATCATCATCATCATCATCATCATCATCTCATCATGATATCATCATCTCATCATGATATCATCATCATGATATCATAATCATGACATCATCATCATCATCATCTCATCATGATATCATCATCGTCTCATCATGATATCATCATCATCATCATCATCATCATCATCTCATCATGATATCATCATCATGATATCATAATCATCTCATCACGATATCATCATCATCAGCTCATCATGATATCATCATCATCTCATCATATCATCATCATCATCATCATCTCATCGTGATATCATCATCATCTCATCATTATATCATCATCATCATCATCATCATCATCATGTCATCATGATATCATCATCATCTCATCATGTTATCATCATCATGATATCATCATCATCATCATCATCATCATCATCATCTCATCATGATATCATCATCATCTCATCATGATATCATCAGCATCATCATCATCATCATCATCATCATCTCATCATGATATCATCATCATCTCATCATGATATCATCAGCATCATCATCATCATCATCATCATCTCATCATGATATCATCATCATCATCATCATCTCATCATGATATCATCATCATCATCATCATCTCATCATGATATCATCATCATCTCATCATGATATCATCATCATCATCTCATCATGATATCATCATCATCATCATCTCATCATGATATCATCATCATCATCATCTCATCATGTTATCATCATCATCATCTCATCATGATATCATCATCATCATCATCATCTCATCATGATATCATCATGATATCATCATGATATCATCATGATATCATCATGATATCATCATCATCATCATCATCTCATCATGATATCATCATCATGATATCATCATCATCATCATCTCATCATGATATCATCATTATCATCTCATCATGATATCATCATGATATAATCATTATCATCTCATCATGATATCATCATCATCTCATCATGGTATCATCATCATCATCATCATCATCATCTCATCATGATATCATCATCATCATCTCATCATGATATCATCATCATGTCATCATGATATCATCATCATCTCATCATGATATCATCATCATCATCATCATCTCATCATGATATCATCATCATCATCATCTCATCATCATCTCATCATGATATCATCATCATCATCATCATCTCATCATGATATCATCATCATCATCATCTCATCATGATATCATCATCATGACATCATCATCAGCATCATCATCTCATCATGATATCATCATCATCATCATCATCTCATCATAATATCATCATCATCATCATCATCATCTCATCATGATATCATCAGCATCATCATCATCATCATCATCATCCCATCATGATATCATCATCATCATCATCTTCATCATCTCATCATTATATCATCATCATCTCATCATGATATCATCATCATTATATCATCATCATCTCATCATGATATCATCATCATGATGTCATCATCATGATATCATCATCATCATCATCATCATCTCATCATGATATCATCATCATGATATCATCATCATGATGTCATCATCATGATATCATCATCATCATCATCATCATCTCATCATGATATCATCATCATCTCATCATGATATCATCATCATCTTCATCATCTCATCATGATATCATCATCATCATCTCATCATGATATCATCATCATCATCTCATCATAATATCATCATCATCATCTCATCATGATATCATCATCATCATCTCATCATGATATCATCATCATCATCTCATCATGATATCATCATCATCATCTCATCATGATATCATCATCATCATCATCTCATCATGATATCATCATCATCATCATCATCATAATCATGACATCATCATCATCATCATCATCATCATCATCATCATCATCATGATATCATCATCATCATCATCATCATCATCTCATCATGATATCATCATCATGATATCATCATCATCTCATCACGATATCATCATCATCAGCTCATCATGATATCATCATCATATCATCATATCATCAACATCATGTCATCATGATATCATCATCATGATATCATCATCATCATCTCATCATGATATCATCATCATCTCATCATTATATCATCATCATCATCATCTCATCATGATATCATCATCATCTCATCATGTTATCATCATCATGATATCATCATCATCTCATCATGATATCATCATCATCATCTCATCATGATATCATCATCAGCATCATCATCATCATCTCATCATGATATCATCATCATCTCATCATAATATCATCATCATCTCATCATTATATCATCATCATCATCATCTCATCATGATATCATCATCATATCATCATGTTATCATCATCATGATATCATCATCATCATCATCTCATAATGATATCATCATCATCATCATCTCATCATGATATCATCATCATGACATCATCATCAGCATCATCATCTCATCATGATATCATCATCATCATCATCTCATAATGATATCATCATCATCATCATCTCATCATGATATCATCATCATGATATCATCATCATGACATCATCATCAGCATCATCATCTCATCATGATATCATCATCATGATATCATCATCATCTCATCACGATATCATCATCATCAGCTCATCATGATATCATCATCATCTCATCATATCATCATCATCATCATCATCTCATCATGATATCATCATCATCTCATCATTATATCATCATCATCATCATCATCATCTCATCATGATATCATCATCATCTCATCATGTTATCATCATCATGATATCATCATCATCATCATCATCATCATCATCTCATCATGATATCATCATCATCTCATCATGATATCATCAGCATCATCATCATCATCATCATCTCATCATGATATCATCATCATCATCATCTCATCATGATATCATCATCATCATCATCATCATCTCATCATGATATCACCATCATCTCATCATGATATCATCATCATCATCTCATCATGATATCATCATCATCATCATCTCATCATGATATCATCATCATCATCTCATCATGTTATCATCATCATCATCTCATCATGATATCATCATCATCATCATCATCATCATCTCATCATGATATCATCATGATATCATCATGATATCATCATGATATCATCATGATATCATCATCATCATCATCATCTCATCATGATATCATCATCATGATATCATCATCATCATCATCTCATCATGATATCATCATTATCATCTCATCATGATATCATCATTATCATCTCATCATGATATCATCATGATATAATCATTATCATCTCATCATGATATCATCATCATCTCATCATGGTATCATCATCATCTCATCATGATATCATCATCATCATCATCTCATCATGATATCATCATCATCATCTCATCATGATATCATCATCATGTCATCATGATATCATCATCATCTCATCATGATATCATCATCATCATCATCATCATCATCATCTCATCATGATATCATCATCATCATCATCATCATCATCATCATCATCATCTCATAATGATATCATCATCATCATCATCTCATCATGAGATCATCATCATCTCATCATAATATCATCATCATCTCATCATGATATCATCATCATGTCATCATGATATCATCATCATCTCATCATGATATCATCATCATCATCATCATCATCATCATCATCATCTCATCATGATATCATCATCATCATCATCATAATCATCATCTCATCATGATATCATCATCATCATCATCTCATCATGAGATCATCATCATCTCATCATAATATCATCATCATCTCATCATGATATCATCATCTCATCATGATATCATCATCATCATCTCATCATGATATCATCATCATCATCTCATCATGTTATCATCATCATCATCATCTCATCATGATATCATCATCATCATCATCATCTCATCATGATATCATCATCATGATATCATCATCATCATCATCATCATCATCTCATCATGATATCATCATCTCATCATGATATCATCATCATGATATCATAATCATGACATCATCATCATCATCTCATCATGATATCATCATCATCTCATCATGATATCATCATCATCATCATCTCATCATGATATCATCATCATGATATCATCATCATCTCATCACGATATCATCATCATCAGCTCATCATGATATCATCATCATCTCATCATCTCATCATCATCATCTCATCATGATATCATCATCATCTCATCATTATATCATCATCATCATCATCATCATCTCATCATGATATCATCATCATCTCATCATCATCATCTCATCATGATATCATCATCATCTCATCATGATATCATCATCTCATCATGATATCATCAGCATCATCATCATCATCATCATCATCATCATCATCTCATCATGATATCATCATCATCTCATCATGATATCATCAGCATCATCATCATCATCATCATCATCATCTCATCATGATATCATCATAATCATCATCATCATCTCATCATGATATCATCATCATCATCATCATCATCTCATCATGATATCATCATCATCATCTCATCATGTTATCATCATCATCATCATCATCATCATCATCATCTCATCATGATATCATCATCATCATCTCATCATGATATCATCATCATCTCATCATGATATCATCAGCATCATCATCATCATCATCATCATCATCTCATCATGATATCATCATAATCATCATCATCATCTCATCATGATATCATCATCATTATCATCATCATCATCATCATCATCATCATCTCATCATGATATCATCATCATCTCATCATGTTATCATCATCATCATCATCATCATCATCATCATCTCATCATGATATCATCATCATCTCATCATGATATCATCATCATCATCTCATCATGATATCATCATCATCATCATCATCTCATCATTATATCATCATCATCTCATCATGATATCATCATGATATCATCATCATCTCATCATGATATCATCATCATCTCATCATGATATCATCATCATCATCTCATCATGATATCATCATTATCATCTCATCATGATATCATCATGATATCATCATTATCATCTCATCATGATATCATCATCATCTCATCATGATATCATCATCTCATCATGATATCATCATCATCATCATCATCTCATCATGATATCATCATCATCATCATCTCATCATGATATCATCATCATGACATCATCATCAGCATCATCATCTCATCATGATATCATCATCATGATATCAACATCATCATCATCATCATCTCATCATGATATCATCATCATCATCATCTCATCATGATATCATCATCATGACATCATCATCAGCATCATCATCTCATCATGATATCATCATCATGATATCATCATCATCATCATCTCATCATGATATCATCATCATCATCTCATCATGATATCATCATCATCATCATCATCATCATCATCATCATCATCATCATCATCATCATCTCATCATGATATCATCATCATCTCATCATTATATCATCATCATCTCATCATGATATCATCATCATGATATCAACATCATGATATCATCATCATCATCATCTCATCATGATATTATCATCATCATCTCATCATGATATCATCATCATCATCATCTCATCATCATCTCATCATGATATCATCATCATCTCATCATGATATCATCATCATCATCATCTCATCATAATATCATCATCATCTCATCATGATATTATCATCATCATCTCATCATGATATCATCATCATCATCTCATCATGATATCATCATCATCATCTCATCATGTTATCATCATCATCATCATCATCATCATCTCATCATGATATCATCATCATCATCATCTCATCATGATATCATCATCATGATATCATCGTCATCATCATCATCATCTCATCATGATATCATCATCTCATCATGATATCATCATCATGATATCATAATCATGACATCATCATCATCATCATCATCATCTCATCATGATATCATCATCGTCTCATCATGATATCATCATCATCATCATCATCATCATCTCATCATGATATCATCATCATGATATCATAATCATCTCATCACGATATCATCATCATCAGCTCATCATGATATCATCATCATCTCATCATATCATCATCATCATCATCATCATCTCATCATGATATCATCATCATCTCATCATTATATCATCATCATCATCATCATCATCATGTCATCATGATATCATCATCATCTCATCATGTTATCATCATCATGATATCATCATCATCATCATCATCATCATCATCATCATCATCTCATCATGATATCATCATCATCTCATCATGATATCATCAGCATCATCATCATCATCATCATCATCTCATCATGATATCATCATCATCTCATCATGATATCATCAGCATCATCATCATCATCATCATCATCTCATCATGATATCATCATCATCATCATCATCATCTCATCATGATATCATCATCATCATCATCATCTCATCATGATATCATCATCATCTCATCATGATATCATCATCATCATCTCATCATGATATCATCATCATCATCATCTCATCATGATATCATCATCATCATCATCTCATCATGTTATCATCATCATCATCTCATCATGATATCATCATCATCATCATCATCTCATCATGATATCATCATGATATCATCATGATATCATCATGATATCATCATCATCATCATCATCTCATCATGATATCATCATCATGATATCATCATCATCATCATCTCATCATGATATCATCATTATCATCTCATCATGATATCATCATGATATAATCATTATCATCTCATCATGATATCATCACCATCTCATCATGGTATCATCATCATCATCATCATCATCATCTCATCATGATATCATCATCATCATCTCATCATGATATCATCATCATGTCATCATGAAATCATCATCATCTCATCATGATATCATCATCATCATCATCATCATCTCATCATGATATCATCATCATCATCATCTCATCATCATCTCATCATGATATCATCATTATCATCATCATCTCATCATGATATCATCATCATCATCATATCATCATGATATCATCATCATGACATCATCATCAGCATCATCATCTCATCATGATATCATCATCATGATATAAACATCATCATCATCATCATCTCATCATGATATCATCATCATCATCATCTCATCATGATATCATCATCATGACATCATCATCAGCATCATCATCTCATCATGATATCATCATCATGATATCATCATCATCATCATCTCATCATGATATCATCATCATCATCTCATCATGATATCATCATCATCATCATCATCATCATCATCATCATCTCATCATGATATCATCATCATCTCATCATTATATCATCATCATCTCATCATGATATCATCATCATGATATCATCATCATGATATCATCATCATCATCATCTCATCATGATATTATCATCATCATCTCATCATGATATCATCATCATCATCATCTCATCATCATCTCATCATGATATCATCATCATCTCATCATGATATCATCATCATCATCATCTCATCATAATATCATCATCATCTCATCATGATATTATCATCATCATCTCATCATGATATCATCATCATCATCTCATCATGATATCATCATCATCATCTCATCATGTTATCATCATCATCATCATCATTATCATCTCATCATGATATCATCATCATCATCATCTCATCATGATATCATCATCATGATATCATCATCATCATCATCTCATCATGATATCATCATCTCATCATGATATCATCATCTCATCATGATATCATCATCATGATATCATAATCATGACATCATCATCATCATCATCATCATCTCATCATGATATCATCATCGTCTCATCATGATATCATCATCATCATCATCATCATCTCATCATGATATCATCATCATGATATCATAATCATCTCATCACGATATCATCATCATCAGCTCATCATGATATCATCATCATCTCATCATATCATCATCATCATCATCATCTCATCATGATATCATCATCATCTCATCATTATATCATCATCATCATCATCATCATGTCATCATGATATCATCATCATCTCATCATGTTATCATCATCATGATATCATCATCATCATCATCATCATCATCATCATCATCTCATCATGATATCATCATCATCTCATCATGATATCATCAGCATCATCATCATCATCATCATCATCTCATCATGATATCATCATCATCTCATCATGATATCATCAGCATCATCATCATCATCATCATCATCATCATCTCATCATGATATCATCATCATCATCATCATCATCTCATCATGATATCATCATCATCATCATCATCTCATCATGATATCATCATCATCTCATCATGATATCATCATCATCATCTCATCATGATATCATCATCATAATCATCTCATCATGATATCATCATCATCATCATCTCATCATGTTATCATCATCATCATCTCATCATGATATCATCATCATCATCATCATCTCATCATGATATCATCATGATATCATCATGATATCATCATGATATCATCATGATATCATCATCATCATCATCATCTCATCATGATATCATCATCATGATATCATCATCATCATCATCTCATCATGATATCATCATTATCATCTCATCATGATATCATCATGATATAATCATTATCATCTCATCATGATATCATCATCATCTCATCATGGTATCATCATCATCATCATCATCATCATCTCATCATGATATCATCATCATCATCTCATCATGATATCATCATCATGTCATCATGATATCATCATCATCTCATCATGATATCATCATCATCATCATCATCATCATCTCATCATGATATCATCATCATCATCATCTCATCATCATCTCATCATGATATCATCATCATCATCATCTCATCATGAGATCATCATCATCTCATCATAATATCATCATCATCTCATCATGATATCATCATCATCATCTCATCATGATATCATCATCATCTCATCATGATATCATCATCATCATCTCATCATGTTATCATCATCATCATCATCTCATCATGATATCATCATCATCATCTCATCATGATATCATCATCATGATATCATCATCATCATCATCATCATCATCATCTCATCATGATATCATCATCATGATATCATCATCATGATATCATAATCATGACATCATCATCATCATCTCATCATGATATCATCTTCATCTCATCATGATATCATCATCATCTCATCATGATATCATCATCATCATCATCATCTCATCATGATATCATCATCATCATCATCATCTCATCACGATATCATCATCATCAGCTCATCATGATATCATCATCATCTCATCATATCATCATCATCATCTCATCATGATATCATCATCATCTCATCATTATATCATCATCATCATCATCATCATCTCATCATGATATCATCATCATCTCATCATGTTATCATCATCATGATATCATCATCATCATTATCTCATCATGATATCATCATCATGATATCATCATCATCATCATCATCATCATCATCATCATCATCATCTCATCATGATATCATCATCATCTCATCATGATATCATCAGCATCATCATCATCATCATCATCATCTCATCATGATATCATCATCATCTCATCATGATATCATCAGCATCATCATCATCATCATCATCTCATCATGATATCATCATCATCATCATCATCTCATCATGATATCATCATCATCATCATCTCATGATGATATCATCATCATCATCTCATCATGTTATTATCATCATCATCATCTCATCATGATATCATCATCATCATCATCTCATCATGATATCATCATCATCATCTCATCATGATATCATCATCATCATCTCATGATGATATCATCATCATCTCATCATGTTATCATCATCATCATCTCATCATGATATCATCATCATCATCATCATCATCATCATCATCATCATCATCATCTCATCATGATATCATCATCATCTCATCATGATATCATCAGCATCATCATCATCATCATCATCATCTCATCATGATATCATCATCATCTCATCATGATATCATCAGCATCATCATCATCATCATCATCTCATCATGATATCATCATCATCATCATCATCTCATCATGATATCATCATCATCATCATCATCTCATGATGATATCATCATCATCATCTCATCATGTTATTATCATCATCATCATCTCATCATGATATCATCATCATCATCATCTCATCATGATATCATCATCATCATCTCATCATGATATCATCATCATCATCTCATGATGATATCATCATCATCTCATCATGTTATCATCATCATCATCTCATCATGATATCATCATCATCATCATCTCATCATGATATCATCATGATATCATCATGATATCATCATGATATCATCATGATATCATCATCATCATCATCTCATCATGATATCATCATCATGATATCATCATCATCATCATCTCATCATGATATCATCATTATCATCTCATCATGATATCATCATGATATAATCATTATCATCTCATCATGATATCATCATCATCTCATCATGGTATCATCATCATCATCTCATCATGATATCATCATCATCATCATCATCATCATCTCATCATGATATCATCATCATCATCTCATCATGATATCATCATCATGTCATCATGATATCATCATCATCTCATCATGATATCATCATCATCATCATCATCATCATCATCATCTCATCATGATATCATCATCATCATCATCTCATCATGAGATCATCATCATCTCATCATAATATCATCATCATCTCATCATGATATCATCATCATCATCTCATCGTGATATCATCATCATCATCATCTCATCATGATATCATCATCATGTCATCATGATATCATCATCATCTCATCATGATATCATCATCATCATCATCATCTCATCATGATATCATCATCATCATCATCATCATCATCATCTCATCATGATATCATCATCATCATCATCTCATCATGAGATCATCATCATCTCATCATAATATCATTATCATCTCATCATGATATCATCATCATCATCTCATCATGATATCATCATCATAATCTCATCATGATATCATCATCATCATCTCATCATGTTATCATCATCATCATCATCATCTCATCATGATATCATCATCATCATCATCTCATCATGATATCATCATCATGATATCATCATCATCATCATCATCATCTCATCATGATATCATCATCTCATCATGATATCATCATCATGATATCATCATCATGATATCATAATCATGACATCATCATCATCATCTCATCATGATATCATCATCTCATCATGATATCATCATCATGATATCATCATCATGATATCATCATCATGATATCATAATCATGACATCATCATCATCATCTCATCATGATATCATCATCATCTCATCATGATATCATCATCATCATCATCTCATCATGATATCATCATCATGATATCATCATCATCTCATCACGATATCATCATCATCAGCTCATCATGATATCATCATCATCTCATCATATCATCATCATCATCTCATCATGATATCATCATCATCTCATCATTATATCATCATCATTATCATCATCATCATCTCATCATGATATCATCATCATCTCATCATGTTATCATCATCATGATATCATCATCATCAGCTCATCATGATATCATCATCATCTCATCATATCATCATCATCATCTCATCATGATATCATCATCATCTCATCATTATATCATCATCATTATCATCATCATCATCTCATCATGATATCATCATCATCTCATCATGTTATCATCATCATGATATCATCATCATCATTATCTCATCATGATATCATCATCATCTCATCATGATATCATCAGCATCATCATCATCATCATCATCATCATCTCATCATGATATCATCATCATCTCATCATGATATCATCAGCATCATCATCTCATCATGATATCATCATCATGATATCATCATCATCTCATCACGATATCATCATCATCAGCTCATCATGATATCATCATCATATCATCATATCATCATCATCATCTCATCATGATATCATCATCATCTCATCATTATATCATCATCATCATCATCATCATCATCTCATCATGATATCATCATAATCATCATCATCATCTCATCATGATATCATCATCATCATCATCATCATCATCTCATCATGATATCATCATAATCATCATCATCATCTCATCATGATATCATCATCATCATCATCATCATCATCATCATCTCATCATGATATCATCATCATCATCATCTCATCATGTTATCATCATCATCATCATCATCTCATCATGATATCATCATCATCTCATCATAATCATCATCATCATCTCATCATGATATCATCATCATCATCATCATCATCTCATCATGATATCATCATCATCTCATCATGTTATCATCATCATCATCATCATCATCATCATCATCATCTCATCATGATATCATCATCATCTCATCATGATATCATCATCATCATCATCATCTCATCATGATATCATCATCATCATCATCATGATATCATCATCATCATCGCATCATGATATCATCATGATATCATCATCATCTCATCATGATATCATCATCATCATCATCTCATCATGATATCATCATCATGATATCATCATCATCATCATCTCATCATGATATCATCATTATCATCTCATCATGATATCATCATGATATCATCATTATCATCTCATCATGATATCATCATCATCATCGCATCATGATATCATCATGATATCATCATCATCTCATCATGATATCATCATCATCATCATCTCATCATGATATCATCATCATGATATCATCATCATCATCATCTCATCATGATATCATCATTATCATCTAATCATGATATCATCATGATATCATCATTATCATCTCATCATGATATCATCATCATCTCATCATGATATCATCATCTCATCATGATATCATCATCATCATCATCATCATCTCATCATGATATCATCATCATCATCATCTCATCATGATATCATCATCATGACATCATCATCAGCATCATCATCTCATCATGATATCATCATCATGATATCATCATCATCATCATCTCATCATGATATCATCATCATCATCTCATCATGATATCATCATCATCATCATCATCATCATCATCATCATCATCATCTCATCATGATATCATCATCATCATCATCATCATCTCATCATCATCTCATCATGATATCATCATCATATCATCATGATATCATCATCATCATCTCATCATAATATCATCATCATCTCATCATGATATTATCATCATCATCTCATCATGATATCATCATCATCATCTCATCATGATATCATCATCATCATCTCATCATGATATCATCATCATCATCATCATCATCATCATCATCATCATCATCTCATCATGATATCATCATCATCATCATCATCATCTCATCATCATCTCATCATGATATCATCATCATCTCATCATGATATCATCATCATCATCTCATCATAATATCATCATCATCTCATCATGATATCATCATCATGATATCATCATCATCATCATCATCTCATCATAATATCATCATCATCTCATCATGATATCATCATCATGATATCATAATCATGATATCATCATCATCATCATCATCATCTCATCATGATATCATCGTCTCATCATGATATCATCATCATCATCATCATCTCATCATGATATCATCATCATCTCATCACGATATCATCATCATCAGCTCATCATGATATCATCATCATCTCATCATCTCATCATCATCATCATCATCTCATCATGATATCATCATCATCTCATCATTATATCATCATCATCATCATCATCTCATCATGATATCATCATCATGACATCATCATCAGCATCATCATCTCATCATGATATCATCATCATGATATCATCATCATCATCTTCATCTCATCATGATATCATCATCATCATCTCATCATGATATCATCATCATCATCATCATCATCATCATCATCATCATCTCATCATGATATCATCATCATCATCATCATCATCTCATCATCATCTCATCATGATATCATCATCATCTCATCATGATATCATCATCATCATCTCATCATAATATCATCATCATCTCATCATGATATTATCATCATCATCTCATCATGATATCATCATCATCATCTCATCATGATATCATCATCATCATCTCATCATGTTATCATCATCATCATCATCTCATCATGATATCATCATCATCTCATCATGATATCATCATCATGATATCATCATCATCATCATCATCTCATCATGATATCATCATCTCATCATGATATCATCATCATGATATCATAATCATGATATCATCATCATCATCATCATCATCTCATCATGATATCATCGTCTCATCATGATATCATCATCATCATCATCATCTCATCATGATATCATCATCATCTCATCACGATATCATCATCATCAGCTCATCATGATATCATCATCATCTCATCATCTCATCATCATCATCATCATCTCATCATGATATCATCATCATCTCATCATTATATCATCATCATCATCATCATCATCTCATCATGATATCATCATCATCTCATCATGTTATCATCATCATGATATCATCATCATCATCATCATCATCATCTCATCATGATATCATCATCATCTCATCATGATATCATCAGCATCATCATCATCATCATCATCATCATCTCATCATGATATCATCATCATCTCATCATGATATCATCAGCATCATCATCATCATCATCATCATCATCATCATCATCATCATCTCATCATGATATCATCATCATCATCATCATCTCATCATGATATCATCATCATCATCATCTCATCATGATATCATCATCATCTCATCATGATATCATCATCATCATCATCTCATCATGATATCATCATCATCATCATCTCATCATGATATCATCATCATCATCTCATCATGTTATCATCATCATCATCTCATCATGATATCATCATCATCATCATCATCTCATCATGATATCATCATGATATCATCATGATATCATCATGATATCATCATCATCATCATCTCATCATGATATCATCATCATGATATCATCATCATCATCATCATCTCATCATGATATCATCATTATCATCTCATCATGATATTATCATCATCATCTCATCATGATATCATCATCATCATCTCATCATGATATCATCATCATCATCTCATCATGATATCATCATCATCATCATCATCATCATCATCATCATCATCTCATCATGATATCATCATCATCATCATCATCATCTCATCATCATCTCATCATGATATCATCATCATCTCATCATGATATCATCATCATCATCTCATCATAATATCATCATCATCTCATCATGATATTATCATCATCATCTCATCATGATATCATCATCATCATCTCATCATGATATCATCATCATCATCTCATCATGTTATCATCATCATCATCATCTCATCATGATATCATCATCATCTCATCATGATATCATCATCATGATATCATCATCATCATCATCATCTCATCATGATATCATCATCTCATCATGATATCATCATCATGATATCATAATCATGATATCATCATCATCATCATCATCATCTCATCATGATATCATCGTCTCATCATGATATCATCATCATCATCATCATCTCATCATGATATCATCATCATCTCATCACGATATCATCATCATCAGCTCATCATGATATCATCATCATCTCATCATCTCATCATCATCATCATCATCTCATCATGATATCATCATCATCTCATCATTATATCATCATCATCATCATCATCTCATCATGATATCATCATCATGACATCATCATCAGCATCATCATCTCATCATGATATCATCATCATGATATCATCATCATCATCTTCATCTCATCATGATATCATCATCATCATCTCATCATGATATCATCATCATCATCATCATCATCATCATCATCTCATCATGATATCATCATCATCATCATCATCATCATCTCATCATCATCTCATTATGATATCATCATCATCTCATCATGATATCATCATCATCATCTCATCATAATATCATCATCATCTCATCATGATATTATCATCATCATCTCATCATGATATCATCATCATCATCTCATCATGATATCATCATCATCATCTCATCATGTTATCATCATCATCATCATCTCATCATGATATCATCATCATCTCATCATGATATCATCATCATGATATCATCATCATCATCATCATCTCATCATGATATCATCATCTCATCATGATATCATCATCATGATATCATAATCATGATATCATCATCATCATCATCATCATCTCATCATGATATCATCGTCTCATCATGATATCATCATCATCATCATCATCTCATCATGATATCATCATCATCTCATCACGATATCATCATCATCAGCTCATCATGATATCATCATCATCTCATCATCTCATCATCATCATCATCATCTCATCATGATATCATCATCATCTCATCATTATATCATCATCATCATCATCATCTCATCATGATATCATCATCATCTCATCATGTTATCATCATCATGATATCATCATCATCATCATCATCATCATCTCATCATGATATCATCATCATCTCATCATGATATCATCAGCATCATCATCATCATCATCATCATCATCTCATCATGATATCATCATCATCTCATCATGATATCATCAGCATCATCATCATCATCATCATCATCATCATCATCATCATCTCATCATGATATCATCATCATCATCATCATCTCATCATGATATCATCATCATCATCATCTCATCATGATATCATCATCATCTCATCATGATATCATCATCATCATCATCTCATCATGATATCATCATCATCATCATCTCATCATGATATCATCATCATCATCATCATCTCATCATGATATCATCATCATCATCATCTCATCATGATATCATCATCATCTCATCATGATATCATCATCATCATCATCTCATCATGATATCATCATCATCATCATCTCATCATGATATCATCATCATCATCTCATCATGTTATCATCATCATCATCTCATCATGATATCATCATCATCATCATCATCTCATCATGATATCATCATGATATCATCATGATATCATCATGATATCATCATCATCATCATCTCATCATGATATCATCATCATGATATCATCATCATCATCATCATCTCATCATGATATCATCATTATCATCTCATCATGATATCATCATGATATAATCATTATCATCTCATCATGATATCATCATCATCTCATCATGGTATCATCATCATCTCATCATGATATCATCATCATCATCATCATCATCATCATGATATCATCATCATCTCATCATGATATCATCATCATCATCATCATCATCTCATCATGATATCATCATCATCATCATCTCATCATGAAATTATCATCATCATCATCTCATCATGAGATCATCATCATCTCATCATAATATCATCATCATCTCATCATGATATCATCATCATCATCTCATCATGATATCATCATCATCATATCATCATGATATCATCATCATCATCTCATCATGTTATCATCATCATCATCATCATCATCTCATCATGATATCATCATCATCATCATCATCTCATCATGATATCATCATCATCATCATCATCATCATCTCATCATGATATCATCATCTCATCACGATATCATCATCATGATATCATAATCATGACATCATCATCAACATCTCATCATGATTTCATCATCATGATATCATCATCATCATCATCATCATCTCATCATGATATCATCATCATGATATCATCATCATCTCATCACGATATCATCATCATCAGCTCATCATGATATCATCATCAGCTCATCATGATATCATCATCATCTCATCATATCATCATCATCATCATCATCTCATCATGATATCATCATCATGATATCATCATCATCTCATCACGATATCATCATCATCAGCTCATCATGATTTCATCATCATCTCATCATATCATCATCATCATCTCATCATTATATCATCATCATCATCATCATCTCATCATGATATCATCATCATCTCATCATGTTATCATCATCATGATATCATCATCATCATTATCTCATCATGATATCATCATCATCTCATCATGATATCATCATCATCATCATCATCATCATCTCATCATGATATCATCATCATCTCATCATGATATCATCAGCATCATCATCATCATCATCATCTCATCATGATATCATCATAATCATCATCTCATCATGATATCATCATCATCATCATCATCATCATCATCATCATCATCTCATCATGATATCATCATCATGATATCATCATCATCTCATCACGATATCATCATCATCAGCTCATCATGATTTCATCATCATCTCATCATATCATCATCATCATCTCATCATTATATCATCATCATCATCATCATCTCATCATGATATCATCATCATCTCATCATGTTATCATCATCATGATATCATCATCATCATTATCTCATCATGATATCATCATCATCTCATCATGATATCATCAGCATCATCATCATCATCATCATCTCATCATGATATCATCATCATCTCATCATGATATCATCAGCATCATCATCATCATCATCATCTCATCATGATATCATCATAATCATCATCTCATCATGATATCATCATCATCATCATCATCATCATCATCTCATCATGATATCATCATCATCATCTCATCATGTTATCATCATCATCATCATCTCATCATGATATCATCATCATCTCATCATGATATCATCATCATCATCTCATCATGATATCATCATCATCTCATCATGATATCATCAGCATCATCATCATCATCATCATCATCATCTCATCATGATATCATCATAATCATCATCATCATCATCATCATCTCATCATGATATCATCATCATCATCATCATCATCATCTCATCATGATATCATCATCATCTCATCATGTTATCATCATCATCATCTCATCATGATATCATCATCATCTCATCATGATATCATCATCATCATCATCATCTCATCATGATATCATCATCATCATCATCATCTCATCATTATATCATCATCATCTCATCATGTTATCATCATCATCATCATCTCATCATGATATCATCATCATCTCATCATGATATCATCATCATCATCATCATCTCATCATGATATCATCATCATGATATCATCATCATCATCATCATCTCATCATGATATCATCATCATTATCATCTCATCATGATATCATCATCATCATCATCATCATCTCATCATGATATCATCATCATCATCATCTCATCATGATATCATCATCATCATCATCATCATCATCATCATCATCATCTCATCATCATCTCATCATGATATCATCATCATCTCATCATGATATCATCATCATCATCATCTCATCATGATATCATCATCATCATCATCTCATCATGATATCATCATCATCATCTCATCATGTTATCATCATCATCATCATCTCATCATGATATCATCATCATCATCATCATCATCATCATCATCATCTCATCATGATATCATCATCATCATCATCTCATCATGATATCATCATCATCATCATCATCTCATCATGATATCATCATCATCATCTCATCATGTTATCATCATCATCATCATCATCATCTCATCATGATATCATCATCATCATCATCATCATCATCATCATCATCATCATCATCTCATCATGATATCATCATCATGATATCATCATCATCATCATCTCATCATGATATCATCATCATCATCATCATCTCATCATGATATCATCATCATCATCTCATCATGTTATCATCATCATCATCATCTCATCATGATATCATCATCATCATCATCATCATCATCTCATCATCATCATCTCATCATGATATCATCATCATCATCATCTCATCATGATATCATCATCATCATCATCATCATCTCATCATGATATCATCATCATCTCATCATGTTATCATCATCATCATCATCATCATCATCTCATCATGATATCATTATCATCTCATCATGATATCATCATCATCATCATCATCATCATCTCATCATGATATCATCATCATCATCGCATCATGTTATCATCATCATCATCATCTCATCATGATATCATCATCATCATCATCATCATCATCTCATCATGATATCATCATCATGATATCATCATCATCATCATCATCATCATCAGCATCATCATCATCTCATCATGATATCATCATCATGATAGCATCATCATCATCATCATCTCATCATGATATCATCATCATCTCATCATGATATCATCATCATCTCATCATAATATCATCATCATCTCATCATGATATCATCATCATCTCATCATGATATCATCATCATCATGATATCATGATATCATGATATCATCATCATCATGATATCATGATATCATCATCATCATCTCATCATGTTATCATCATCATCATCATCATCATCTCATCATGATATCATCATCATCATCATATCATCATCATCATCTCATCATGATATCATCATCATCATCTCATCATAATATCATCATCATCATCTCATCATGATATCATCATCATCATCATCATCTCATCATGATATCATCATCATCATCGCATCATGTTATCATCATCATCATCATCTCATCATGATATCATCATCATCATCATCATCATCATCTCATCATGATATCATCATCATGATATCATCATCATCATCATCATCATCAGCATCATCATCATCTCATCATGATATCATCATCATGATAGCATCATCATCATCATCATCTCATCATGATATCATCATCATCTCATCATGATATCATCATCATCATCATCTCATCATAATATCATCATCATCTCATCATGATATCATCATCATCTCATCATGATATCATCATCATCATGATATCATGATATCATCATCATCATCTCATCATGTTATCATCATCATCATCATCATCATCTCATCATGATATCATCATCATCATCATATCATCATCATCATCTCATCATGATATCATCATCATCATCTCATCATAATATCATCATCATCATCTCATCATGATATCATCATCATCATCATCTCATCATAATATCATCATCATCTCATCATGATATCATCATCATCATCTCATCATGATATCATCATCATCATCTCATCATGTTATCATCATCATGATATCATCAGCTCATCATGATATCATCATCATCATCATCATCATCTCATCATGTTATCATCATCATGATATCATCATCATCATCATCTCATCATGTTATCATCATCATGATATCATCATCATCATCTCATCATATCATCATCATGATATCATCATCATCATCATCATCTCATCATGATATCATCATCATGATATCATCATCATCATCATCATCATCTCATCATCATCTCATCATGATATCATCATCATCATCATCATCTCATCATCATCTCATCATGATATCATCATCATGATATCATCATCTCATCATGATATCATCATCATGATATCATCATCATGATATCATCATCATGATATCATCATCATGATATTATCATCATGATATCATCATCTCATCATGATGATATCATCATCATCATCATCATCTCATCATGATATCATCATCATCTCATCATGATATCATCATCATGATATCATCATCTCATCATGATATCATCATCATCATCTCATCATGATATCATCATCATCTCATCATGATATCATCATCATGATATCATCATCTCATCATCATCATCATCTCATCATCCCATCATCTCATCATCATGATATCATCATCGTCATCATCATCTCATCATGATATCATCATCATCATCATCATCTCATCATGATATCATCATCATCATCATCATCTCATCATGATATCATCAGCATCATCATCATCATCATCATCATCTCATCATGATATCATCATCATCATCATCTTCATCATCTCATCATTATATCATCATCATCTCATCATGATATCATCATCATTATATCATCATCATCTCATCATGATATCATCATCATGATATCATCATCATGATATCATCATCATCATCATCATCTCATCATGATATCATCATCATGATATCATCATCATCATCATCATCATCATCATCTCATCATGATATCATCATCATCACATCATGATATCATCATCATCTTCATCATCTCATTATGATATCATCATCATCATCTCATCATGATATCATCATCATCATCTCATCATAATATCATCATCATCATCTCATCATGATATCATCATCATCATCTCATCATGATATCATCATCATCATCTCATCATGATATCATCATCATCATCATCTCATCATGATATCATCATCATCATCATCATAATCATGACATCATCATCATCATCATCATCATCATCATCATCATCATCATCATCATCATGATATCATCATCATCATCATCATCATCATCTCATCATGATATCATCATCATGATATCATCATCATCTCATCACGATATCATCATCATCAGCTCATCATGATATCATCATCATATCATCATATCATCAACATCATCTCATCATGATATCATCATCATGATATCATCATCATCTCATCATGATATCATCATCATCTCATCATTATATCATCATCATCATCATCATCATCTCATCATGATATCATCATCATCTCATCATGTTATCATCATCATGATATCATCATCATCATCTCATCATGATATCATCATCATCTCATCATGATATCATCATCAGCATCATCATCATCATCTCATCATGATATCATCATCATCTCATCATGATACCATCATCATCTCATCATTATATCATCATCATCATCATCATCTCATCATGATATCATCATCATATCATCATGTTATCATCATCATGATATCATCATCATCATCATCATCTCATCATGATATCATCATCATCTCATCATGATATCATCATCATCTCATCATGATATCATCAGCATCGTCATCATCATCATCTCATCATGATATCATCATCATCATCATCATCATCATCATCATCATCATCATCATCATCATCATCTCATCATGATATCATCATCATCATCATCATCATCATCATCTCATCATTATATCATCATCATCATCTCATTATGATATCATCATCATGATATCATCATCATCATCATCTCATCATGATATCATCATCATCATCATCTCATCATGATATCATCATTATCATCTCATCATGTTATCATCATCATCATCATCATCTCATCATGATATCATCAACATCATCTCATCATGATATCATCATCATCATCATCTCATCATGATATCATCATCATCATCATCATCATCTCATCATCATCTCATCATGATATCATCATCATCTCATCATGATATCATCATCATCATCATCTCATCATGATATCATCATCATCATCATCTCATCATGATATCATCATCATCATCTCATCATGTTATCATCATCATCATCATCTCATCATGATATCATCATCATCATCATCATCATCATCATCATCATCATCATCATCATCATCATCATCTCATCATGATATCATCATCATGATATCATCATCATGATATCATCATCATCATCTCATCATCTCATCATGATATCATCATCATCATCATCATCTCATCATGATATCATCATCATCATCTCATCATGTTATCATCATCATCATCATCTCATCATGATATCATCATCATCATCATCATCATCTCATCATGATATCATCATCATCTCATCATGATATCATCATCATCATCTCATCATGATATCATCATCATCATCATCTCATCATGATATCATCATCATCATCTCACCATGATATCATCATCATCATCTCATCATGACATCATCATCATCATCATCATCTCATCATGATATCATCATCGTCTCATCATGATATCATCATCATCAGCTCATCATGATATCATCATCATCTCATCATATCATCATCATCATCATCATCTCATCATGATATCATCATCATCTCATCATTATATCATCATCATCATCATCATCATCATCATGTCATCATGATATCATCATCATCTCATCATGTTATCATCATCATGATATCATCATCATCATCATCATCATCATCTCATCATGATATCATCATCATCTCATCATGATATCATCAGCATCATCATCATCATCATCATCATCTCATCATGATATCATCATCATCTCATCATGATATCATCAGCATCATCATCATCATCATCTCATCATGATATCATCATCATCATCATCATCATCTCATCATGATGTCATCATCATCTCATCATGATATCATCATCATCATCTCATCATGATATCATCATCATCATCATCTCATCATGATATCATCATCATCATCTCATCATGTTATCATCATCATCATCTCATCATGATATCATCATCATCATCATCATCTCATCATGATATCATCATGATATCATCATGATATCATCATGATATCATCATGATATCATCATGATATCATCATCATCATCATCATCTCATCATGTTATCATCATCATGATATCATCATCATCATCATCATCTCATCATGATATCATCATCATCTCATCATGATATCATCATGATATAATCATTATCATCTCATCATGATATCATCATCATCTCATCATGGTATCATCATCATCTCATCATGATATCATCATCATCATCATCATCATCATCTCATCATGATATCATCATCATCATCTCATCATGATATCATCATCATGTCATCATGATATCATCATCATCTCATCATGATATCATCATCATCATCATCATCATCATCTCATCATGATATCATCATCATCATCATCATCATCATCATCTCATCATGATATCATCATCATCATCTCATCATGTTATCATCATCATCATCATCTCATCATGATATCATCATCATCTCATCATGATATCATCATCATCTCATCATGATATCATCATCATCATCATCTCATCATAATATTGTGGCGAAACCGGCCTCGCCACGTGTCCTTGGAGGGGGCTGCTTGCCCGCCTCTTGCCTTTGGACTATGGACCAGACTTTATGTGAATGTGTTATACCCCAGATAGGAATCCCATGGAGCCCATTCGTATGAAACTGACTGTAAAGACTTTGGCTCCATGGCGATTAAACTGTATTTGTGTGGTCCGAGCGCCATTCACTTAATAATGTGCGCTCAGACCTGAGCTATCTGGGGATATGTGAAATGTCTGTGTGTTATGTGTAAAATGTGACTTTATGTATTTTAAAGTGTGTCCTCAATTACCCGTTGCAACATTGTTGCGAACGGGTAATTGAACAGTAAGTAGCCGTCCTTTGTTCTCGGGGGTGGCCGCTGTCACGAAGTGAATTCTGACAGTCTGACTGACTGTGGTTCTTGGAGGGGCCTGAGGGCCAAACACCTCCCTTTAGATTATGGACCCTGTCTGTAATGTGTTTAAGCCTTCCATTGTTTAGTTATGTCAGCCACCCAGTCTGACTACCTTGCTTCTGGCTCCAGATTAAAGTGGCTAGATACTGCTTTACTGGTGATGTGTTTAAGTTTTCTATTGTTTAATCAAGTGTTATCTGATTGCAGTTTGGTGTATATAAGTCTGTGTTGTTTGTCAAATAAAGGAGTTCAATCTTGCTGTAAAAGTTCCTGTTTTAACCCTCAAAGTGAAGTCTCATCATGATATCATGATATCATCAGCATCATCATCATCATCATCTCATCATGATATCATCATCATCATCATCATCATCTCATCATGATATCATCATCATCTCATCATGATATCATCATCATCATCTCATCATGATATCATCAGCATCATCATCATCATCATCTCATCATGATATCATCATCATCATCATCATCATCTCATCATGATATCATCATCATCTCATCATGATATCATCATCATCATCTCATCATGATATCATCATCATCATCATCTCATCATGATATCATCATCATCATCTCATCATGTTATCATCATCATCATCTCATCATGATATCATCATCATCATCATCTCATCATGATATCATCATGATATCATCATGATATCATCATGATATCATCATCATCATCATCTCATCATGTTATCATCATCATGATATCATCATCATCATCATCATCTCATCATGATATCATCATCATCTCATCATGATATCATCATGATATAATCATTATCATCTCATCATGATATCATCATCATCTCATCATGGTATCATCATCATCTCATCATGATATCATCATCATCATCATCATCATCATCATCTCATCATGATATCATCATCATCATCTCATCATGATATCATCATCATGTCATCATGATATCATCATCATCTCATCATGATATCATCATCATCATCATCATCATCATCTCATCATGATATCATCATCATCATCATCATCATCTCATCATGATATCATCATCATCATCATCTCATCATGAGATCATCATCATCTCATCATAATATCATCATCATCTCATCATGATATCATCATCATCATCTCATCATGATATCATCATCATCATCTCATCATGATATCATCATCATCATCTCATCATGTTATCATCATCATCATCATCATCATCATCATCATCATCATCTCATCATGATATCATCATCATCATCTCATCATGATATCATCATCATGATATCATCATCATCATCATCTCATCATGATATCATCATCTCATCATGATATCATCATCATGATATCATAATCATGACATCATCATCATCATCTCATCATGATATCATCATCATCTCATCATGATATCATCATCATCATCTCATCATGATATCATCATCATCATCATCTCATCACGATATCATCATCATCAGCTCATCATGATATCATCATCATCTCATCATATCATCATCATCATCTCATCATGATATCATCATCATCTCATCATTATATCATCATCATCATCATCATCATCATCATCATCTCATCATGATATCATCATCATCTCATCATGTTATCATCATCATGATATCATCATCATCATTATCTCATCATGATATCATCATCATCTCATCATGATATCATCAGCATCATCATCATCATCATCATCTCATCATGATATCATCATCATCTCATCATGATATCATCAGCATCATCATCATCATCATCTCATCATGATATCATCATCATCATCATCATCATCATCATCATCATCTCATCATGATATCATCATCATCATCTCATCATGTTATCATCATCATCATCATCTCATCATGATATCATCATCATCTCATCATGATATCATCATCATCTCATCATGATATCATCATCATCATCATCTCATCATAATATTGTGGCGAAACCGGCCTCGCCACGTGTCCTTGGAGGGGGCTGCTTGCCCGCCTCTTGCCTTTGGACTATGGACCAGACTTTATGTGAATGTGTTATACCCCAGATAGGAATCCCATGGAGCCCATTCGTATGAAACTGACTGTAAAGACTTTGGCTCCATGGCGATTAAACTGTATTTGTGTGGTCCGAGCGCCATTCAATTAATAATGTGCGCTCAGACCTGAGCTATCTGGGGATATGTGAAATGTCTGTGTGTTATGTGTAAAATGTGACTTTATGTATTTTAAAGTGTGTCCTCAATTACCCGTTGCAACATTGTTGCGAACGGTTAATTGAACAGTAAGTAGCCGTCCTTTGTTCTCGGGGGTGGCCGCTGTCACAAAGTGAATTCTGACAGTCTGACTGACTGTGGTTCTTGGAGGGGCCTGAGGGCCAAACACCTCCCTTTAGATTATGGACCCTGTCTGTAATGTGTTTAAGCCTTCCATTGTTTAGTTATGTCAGCCACCCAGTCTGACTACCTTGCTTCTGGCTCCAGATTAAAGTGGCTAGATACTGCTTTACTGGTGATGTGTTTAAGTTTTCTATTGTTTAATCAAGTGTTATCTGATTGCAGTTTGGTGTATATAAGTCTGTGTTGTTTGTCAAATAAAGGAGTTCAATCTTGCTGTAAAAGTTCCTGTTTTAACCCTCAAAGTGAAGTGTCGTCTCATTATTGGGTTAAGGATTTATTGTATGCTGTTCCAGTTTGACTGCTAGGAGAGTAAACCTATTCGTATGGTTCCTATTCAACTGCCTACAGCATTCATATGCTTGGGAGGATTCATATGCTTCTCCGGTTTGGTGGTTGTGGTGTCTGCTGCAGTGCTTGGAGTCCTCAGGAAGCGCTAGGAGCATCCTTCAACGGAGGTACCCAGTCGGGGTGCCAGGTGATCCGTTACATTGGTGGCAAGCGGTGGGATGGCGTCCTAGTGCGAGGTAAAGCAGCTCAGAGACACAGTCGTTTGGATTTACAAATTGAAGGCGACGCTAGTGTTTATACAGCGTCCCTGTCTACATAAAGATTTGGGAAAATGGGGTTCGTGGATCCTTGGGCACCTCGCACACCTGAGGAAGAGGGTGAATTGGACTGGAGAGATATTGCCCGGCAAGAACTATGGTACAATGCCCTGGAGGAAGTCCAGTATCAACGGCAGCAGCGCCTTCCTGGTGTCGCATACCGGTTGGAGGAACAAATGGCCTGGCGGATGCCGCTTCTGGGAGACCAACCCGGAGGGCAGCAGGTCAGACAACTTGAGTACCTCGTGGAAAGGGAACTGAGCCTTGACGCCTCATACCGGGCACTGTGGTGGTGCACTGTCCAGCCAGAGACATGGAGGGCAGAGGGCATCCAGCCGGAGGGGGAGAACTACACTAGCCCTGGCCTGTTGTGGAAGGCCTTAGCAGAAGACGTCGACTTTGGCAGTCCAGCAGAGTCACGGTACTGGGCTATTTTTTATTACCGGGGTGAGATGGTACAGGGCCCGAGATCTATGGGACTGGGACAAGACCTCCACCGTTTGGCTGCCATGGAACGACAGCTAGAGATGGACTATGTGGAACTACTAAACTCATGTCAGCCACAGGGCATAGACACAGAACAGGAAAACTGGCTGGGAGACCCAGACCTGCCAACCTACATCTGGGAAAACGCAGCCGAGGTACCCCCTGCTTCACTACCAGCGGCAGAAGTAGGGGACCTCATAGACTGGTCCTGGGAAGACCCACAGATGGCAGGTGGAGATGGGATGGCGGTCTCTCTACCGGCCCTACAGGGATGCTGGGCGGTCGGCCCAGATCTCCAGCGGCAGTGTGTACCCCAGGGAGCAGAAGGTGCAGTCCTTCCTCCCCAGCGGCAGCGTGTACCCCAGGGAGATGAAGGGGCCGTCCTTCCTCCCCAGCGGCAGTGTGTACCCCAGGAAGCAGAGACCATCTGTCTCGCACCCCAGCCGCAGGACAAAATATTGAAAGGGGAGACAGTTGGTCCCCCTCTCCACCAGCAAAGAGAGTGTCAGGGAGAGGAGCAGGTTACCCCCTCTCCCCAGCGGCAGTCTACAGTTCAGAGAGAGGAGCTTGTTACACCCTCTCTCCAGCGGCAGCCTAACCCACCAAGGGGAGATGTTAAGCCCCACAACTATGCAGATGGGACCGTAGTCTCTGCACTTGCAGCCCCAGGGGCAGGGACGGTCGGTCCTGTCCCCCAGCCACAGAGCAGTGTATCCAGAGGGGAGACAGTCGGTCTCCCCCCCCCCCAACCAGGCTCCAACCAGGCTACTTCAGTGGTAGCGCTGGCACCCGGGCAGAGTACCGCTGGTCTCTGCCCACTCAGCAACCCACCAAGGCAGTCTACCAGCCCCCCGCACAGCTGTGGTGAGGCACCTGGACATGGACAAGTTGCTATTTCATCCAGGTGTAGTAACCAGTTATTGTGGGTGGGTTGTATTGCTGTTTGTGCTTCGTGGGTGGGTTGCTGGACTAACCAGGGCACTGACCGGCAGGAGGTCAGATACCCTGTTAGTTTGGATGGTAAAGGGGAAAAATGTGGCGAAACCGGCCTCGCCACGTGTCCTTGGAGGGGGCTGCTTGCCCGCCTCTTGCCTTTGGACTATGGACCAGACTTTATGTGAATGTGTTATACCCCAGATAGGAATCCCATGGAGCCCATTCGTATGAAACTGACTGTAAAGACTTTGGCTCCATGGCGATTAAACTGTATTTGTGTGGTCCGAGCGCCATTCACTTAATAATGTGCGCTCAGACCTGAGCTATCTGGGGATATGTGAAATGTCTGTGTGTTATGTGTAAAATGTGACTTTATGTATTTTAAAGTGTGTCCTCAATTACCCGTTGCAACATTGTTGCGAACGGGTAATTGAACAGTAAGTAGCCGTCCTTTGTTCTCGGGGGTGGCCGCTGTCACGAAGTGAATTCTGACAGTCTGACTGACTGTGGTTCTTGGAGGGGCCTGAGGGCCAAACACCTCCCTTTAGATTATGGACCCTGTCTGTAATGTCTTTAAGCCTTCCATTGTTTAGTTATGTCAGCCACCCAGTCTGACTACCTTGCTTCTGGCTCCAGATTAAAGTGGCTAGATACTGCTTTACTGGTGATGTGTTTAAGTTTTCTATTGTTTAATCAAGTGTTATCTGATTGCAGTTTGGTGTATATAAGTCTGTGTTGTTTGTCAAATAAAGGAGTTCAATCTTGCTGTAAAAGTTCCTGTTTTAACCCTCAAAGTGAAGTCTCATCATGATATCATGATATCATCAGCATCATCATCATCATCATCTCATCATGATATCATCATCATCATCATCATCATCATCTCATCATGATATCATCATCATCTCATCATGATATCATCATCATCATCTCATCATGATATCATCATCATCATCATCTCATCATGATATCATCATCATCATCTCATCATGTTATCATCATCATCATCTCATCATGATATCATCATCATCATCATCTCATCATGATATCATCATGATATCATCATGATATCATCATGATATCATCATCATCATCATCTCATCATGTTATCATCATCATGATATCATCATCATCATCATCATCTCATCATGATATCATCATCATCTCATCATGATATCATCATGATATAATCATTATCATCTCATCATGATATCATCATCATCTCATCATGGTATCATCATCATCTCATCATGATATCATCATCATCATCATCATCATCATCATCTCATCATGATATCATCATCATCATCTCATCATGATATCATCATCATGTCATCATGATATCATCATCATCTCATCATGATATCATCATCATCATCATCATCTCATCATGATATCATCATCATCATCATCATCATCTCATCATGATATCATCATCATCATCATCTCATCATGAGATCATCATCATCTCATCATAATATCATCATCATCTCATCATGATATCATCATCATCATCTCATCATGATATCATCATCATCATCTCATCATGATATCATCATCATCATCTCATCATGTTATCATCATCATCATCATCATCATCATCATCTCATCATGATATCATCATCATCATCTCATCATGATATCATCATCATGATATCATCATCATCATCATCTCATCATGATATCATCATCTCATCATGATATCATCATCATGATATCATAATCATGACATCATCATCATCATCTCATCATGATATCATCATCATCTCATCATGATATCATCATCATCATCTCATCATGATATCATCATCATCATCATCTCATCACGATATCATCATCATCAGCTCATCATGATATCATCATCATCTCATCATATCATCATCATCATCTCATCATGATATCATCATCATCTCATCATTATATCATCATCATCATCATCATCATCATCTCATCATGATATCATCATCATCTCATCATGTTATCATCATCATGATATCATCATCATCATTATCTCATCATGATATCATCATCATCTCATCATGATATCATCAGCATCATCATCATCATCATCATCTCATCATGATATCATCATCATCTCATCATGATATCATCAGCATCATCATCATCATCATCTCATCATGATATCATCATCATCATCATCATCATCATCATCATCATCTCATCATGATATCATCATCATCATCTCATCATGTTATCATCATCATCATCATCTCATCATGATATCATCATCATCTCATCATGATATCATCATCATCTCATCATGATATCATCATCATCATCATCTCATCATAATATTGTGGCGAAACCGGCCTCGCCACGTGTCCTTGGAGGGGGCTGCTTGCCCGCCTCTTGCCTTTGGACTATGGACCAGACTTTATGTGAATGTGTTATACCCCAGATAGGAATCCCATGGAGCCCATTCGTATGAAACTGACTGTAAAGACTTTGGCTCCATGGCGATTAAACTGTATTTGTGTGGTCCGAGCGCCATTCACTTAATAATGTGCGCTCAGACCTGAGCTATCTGGGGATATGTGAAATGTCTGTGTGTTATGTGTAAAATGTGACTTTATGTATTTTAAAGTGTGTCCTCAATTACCCGTTGCAACATTGTTGCGAACGGGTAATTGAACAGTAAGTAGCCGTCCTTTGTTCTCGGGGGTGGCCGCTGTCACAAAGTGAATTCTGACAGTCTGACTGACTGTGGTTCTTGGAGGGGCCTGAGGGCCAAACACCTCCCTTTAGATTATGGACCCTGTCTGTAATGTGTTTAAGCCTTCCATTGTTTAGTTATGTCAGCCACCCAGTCTGACTACCTTGCTTCTGGCTCCAGATTAAAGTGGCTAGATACTGCTTTACTGGTGATGTGTTTAAGTTTTCTATTGTTTAATCAAGTGTTATCTGATTGCAGTTTGGTGTATATAAGTCTGTGTTGTTTGTCAAATAAAGGAGTTCAATCTTGCTGTAAAAGTTCCTGTTTTAACCCTCAAAGTGAAGTGTCGTCTCATTATTGGGTTAAGGATTTATTGTATGCTGTTCCAGTTTGACTGCTAGGAGAGTAAACCTATTCGTATGGTTCCTATTCAACTGCCTACAGCATTCATATGCTTGGGAGGATTCATATGCTTCTCCGGTTTGGTGGTTGTGGTGTCTGCTGCAGTGCTTGGAGTCCTCAGGAAGCGCTAGGAGCATCCTTCAACGGAGGTACCCAGTCGGGGTGCCAGGTGATCCGTTACATTGGTGGCAAGCGGTGGGATGGCGTCCTAGTGCGAGGTAAAGCAGCTCAGAGACACAGTCGTTTGGATTTACAAATTGAAGGCGACGCTAGTGTTTATACAGCGTCCCTGTCTACATAAAGATTTGGGAAAATGGGGTTCGTGGATCCTTGGGCACCTCGCACACCTGAGGAAGAGGGTGAATTGGACTGGAGAGATATTGCCCGGCAAGAACTATGGTACAATGCCCTGGAGGAAGTCCAGTATCAACGGCAGCAGCGCCTTCCTGGTGTCGCATACCGGTTGGAGGAACAAATGGCCTGGCGGATGCCGCTTCTGGGAGACCAACCCGGAGGGCAGCAGGTCAGACAACTTGAGTACCTCGTGGAAAGGGAACTGAGCCTTGACGCCTCATACCGGGCACTGTGGTGGTGCACTGTCCAGCCAGAGACATGGAGGGCAGAGGGCATCCAGCCGGAGGGGGAGAACTACACTAGCCCTGGCCTGTTGTGGAAGGCCTTAGCAGAAGACGTCGACTTTGGCAGTCCAGCAGAGTCACGGTACTGGGCTATTTTTTATTACCGGGGTGAGATGGTACAGGGCCCGAGATCTATGGGACTGGGACAAGACCTCCACCGTTTGGCTGCCATGGAACGACAGCTAGAGATGGACTATGTGGAACTACTAAACTCATGTCAGCCACAGGGCATAGACACAGAACAGGAAAACTGGCTGGGAGACCCAGACCTGCCAACCTACATCTGGGAAAACGCAGCCGAGGTACCCCCTGCTTCACTACCAGCGGCAGAAGTAGGGGACCTCATAGACTGGTCCTGGGAAGACCCACAGATGGCAGGTGGAGATGGGATGGCGGTCTCTCTACCGG
Source organism: Pelodytes ibericus (assembly GCA_036172795.1). Taxonomy (NCBI): domain Eukaryota; kingdom Metazoa; phylum Chordata; class Amphibia; order Anura; family Pelodytidae; genus Pelodytes; species Pelodytes ibericus. The sequence goes on from JAYKOZ010000093.1 coordinate 3,780,684, forward strand.
CCCTACAGGGATGCTGGGCGGTCGGCCCAGATCTCCAGCGGCAGTGTGTACCCCAGGGAGCAGAAGGTGCAGTCCTTCCTCCCCAGCGGCAGCGTGTACCCCAGGGAGATGAAGGGGCCGTCCTTCCTCCCCAGCGGCAGTGTGTACCCCAGGAAGCAGAGACCATCTGTCTCGCACCCCAGCCGCAGGACAAAATATTGAAAGGGGAGACAGTTGGTCCCCCTCTCCACCAGCAAAGAGAGTGTCAGGGAGAGGAGCAGGTTACCCCCTCTCCCCAGCGGCAGTCTACAGTTCAGAGAGAGGAGCTTGTTACACCCTCTCTCCAGCGGCAGCCTAACCCACCAAGGGGAGATGTTAAGCCCCACAACTATGCAGATGGGACCGTAGTCTCTGCACTTGCAGCCCCAGGGGCAGGGACGGTCGGTCCTGTCCCCCAGCCACAGAGCAGTGTATCCAGAGGGGAGACAGTCGGTCTCCCCCCCCCCCCAACCAGGCTCCAACCAGGCTACTTCAGTGGTAGCGCTGGCACCCGGGCAGAGTACCGCTGGTCTCTGCCCACTCAGCAACCCACCAAGGCAGTCTACCAGCCCCCCGCACAGCTGTGGTGAGGCACCTGGGCATGGACAAGTTGCTATTTCATCCAGGTGTAGTAACCAGTTATTGTGGGTGGGTTGTATTGCTGTTTGTGCTTCGTGGGTGGGTTGCTGGACTAACCAGGGCACTGACCGGCAGGAGGTCAGATACCCTGTTAGTTTGGATGGTAAAGGGGAGAAATGTGGCGAAACCGGCCTCGCCACGTGTCCTTGGAGGGGGCTGCTTGCCCGCCTCTTGCCTTTGGACTATGGACCAGACTTTATGTGAATGTGTTATACCCCAGATAGGAATCCCATGGAGCCCATTCGTATGAAACTGACTGTAAAGACTTTGGCTCCATGGCGATTAAACTGTATTTGTGTGGTCCGAGCGCCATTCACTTAATAATGTGCGCTCAGACCTGAGCTATCTGGGGATATGTGAAATGTCTGTGTGTTATGTGTAAAATGTGACTTTATGTATTTTAAAGTGTGTCCTCAATTACCCGTTGCAACATTGTTGCGAACGGGTAATTGAACAGTAAGTAGCCGTCCTTTGTTCTCGGGGGTGGCCGCTGTCACGAAGTGAATTCTGACAGTCTGACTGACTGTGGTTCTTGGAGGGGCCTGAGGGCCAAACACCTCCCTTTAGATTATGGACCCTGTCTGTAATGTGTTTAAGCCTTCCATTGTTTAGTTATGTCAGCCACCGAGTCTGACTACCTTGCTTCTGGCTCCAGATTAAAGTGGCTAGATACTGCTTTACTGGTGATGTGTTTAAGTTTTCTATTGTTTAATCAAGTGTTATCTGATTGCAGTTTGGTGTATATAAGTCTGTGTTGTTTGTCAAATAAAGGAGTTCAATCTTGCTGTAAAAGTTCCTGTTTTAACCCTCAAAGTGAAGTCTCATCATGATATCATGATATCATCAGCATCATCATCATCATCATCATCATCATCTCATCATGATATCATCATCATCATCATCATCATCTCATCATGATATCATCATCATCTCATCATGATATCATCATCATCATCTCATCATGATATCATCATCATCATCATCTCATCATGATATCATCATCATCATCTCATCATGTTATCATCATCATCATCTCATCATGATATCATCATCATCATCATCATCTCATCATGATATCATCATGATATCATCATGATATCATCATGATATCATCATCATCATCATCTCATCATGTTATCATCATCATGATATCATCATCATCATCATCATCTCATCATGATATCATCATCATCTCATCATGATATCATCATGATATAATCATTATCATCTCATCATGATATCATCATCATCTCATCATGGTATCATCATCATCTCATCATGATATCATCATCATCATCATCATCATCTCATCATGATATCATCATCATCATCTCATCATGATATCATCATCATGTCATCATAATATCATCATCATCTCATCATGATATCATCATCATCATCATCATCATCATCTCATCATGATATCATCATCATCATCATCATCATCATCTCATCATGATATCATCATCATCATCATCTCATCATGAGATCATCATCATCTCATCATAATATCATCATCATCTCATCATGATATCATCATCATCATCTCATCATGATATCATCATCATCATCTCATCATGATATCATCATCATCATCTCATCATGTTATCATCATCATCATCATCATCATCATCATCATCATCTCATCATGATATCATCATCATCATCTCATCATGATATCATCATCATGATATCATCATCATCATCATCATCATCATCTCATCATGATATCATCATCTCATCATGATATCATCATCATGATATCATAATCATGACATCATCATCATCATCTCATCATGATATCATCATCATCTCATCATGATATCATCATCATCATCTCATCATGATATCATCATCATCATCATCATCTCATCACGATATCATCATCATCAGCTCATCATGATATCATCATCATCTCATCATATCATCATCATCATCTCATCATGATATCATCATCATCTCATCATTATATCATCATCATCATCATCATCATCTCATCATGATATCATCATCATCTCATCATGTTATCATCATCATGATATCATCATCATCATTATCTCATCATGATATCATCATCATCTCATCATGATATCATCAGCATCATCATCATCATCATCATCATCTCATCATGATATCATCATCATCTCATCATGATATCATCAGCATCATCATCATCATCATCTCATCATGATATCATCATCATCATCATCATCATCATCATCTCATCATGATATCATCATCATCATCTCATCATGTTATCATCATCATCATCATCTCATCATGATATCATCATCATCTCATCATGATATCATCATCATCATCATCTCATCATAATATTGTGGCGAAACCGGCCTCGCCACGTGTCCTTGGAGGGGGCTGCTTGCCCGCCTCTTGCCTTTGGACTATGGACCAGACTTTATGTGAATGTGTTATACCCCAGATAGGAATCCCATGGAGCCCATTCGTATGAAACTGACTGTAAAGACTTTGGCTCCATGGCGATTAAACTGTATTTGTGTGGTCCGAGCGCCATTCACTTAATAATGTGCGCTCAGACCTGAGCTATCTGGGGATATGTGAAATGTCTGTGTGTTATGTGTAAAATGTGACTTTATGTATTTTAAAGTGTGTCCTCAATTACCCGTTGCAACATTGTTGCGAACGGGTAATTGAACAGTAAGTAGCCGTCCTTTGTTCTCGGGGGTGGCCGCTGTCACAAAGTGAATTCTGACAGTCTGACTGACTGTGGTTCTTGGAGGGGCCTGAGGGCCAAACACCTCCCTTTAGATTATGGACCCTGTCTGTAATGTGTTTAAGCCTTCCATTGTTTAGTTATGTCAGCCACCCAGTCTGACTACCTTGCTTCTGGCTCCAGATTAAAGTGGCTAGATACTGCTTTACTGGTGATGTGTTTAAGTTTTCTATTGTTTAATCAAGTGTTATCTGATTGCAGTTTGGTGTATATAAGTCTGTGTTGTTTGTCAAATAAAGGAGTTCAATCTTGCTGTAAAAGTTCCTGTTTTAACCCTCAAAGTGAAGTGTCGTCTCATTATTGGGGGAAGGATTTATTGTATGCTGTTCCAGTTTGACTGCTAGGAGAGTAAACCTATTCGTATGGTTCCTATTCAACTGCCTACAGCATTCATATGCTTGGGAGGATTCATATGCTTCTCCGGTTTGGTGGTTGTGGTGTCTGCTGCAGTGCTTGGAGTCCTCAGGAAGCGCTAGGAGCATCCTTCAACGGAGGTACCCAGTCGGGGTGCCAGGTGATCCGTTACAAATATCATCATCATCTCATCATGATATCATCATCATCATCTCATCATGATATCATCATCATCATGATATCATGATATCATCATCATCTCATCATGTTATCATAATCATCATCATCATCTCATCATGATATCATCATCATCATCATCATATCATCATCATCATCTCATCATGATATCATCATCATCATCTCATCATGATATCATCATCATCATCTCATCATGATATCATCATCATCATCATCTCATCATAATATCATCATCATCTCATCATGATATCATCATCATCAGCTCATCATGATATCATCATCATCATCTCATCATGTTATCATCATCATGATATCATCATCTCATCATGATATCATCATCATCATCATCATCATCATCATCATGTTATCATCATCATGATATCATCATCATCATCATCTCATCATGTTATCATCATCATGATATCATCATCATCATCTCATCATATCATCATCATGATATCATCATCATCATCATCATCATCTCATCATGATATCATCATCATGATATCATCATCATCATCATCATCATCTCATCATCATCTCATCATGATATCATCATCATCATCATCATCATCTCATCATCATCATCATCATCTCATCATGATATCATCATCATGATATCATCATCTCATCATGATATTCTCATCATGATATCATCATCTCATCATGATATCATCATCATGATATCATCATCATGATATCATCATCATGATATCATCATCATGATATTATCATCATGATATCATCATCTCATCATCATGATATCATCATCATCATCATCATCATCATCTCATCATGATATCATCATCATCTCATCATGATATCATCATCATCTCATCATGATATCATCATCATGATATCATCATCTCATCATGATATCATCATCATGATATCATCATAATCTCATCATGATATCATCATCATGATATCATCATCATGATATCATCATCTCATCATCATCATCTCATCATCTCATCATCTCATCATCATGATATCATCATCGTCATCATCATCTCATCATGATATCATCATCATCATCATCATCTCATCATAATATCATCATCATCATCATCATCTCATCATGATATCATCAGCATCATCATCATCATCATCTCATCATGATATCATCATCATCATCATCTTCATCATCTCATCATTATATCATCATCATCTCATCATGATATCATCATCATTATATCATCATCATCTCATCATGATATCATCATCATGATGTCATCATCATGATATCATCATCATCATCATCATCTCATCATGATATCATCATCATGATATCATCATCATGATGTCATCATCATGATATCATCATCATCATCATCATCTCATCATGATATCATCATCATCTCATCATGATATCATCATCATCTTCATCATCTCATCATGATATCATCATCATCATCTCATCATGATATCATCATCATCATCTCATCATAATATCATCATCATCATCTCATCATGATATCATCATCATCATCTCATCATGATATCATCATCATCATCTCATCATGATATCATCATCATCATCATCTCATCATGATATCATCATCATCATCATCATCATCATCATAATCATGACATCATCATCATCATCATCATCATCATCATCATCATCATCATCATCATCATGATATCATCATCATCATCTCATCATGATATCATCATCATGATATCATCATCATCTCATCACGATATCATCATCATCAGCTCATCATGATATCATCATCATATCATCATATCATCAACATCATGTCATCATGATATCATCATCATGATATCATCATCATCATCTCATCATGATATCATCATCATCTCATCATTATATCATCATCATCATCATCATCTCATCATGATATCATCATCATCTCATCATGTTATCATCATCATGATATCATCATCATCATCATCATCATCTCATCATGATATCATCATCATCTCATCATGATATCATCATCATCTCATCATGATATCATCATCATCTCATCATTATATCATCATCATCATCATCTCATCATGATATCATCATCATATCATCATGTTATCATCATCATGATATCATCATCATCATCATCATCTCATAATGATATCATCATCATCATCATCATCTCATCATGATATCATCATCATGACATCATCATCAGCATCATCATCTCATCATGATATCATCATCATGATATCATCATCATCTCATCACGATATCATCATCAGCTCATCATGATATCATCATCATCTCATCATATCATCATCATCATCATCTCATCATGATATCATCATCATCTCATCATTATATCATCATCATCATCATCTCATCATGATATCATCATCATCTCATCATGTTATCATCATCATGATATCATCATCATCATTATCATCTCATCATGATATCATCATCATCTCATCATGATATCATCAGCATCATCATCATCTCATCATGATATCATCATCATCTCATCATGATATCATCAGCATCATCATCATCATCATCATCTCATCATGATATCATCATCATCATCATCATCATCTCATCATGATATCATCATCATCATCATCATCATCATCATCATCATCATCTCATCATGATATCACCATCATCTCATCATGATATCATCATCATCATCTCATCATGATATCATCATCATCATCATCTCATCATGATATCATCATCATCATCTCATCATGTTATCATCATCATTATCATCATCATCTCATCATGATATCATCATCATCATCTCATCATGATATCATCATCATTATCATCATGATATCATCATGATATCATCATCATCATCATCTCATCATGATATCATCATCATGATATCATCATCATGATATCATCATCATCATCATCATCTCATCATGATATCATCATTATCATCTCATCATGATATCATCATAATATAATCATTATCATCTCATCATGATATCATCATCATCTCATCATGGTATCATCATCATCTCATCATGATATCATCATCATCATCATCATCATCATCTCATCATGATATCATCATCATCTCATCATGTTATCATCATCATCATCATCATCTCATCATGATATCATCATCATCTCATCATGATATCATCATCATCATCTCATCATGATATCAACATCATGTCATCATGATATCATCATCATCTCATCATGATATCATCATCATCATCATCATCATCTCATCATGATATCATCATCATCATCATCATCATCATCATCTCATAATGATATCATCATCATCATCATCTCATCATGAGATCATCATCATCTCATCATAATATCATCATCATCTCATCATGATATCATCATCATGTCATCATGATATCATCATCATCTCATCATGATATCATCATCATCATCATCATCATCTCATCATGATATCATCATCATCATCATCATCATCATCATCATCATCTCATCATGATATCATCATCATCATCATCTCATCATGAGATCATCATCATCTCATCATAATATCATCATCATCTCATCATGATATCATCATCATCATCTCATCATGATATCATCATCATCATCTCATCATGATATCATCATCATCATCATCTCATCATGTTATCATCATCATCATCATCATCTCATCATGATATCATCATCATCATCATCATCATCTCATCATGATATCATCATCATGATATCATCATCATCATCATCATCATCTCATCATGATATCATCATCTCATCATGATATCATCATCATGATATCATAATCATGACATCATCATCATCATCATCTCATCATGATATCATCATCATCTCATCATGATATCATCATCATCATCATCTCATCATGATATCATCATCATGATATCATCATCATCTCATCACGATATCATCATCATCAGCTCATCATGATATCATCATCATCTCATCATCTCATCATCATCATCTCATCATGATATCATCATCATCTCATCATGTTATCATCATCATGATATCATCATCATCATTATCTCATCATGATAATATCATCATCTCATCATGATATCATCAGCATCATCATCATCATCATCATCATCATCTCATCATGATATCATCATCATCTCATCATGATATCATCAGCATCATCATCATCATCATCATCATCTCATCATGATATCATCATAATCATCATCATCATCTCATCATAATATCATCATCATCATCATCATCATCTCATCATGATATCATCATCATCATCTCATCATGTTATCATCATCATCATCATCATCATCATCATCATCATCATCATCATCATCATCTCATCATGATATCATCATCATCATCTCATCATGATATCATCATCATCTCATCATGATATCATCAGCATCATCATCATCATCATCATCATCATCATCTCATCATGATATCATCATAATCATCATCATCATCTCATCATGATATCATCATCATCATCGTCATCATCATCATCATCATCATCATCTCATCATGATATCATCATCATCTCATCATGTTATCATCATCATCATCATCATCATCATCTCATCATGATATCATCATCATCTCATCATGATATCATCATCATCATCATCATCTCATCATGATATCATCATCATCATCATCATCTCATCATTATATCATCATCATCTCATCATGATATCATCATGATATCATCATCATCTCATCATGATATCATCATCATCTCATCATGATATCATCATCATCATCATCTCATCATGATATCATCATTATCATCTCATCATGATATCATCATCATCTCATCATGATATCATCATTATCATCTCATCATGATATCATCATGATATCATCATTATCATCTCATCATGATATCATCATCATCTCATTATGATATCATCATCTCATCATGATATCATCATCATCATCATCATCTCATCATGATATCATCATCATCATCATCTCATCATGATATCATCATCATGACATCATCATCAGCATCATCATCTCATCATGATATCATCATCATCATCTCATCATAATATCATCATCATCATCTCATCATGATATCATCATCATCATCTCATCATGATATCATCATCATCATCTCATCATGATATCATCATCATCATCTCATCATGATATCATCATCATCATCTCATCATGATATCATCATCATCATCATCTCATCATGATATCATCATCATCATCATCATCATCATAATCATGACATCATCATCATCATCATCATCATCATCATCATCATCATCATCATCATCATCATCATCATCATCATCATCATGATATCATCAGCATCATCATCATCATCATCATCTCATCATGATATCATCATCATCATCATCATCTCATCACGATATCATCATCAGCTCATCATGATATCATCATCATATCATCATATCATCAACATCATGTCATCATGATATCATCATCATGATATCATCATCATCATCTCATCATGATATCATCATCATCTCATCATTATATCATCATCATCATCATCATCATCATCATCTCATTATGATATCATCATCATCTCATCATGTTATAATCATCATGATATCATCATCATCATCATCATCTCATCATGATATCATCATCATCTCATCATGATATCATCATCAGCATCATCATCATCATCTCATCATGATATCATCATCATCTCATCATGATATCATCATCATCTCATCATTATATCATCATCATCATCATCATCTCATCATGATATCATCATCATATCATCATGTTATCATCATCATGATATCATCATCATCATCATCATCTCATAATGATATCATCATCATCATCATCTCATCATGATATCATCATCATGACATCATCATCAGCATCATCATCTCATCATGATATCATCATCATCATCATCATCTCATAATGATATCATCATCATCATCATCTCATCATGATATCATCATCATGACATCATCATCAGCATCATCATCTCATCATGATATCATCATCATGATATCATCATCATCTCATCACGATATCATCATCATCAGCTCATCATGATATCATCATCATCTCATCATATCATCATCATCAGCATCTCATCATGATATCATCATCATCTCATCATTATATCATCATCATCATCATCATCATCTCATCATGATATCATCATCATCTCATCATGTTATCATCATCATGATATCATCATCTTCATCATCATCTCATCATGATATCATCATCATCTCATCATGATATCATCAGCATCATCATCATCATCATCATCTCATCATGATATCATCATCATCTCATCATGATATCATCAGCATCATCATCATCATCTCATCATGATATCATCATCATCATCATCATCTCATCATGATATCATCATCATCATCATCTCATCATGATATCACCATCATCTCATCATGATATCATCATCATCATCTCATCATGATATCATCATCATCATCATCTCATCATGATATCATCATCATCATCTCATCATGTTATCATCATCATTATCATCATCATCTCATCATGATATCATCATCATCATCTCATCATGATATCATCATCATTATCATCATGATATCATCATCATCATCATCTCATCATGATATCATCATCATGATATCATCATCATCATCTCATCATGATATCATCATTATCATCTCATCATGATATCATCATGATATAATCATTATCATCTCATCATGATATCATCATCATCTCATCATGGTATCATCATCATCTCATCATGATATCATCATCATCATCATCATCATCATCATCATCATCATCTCATCATGATATCATCATCATCATCTCATCATGATATCATCATCATCTCATCATGATATCATCATCTCATCATGATATCATCATCATCATCATCATCTCATCATGATATCATCATCATCATCATCTCATCATGATATCATCATCATGACATCATCATCAGCATCATCATCTCATCATGATATCATCATCATGATATCAACATCATCATCATCATCATTTCATCATGATATCATCATCATCATCATCTCATCATGATATCATCATCATGACATCATCATCAGCATCATCATCTCATCATGATATCATCATCATGATATCATCATCATCATCATCTCATCATGATATCATCATCATCATCTCATCATGATATCATCATCATCATCATCATCATCATCTCATCATGATATCATCATCATCTCATCATTATATCATCATCATCTCATCATGATATCATCATCATGATATCATCATCATGATATCATCATCATGATATCATCATCATCATCATCATCTCATCATGATATTATCATCATCATCTCATCATGATATCATCATCATCATCATCATCATCTCATCATCATCTCATCATGATATCATCATCATCTCATCATGATATCATCATCATCATCATCTCATCATAATATCATCATCATCTCATCATCTCATCATGATATTATCATCATCATCTCATCATGATATCATCATCATCATCATCATCATCTCATCATCATCTCATCATGATATCATCATCATCTCATCATGATATCATCATCATCATCATCTCATCATAATATCATCATCATCTCACCATGATATTATCATCATCATCTCATCATGATATCATCATCATCATCTCATCATGATATCATCATCATCATCTCATCATGTTATCATCATCATCATCAACATCATCATCATCATCATCATCTCATCATGATATCATCATCATCATCATCTCATCATGATATCATCATCATGATATCATCATCATCATCATCATCATCTCATCATGATATCATCATCTCATCATGATATCATCATCATGATATCATAATCATGACATCATCATCATCATCATCATCATCTCATCATGATATCATCATTGTCTCATCATGATATCATCATCATCATCATCATCATCTCATCATGATATCATCATCATGATATCATAATCATCTCATCACGATATCATCATCATCAGCTCATCATGATAACATCATCATCTCATCATATCATCATCATCATCATCATCTCATCATGATATCATCATCATCTCATCATTATATCATCATCATCATCATCATCATGTCATCATGATATCATCATCATCTCATCATGTTATCATCATCATGATATCATCATCATCATCATCATCTCATCATGATATCATCATCATCTCATCATGATATCATCATCAGCATCATCATCATCATCTCATCATGATATCATCATCATCTCATCATGATATCATCATCATCTCATCATTATATCATCATCATCATCATCATCTCATCATGATATCATCATCATCATCATCATCTCATCATGATATCATCATCATCTCATCATGATATCATCATCATCATCTCATCATGATATCATCATCATCATCATCTCATCATGATATCATCATCATCATCATCTCATCATGTTATCATCATCATCATCATCTCATCATGATATCATCATCATCATCATCATCTCATCATGATATCATCATGATATCATCATGATATCATCATGATATCATCATCATCATCATCATCTCATCATGATATCATCATCATGATATCATCATCATCATCATCTCATCATGATATCATCATTATCATCTCATCATGATATCATCATGATATAATCATTATCATCTCATCATGATATCATCATCATCTCATCATGGTATCATCATCATCTCATCATGATATCATCATCATCATCATCATCATCATCATCTCATCATGATATCATCATCATCATCTCATCATGATATCATCATCATGATATCATCATCATCATCATCATCATCTCATCATGATATCATCATCTCATCATGATATCATCATCATCATCATCATCTCATCATGATATCATCATCATCTCATCATGATATCATCATCATTATCATCATCATCATCATCATCATCATCATCATCTCATCATAATATCATCATCATCATCATCATCATCATCATCATCATCATCTCATCATGATATCATCATCATCTCATCATTATATCATCATCATCATCATCATCATCATCATCATCATCATCATCATCATCATCTCATCATGATATCATCATCATCTCATCATGATATCATCAGCATCATCATCATCTCATCATGATATCATCATCATCATCATCATCATCATCATCATCTCATCATGATATCATCATCATCATCATCATCATCATCTCATCATTATATCATCATCATCTCATCATGATATCATCATCATGATATCATCATCATCATCATCTCATCATGATATCATCATCATCATTATCATCATCTAATCATAATATCATCATCATCTCATCATGATATCATCATCATCATCTCATCATGATATCATCATCATCATCATCTCATCATGATATCATCATCATCATCTCATCATGTTATCATCATCATCATCATCATCATCATCATCATCATCATCATCATCATCATCTCATCATGATATCATCATCATCATCATCATCATCTTCATTATCATCTCATCATGATATCATCATCATGATATCATCATCATCATCATCATCATCTCATCATATCATCATCATGATATCATGATATCATCATCATCATCATCATCTCATCATGACATCATCATCATCATCTCATCATATCATCATCATGATATCATCATCATCATCTCATCATATCATCATCATGATATCATCATCATCATCATCATCATCATCATCATCATCATCATCATCTCATCATGATATCATCATCATCATCTCATCATGATATCATCATCATCTCATCATGATATCATCAGCATCATCATCATCATCATCATCATCATCATCTCATCATAATATCATCATAATCATCATCATCATCTCATCATGATATCATCATCATCATCGTCATCATCATCATCATCATCATCATCTCATCATGATATCATCATCATCTCATCATGTTATCATCATCATCATCATCATCATCATCTCATCATGATATCATCATCATCTCATCATGATATCATCATCATCATCATCATCTCATCATGATATCATCATCATCATCATCATCTCATCATTATATCATCATCATCTCATCATGATATCATCATGATATCATCATCATCTCATCATGATATCATCATGATATCATCATTATCATCTCATCATGATATCATCATCATCTCATTATGATATCATCATCTCATCATGATATCATCATCATCATCATCATCTCATCATGATATCATCATCATCATCATCTCATCATGATATCATCATCATGACATCATCATCAGCATCATCATCTCATCATGATATCATCATCATCATCTCATCATAATATCATCATCATCATCTCATCATGATATCATCATCATCATCTCATCATGATATCATCATCATCATCTCATCATGATATCATCATCATCATCTCATCATGATATCATCATCATCATCTCATCATGATATCATCATCATCATCATCTCATCATAATATCATCATCATCATCTCATCATGATATCATCATCATCATCTCATCATGATATCATCATCATCATCTCATCATGATATCATCATCATCATCTCATCATGATATCATCATCATCATCTCATCATGATATCATCATCATCATCATCATCTCATCATGATATCATCATCATCATCATCATCATCATAATCATGACATCATCATCATCATCATCATCATCATCATCATCATCATCATCATCATCATCATCATCATCATGATATCATCAGCATCATCATCATCATCATCATCTCATCATGATATCATCATCATCATCTCATCACGATATCATCATCAGCTCATCATGATATCATCATCATATCATCATATCATCAACATCATGTCATCATGATATCATCATCATGATATCATCATCATCATCTCATCATGATATCATCATCATCTCATCATTATATCATCATCATCATCATCATCATCATCATCATCTCATCATGATATCATCATCATCTCATCATGTTATAATCATCATGATATCATCATCATCATCATCATCTCATCATGATATCATCATCATCTCATCATGATATCATCATCAGCATCATCATCATCATCTCATCATGATATCATCATCATCTCATCATGATATCATCATCATCTCATCATTATATCATCATCATCATCATCATCTCATCATGATATCATCATCATATCATCATGTTATCATCATCATGATATCATCATCATCATCATCATCTCATAATGATATCATCATCATCATCATCTCATCATGATATCATCATCATGACATCATCATCAGCATCATCATCTCATCATGATATCATCATCATCATCATCATCTCATAATGATATCATCATCATCATCATCTCATCATGATATCATCATCATGACATCATCATCAGCATCATCATCTCATCATGATATCATCATCATGATATCATCATCATCTCATCACGATATCATCATCATCAGCTCATCATGATATCATCATCATCTCATCATATCATCATCATCAGCATCTCATCATGATATCATCATCATCTCATCATTATATCATCATCATCATCATCATCATCTCATCATGATATCATCATCATCTCATCATGTTATCATCATCATGATATCATCATCATCATCATCATCTCATCATGATATCATCATCATCTCATCATGATATCATCAGCATCATCATCATCATCTCATCATGATATCATCATCATCATCATCATCTCATCATGATATCATCATCATCATCATCTCATCATGATATCATCATCATCATCATCATCTCATCATGATATCATCATCATCTCATCATGATATCACCATCATCTCATCATGATATCATCATCATCATCTCATCATGATATCATCATCATCATCATCTCATCATGATATCATCATCATCATCTCATCATGTTATCATCATCATTATCATCATCATCTCATCATGATATCATCATCATCATCTCATCATGATATCATCATCATTATCATCATGATATCATCATCATCATCATCTCATCATGATATCATCATCATGATATCATCATCATGATATCATCATCATCATCATCTCATCATGATATCATCATTATCATCTCATCATGATATCATCATGATATAATCATTATCATCTCATCATGATATCATCATCATCTCATCATGGTATCATCATCATCTCATCATGATATCATCATCATCATCATCATCATCATCATCTCATCATGATATCATCATCATCATCTCATCATGATATCATCATCATCTCATCATGATATCATCATCTCATCATGATATCATCATCATCATCATCATCTCATCATGATATCATCATCATCATCATCTCATCATGATATCATCATCATGACATCATCATCAGCATCATCATCTCATCATGATATCATCATCATGATATCAACATCATCATCATCATCATTTCATCATGATATCATCATCATCATCATCTCATCATGATATCATCATCATGACATCATCATCAGCATCATCATCTCATCATGATATCATCATCATGATATCATCATCATCATCATCTCATCATGATATCATCATCATCATCATCTCATCATGATATCATCATCATCATCATCATCATCATCTCATCATGATATCATCATCATCTCATCATTATATCATCATCATCTCATCATGATATCATCATCATGATATCATCATCATGATATCATCATCATCATCATCATCTCATCATGATATTATCATCATCATCTCATCATGATATCATCATCATCATCATCATCATCTCATCATCATCTCATCATGATATCATCATCATCTCATCATGATATCATCATCATCATCATCTCATCATAATATCATCATCATCTCATCATGATATTATCATCATCATCTCATCATGATATCATCATCATCATCTCATCATGATATCATCATCATCATCTCATCATGTTATCATCATCATCATCATCATCATCATCATCATCATCTCATCATGATATCATCATCATCATCATCTCATCATGATATCATCATCATGATATCATCATCATCATCATCATCATCTCATCATGATATCATCATCTCATCATGATATCATCATCATGATATCATAATCATGACATCATCATCATCATCATCATCATCTCATCATGATATCATCATTGTCTCATCATGATATCATCATCATCATCATCATCATCTCATCATGATATCATCATCATGATATCATAATCATCTCATCACGATATCATCATCATCATCTCATCACGATATCATCATCATCAGCTCATCATGATAACATCATCATCTCATCATATCATCATCATCATCATCATCTCATCATGATATCATCATCATCTCATCATTATATCATCATCATCATCATCATCATGTCATCATGATATCATCATCATCTCATCATGTTATCATCATCATGATATCATCATCATCATCATCATCATCATCATCTCATCATGATATCATCATCATCTCATCATGATATCATCAGCATCATCATCATCATCATCATCATCTCATCATGATATCATCATCATCTCATCATGATATCATCAGCATCATCATCATCATCATCATCTCATCATGATATCATCATCATCATCATCATCTCATCATGATATCATCATCATCTCATCATGATATCATCATCATCATCTCATCATGATATCATCATCATCATCATCTCATCATGATATCATCATCATCATCATCTCATCATGTTATCATCATCATCATCATCTCATCATGATATCATCATCATCATCATCATCTCATCATGATATCATCATGATATCATCATGATATCATCATGATATCATCATCATCATCATCATCTCATCATGATATCATCATCATGATATCATCATCATCATCATCTCATCATGATATCATCATTATCATCTCATCATGATATCATCATGATATAATCATTATCATCTCATCATGATATCATCATCATCTCATCATGGTATCATCATCATCTCATCATGATATCATCATCATCATCATCATCATCATCTCATCATGATATCATCATCATCATCTCATCATGATATCATCATCATGATATCATCATCATCATCATCATCATCTCATCATGATATCATCATCTCATCATGATATCATCATCATCATCATCATCATCTCATCATGATATCATCATCATCTCATCATGATATCATCATCATTATCATCATCATCATCATCATCATCATCATCATCATCATCTCATCATAATATCATCATCATCATCATCATCATCATCATCATCATCATCTCATCATGATATCATCATCATCTCATCATTATATCATCATCATCATCATCATCATCATCATCATCATCATCATCATCATCATCATCATCTCATCATGATATCATCATCATCATCATCATCATCATCTCATCATTATATCATCATCATCTCATCATGATATCATCATCATGATATCATCATCATCATCATCTCATCATGATATCATCATCATCATTATCATCATCTAATCATAATATCATCATCATCTCATCATGATATCATCATCATCATCTCATCGTGATATCATCATCATCATCATCTCATCATGATATCATCATCATCATCTCATCATGTTATCATCATCATCATCATCATCATCATCATCATCATCATCATCATCATCATCATCATCTCATCATGATATCATCATCATCATCATCATCATCATCTTCATTATCATCTCATCATGATATCATCATCATGATATCATCATCATCATCATCATCATCTCATCATATCATCATCATGATATCATGATATCATCATCATCATCATCATCTCATCATGACATCATCATCATCATCTCATCATATCATCATCATGATATCATCATCATCATCTCATCATATCATCATCATGATATCATCATCATCATCATCATCATCATCATCATCATCATCATCATCATCTCATCATGATATCATCATCATCATCTCATCATGATATCATCATCATCATCTCATCATGTTATCATCATCATCATCATCATCTCATCATATCATCATCATGATATCATCATCATCATCATCATCTCATCATATCATCATCATGATATCATCATGATATCATCATCATCATCATCATCATCATCATCATCATCATCTCATCATGATATCATCATCATGGTATCATCACCATATCATCATGATATCTTCATCATCTCATCATGATATCATCATCATCATCATCATCATCTCATTATTCATCATCATGGTATCATCATCATCATCATCATCATCATCATCTCATCATATCATCATCATGATATCATCATCATCATCATCATCATCTCATCATGATATCATCATCATGATATCATCATCATATCATCATGATATCTTCATCATCTCATCATGATATCATCATCATCATCATCATCATCATCATCATCATCTCATCATATCATCATCATGATATCATCATCATCATCATCATCATCATCATCATCATCTCATCATATCATCATCATGATATCATCATCATCATCATCATCATCTCATCATGATATCATCATCATGATATCATCATCATGATATCATCATCATGATATCATCATCATCATCATCATCATCATCATCATCTCATCATGATATCATCATCATCATCATCATCATCATCATCATCTCACCATGATATCATCATCATTATCATCATCATCATCATCATCATCATCATCTTATCATGATATCATCATCATCATCATCATCATCATCTCATCACGATATCATCATAATCTCATCATGATATCATCATCATCATCATCATCATAATCATCATCATCTTATCATGATATCATCATCATCTCATCATGATATCATCATCATGATATCATCATCATCATCATCATCATCATCTCATCATCATCATCTCATCAAGATATCATCATCATCATCTCATCATAATATCATCATCATCTCATCATGATATCATCATCATCATCTCATCATGATATCATCATCATCTCATCATGATAGCATCATCATCATCATCATCATCATCATCATCATCATCTCATCATGATTTCATCATCATCATCATCATCATCATCATCATCATCTCATCATGATATCATCATCATCTCATCATGATATCATCATCATCATCATCATCTCATCATGATATCATCTCATCATGATATCATCATCATGATATCATCATCATCTCATCACGATATCATCATCATCAGCTCATCATGATATCATCATCATCTCATCATATCATCAACATCATCTCATCATGATATCATCATCATGATATCATCATCATCATCATCATCATCTCATCATGATATCATCATCATCTCATCATTATATCATCATCATCATCATCTCATCATGATATCATCATCATCTCATCATGATATCATCATCATCTCATCATGATATCATCATCATGATATCATCATCATCATCATCTCATCATGATATCATCATCATCTCATCATGATATCATCATCATCTCATCATGATATCATCATCATGATATCATCATCATCATCATCTCATCATGATATCATCATTATCTCATCATTATATCATCATCATCATCATCATCATCATCTCATCATGATATCATCATCATCTCATCATGATATCATCATGATATCATCATCATCTCATTATGATATCATCATCTCATCATGATATCATCAGCATCATCATCATCATCATCATCATCATCTCATCATGATATCATCATCATCATCATCATCATCATCATCATCATCATCATCATCATCATCATCATCTCATCATCATCATCATCTCATCATGATATCATCATCTCCTCATGATATCATCATCTCATCATGATATCATCATCATCATCATCATCATCATCATCATCATCATCATGATATCATCATCATCTCATCACGATATCATCATCATCAGCTCATCATGATATCATCATCATCTCATCATATCATCAACATCATCTCATCATGATATCATCATCATGATATCATCATCATCATCATCATCATCTCATCATGATATCATCATCATCTCATCATTATATCATCATCATCATCATCATCTCATCATGATATCATCATCATCTCATCATGATATCATCATCATCTCATCATGATATCATCATCATGATATCATCATCATCATCATCTCATCATGATATCATCATCATCTCATCATTATATCATCATCATCATCATCATCATCATCATCATCATCTCATCATGATATCATCATCATCTCATCATGATATCATCATCATGATATCATCATCATCATCATCATCATCTCATCATGATATCATCATCATCTCATCATTATATCATCATCATCATCATCTCATCATGATATCATCATCATCTCATCATGATATCATCATCATGATATCATCATCATCATCATCTCATTATTATATCATCATCATCTCATCATGATATCATCATCATCATCATCATCATCATCATCATCATCATCATCATCATCTCATCATGATATCATCATCATCATCATCTCATCATGATATCATCATCATCATCATCATCATCTCATCATAATATCATCATCATCTCATCATGATATCATCATCATCATCTCATCATGATATCATCATCATCATCACATCATGATATCATCATCATCATCTCATCATGTTATCATCATCATCATCTCATCATGATATCA
Source organism: Pelodytes ibericus (assembly GCA_036172795.1). Classification (NCBI taxonomy): domain Eukaryota; kingdom Metazoa; phylum Chordata; class Amphibia; order Anura; family Pelodytidae; genus Pelodytes; species Pelodytes ibericus. Next base: position 3,802,292 of record JAYKOZ010000093.1, read on the forward strand.
TCATCATCATCATATCATCATCATGATCTCATCATCATCATCATCTCATCATGTTATCATCATCATCATCTCATCATGATATCATCATCATCATCATCTCATCATATCATCATCATGATATCATCATCATCATCATCTCATCATATCATCATCATGATATCATCATCATCTCATCATATCATCATCATGATATCATCATGATATCATCATCATGATATCATCATCATGATATCATCATCATGATATCATCATCATGATATCATCATCATGATATCATCATCATCATCATCATCATCTCATCATGATATCATCATCATCATCATCATCATCATCATCATGATATCATCATGATATCATCATCATCATCATCATCTCACCATGATATCATCATCATTATCATCATCATCATCTTATCATGATATCATCATCATCATCATCATCATCATCTCATCATGATATCATCATCTTCTCATCATGATATCATCAGCATCATCATCATAATCTCATCATCTTATCATGATATCATCATCATCTCATCATGATATCATCATCATGATATCATCATCATCTCATCATCATCATCTCATCATGATATCATCATCATCATTTCATCATAATATCATCATCATCTCATCATGATATCATCATCATCATCTCATCATGATATCATCATCATCTCATCATGATATCATCATCATCATCATCATCTCATCATGTTATCATCATCATCATCATCAGCATCATCATCTCATCATGATATCATCATCATCATCATCATCATCATCATCATCTCATCATGATATCATCATCATGATATCATCATCATCATCATCATCATCATCATCATCATCTCATCATATCATCATCATCATATCATCATCATCATCATCATCTCATCATGATATCATCATCATGATATCATCAGCATCATCATCATCATCTCATCATGATATCATCATCATCATCATCTCATCATGATATCATCATCATGATATCATCATCATCATTATCATCATCATCTCATCATGATATCATCATCATCATCATCATCTCATCATGATATCATGATCATCTTATCATGATATCATCATCATCATCATCATCATCATCATCATCATCTTATCATGATATCATCATCATCTCATCATGATATCATCATCATCATCATCATCATCATCATCTCATCATGATATCATCATCATCATCATCATCATCATCTCATCATTATATCATCATCATCATCTCATCATGATATCATCATCATGATATCATCATCATCTCATCATGATATCATCATCATCATCTCATCATGATATCATCATCATCATCATCATCATCTCATCATGATATCATCATCATCATCATCATCTCATCATGATATCATCATCATCATCACATCATTATATCATCATCATCTCATCATGATATCATCATCATGATATCATCATCATGATATCATAATCATCATCTCATCTCATCATATCATCATCATCTCATCATGATATCATCATCATGATATCATCATCATCTCATCATATCATCATCATGATATCATCATCATCATCTCATCATATCATCATCATGATATCATCATCATCATCATCATCATCATCTCATCATGATATCATCAGCATCATCATCATCATCTCATCATGATATCATCATCATCTCATCATGATATCATCATCATCATCTCATCATATCATCATCATGATATCATCATCATCATCATCATCATCATCATCATCTCATCATGATATCATCAGCATCATCATCATCATCATCTCATCATGATATCATCATCATCTCATCATGATATCATCATCATCATCATCATCATCATCATCATCTCATCATGATATCATCAGCATCATCATCATCATCTCATCATGATATCATCATCATCATCATCTCATCATGATATCATCATCATCATCATCTCATCATGATATCATCATCATCTCATCATGATATCATCATCATCATCATCATCATCATCATCATCATCATCTCATCATGATATCATGATATCATCATCATGATATCATCATCATCATCATCATCTCATCATAATATCATCATCATCATCATCATCATCATCATCATCTCATCATGATATCATCATCATCTCATCATCATCATCATCATCATCATCATCTCATCATGATATCATCATCATCTCATCATGATATCATCAGCATCATCATCATCTCATCATGATATCATCATCATCTCATCATTATATCATCATCATCATCATCATCATCATCTCATCATTATATCATCATCATCATCTCATCATGATATCATCATCATGATATCATCATCATCATCATCTCATCATGATATCATCATCATCATCATCATTATCATCATCTAATCATAATATCATCATCATCTCATCATGATATCATCATCATCATCTCATCATGATATCATCATCATCATCTCATCATGATATCATCATCATCATCTCATCATGTTATCATCATCATCATCATCATCTCATCATGATATCATCATCATCATCATCATCATCATCATCATCATCATCATCTCATCATGATATCATCATCATGATATCATCATCATCATCATCTCATCATGATATCATCTTCATCATCTCATCATGATATCATCATCATCTCATCATGATATCATCATCATCATCATCATCTCATCATGATATCATCATCATGATATCATCATCATCATCTCATCATATCATCATCATGATATCATCATCATCATCTCATCATGATATCATCAGCATCATCATCATCATCTCATCATGATATCATCATCATCTCATCATGATATCATCATCATCATCATCATCATCATCATCATCATCATCTCATCATGATATCATCAGCATCATCATCATCATCTCATCATGATATCATCATCATCTCATCATGATATCATCATCATCATCATCATCATCATCATCATCATCATCATCATCTCATCATGATATCATCATCATCATCATCATCTCATCATGATATCATCATCATCTCATCATGATATCATCATCATTATCATCATCATCATCATCATCATCATCATCATCTCATCATAATATCATCATCATCATCATCATCATCATCTCATCATGATATCATCATCATCTCATCATTATATCATCATCATCATCATCATCATCATCATCATCATCATCATCTCATCATGATATCATCATCATCTCATCATGATATCATCAGCATCATCATCATCTCATCATGATATCATCATCATCATCATCATCATCATCTCATCATGATATCATCATCATCATCATCATCATCATCATCTCATCATTATATCATCATCATCTCATCATGATATCATCATCATGATATCATCATCATCATCATCTCATCATGATATCATCATCATCATTATCATCATCTAATCATAATATCATCATCATCTCATCATGATATCATCATCATCATCTCATCATGATATCATCATCATCATCATCTCATCATGATATCATCATCATCATCTCATCATGTTATCATCATCATCATCATCATCATCATCATCTCATCATGATATCATCATCATCATCATCATCATCTTCATTATCATCTCATCATGATATCATCATCATGATATCATCATCATCATCATCATCTCATCATGATATCATCTTCATCATCTCATCATGATATCATCATCATCTCATCATGATATCATCATCATCATTATCATCTCATCATGATATCATCATCATGATATCATCATCATCATCATCTCATCATATCATCATCATGATATCATCATCATCATCTCATCATATCATCATCATGATATCATGATATCATCATCATCATCATCATCTCATCATGATATCATCATCATGATATCATCATCATCATCTCATCATATCATCATCATGATATCATCATCATCATCTCATCATATCATCATCATGATATCATCATCATCATCATCATCATCATCATCATCATCATCATCATCATCATCTCATCATGATATCATCATCATCATCATCTCATCATGATATCATCATCATCTCATCATGATATCATGATATCATCATCATGATATCATCATCATCATCATCATCATCTCATCATGATATCATCATCATCATCATCATCATCATCATCATCTCATCATGATATCATCATCATCTCATCATTATATCATCATCATCATCATCATCATCATCATCATCATCATCTCATCATGATATCATCATCATCATCATCATCATCATCATCATCATCATCATCTCATCATGACATCATCAGCATCATCATCATCTCATCATGATATCATCATCATCATCATCATCTCATCATGATATCATCATCATCATCATCATCATCTCATCATTATATCATCATCATCTCATCATGATATCATCATCATGATATCATCATCATCATCATCTCATCATGATATCATCATCATCATCATTATCATCATCTAATCATAATATCATCATCATCTCATCATGATATCATCATCATCATCATCTCATCATGATATCATCATCATCATCATCTCATCATGTTATCATCATCATCATCATCATCTTATCATGATATCATCATCATCATTATCATCTCATCATGATATCATCATCATGATATCATCATCATCATCATCTCATCATATCATCATCATGATATCATCATCATCATCATCATCATCATCATCATCATCATCATCATCATCTCATCATGATATCATCATCTTGATATCATCATCATCTCATCACGATATCATCATCATCAGCTCATCATGGTATCATCATCATCTCATCATATCATCAACATCATCTCATCATGATATCATCATCATGATATCATCATCATCATCATCATCATCTCATCATGATATCATCATCATCTCATCATGATATCATCATCATCTCATCATGTTATCATCATCATCATCATCATCATCATCATCATCTCATCATGATATCATCATCATCATCATCATCATCATCATCATCATCATCATCATCATCATCATCATCATCATCTCATCATGATATCATCATCATCATCATCATCATCTCATCATTATATCATCATCATCTCATCATGATATCATCATCATCATCATCATCATCATCATCATCATCATCTCATCATGATATCATCATCATCATCATCTCATCATGATATCATCATCATCATCATCATCATCTCATCATAAAATCATCATCATCTCATCATGATATCATCATCATCATCTCATCATGATATCATCATCATCATCTCATCATGATATCATCATCATCATCTCATCATGTTATCATCATCATCATCATCATCTCATCATGATATCATCATCATCATCATCATCATCATCATCATCATCATCTCATCATGATATCATCAGCATCATCATCATCATCTCATCATGATATCATCATCATCATCTCATCATGATATCATCATCATCATCATCTCATCATGATATCATCATCATCTCATCATGATATCATCATCATCATCATCATCATCATCATCATCATCATCATCATCTCATCATGATATCATGATATCATCATCATGATATCATCATCATCATCATCATCTCATCATAATATCATCATCATCATCATCATCATCATCATCTCATCATGATATCATCATCATCTCATCATCATCATCATCATCATCATCATCATCTCATCATGATATCATCATCATCTCATCATGATATCATCAGCATCATCATCATCTCATCATGATATCATCATCATCTCATCATTATATCATCATCATCATCATCATCTCATCATTATATCATCATCATCATCTCATCATGATATCATCATCATGATATCATCATCATCATCATCTCATCATGATATCATCATCATCATTATCATCATCTAATCATAATATCATCATCATCTCATCATGATATCATCATCATCATCTCATCATGATATCATCATCATCATCTCATCATGATATCATCATCATCATCTCATCATGATATCATCATCATCATCTCATCATGTTATCATCATCATCATCATCATCTCATCATGATATCATCATCATCATCATCATCATCATCATCATCTCATCATGATATCATCATCATGATATCATCATCATCATCATCTCATCATGATATCATCTTCATCATCTCATCATGATATCATCATCATCTCATCATGATATCATCATCATCATCATCTCATCATGATATCATCATCATGATATCATCATCATCATCTCATCATATCATCATCATGATATCATCATCATCATCATCATCATCTCATCATGATATCATCATCATCATCATCATCATCATCATCATCATCATCATCATCTCATCATTATATCATCATCATCTCATCATGATATCATCATCATCATCATCATCATCATCATCTCATCATGATATCATCATCATCATCATCTCATCATGATATCATCATCATCATCATCATCATCTCATCATAAAATCATCATCATCTCATCATGATCTCATCATCATCATCTCATCATGATATCATCATCATCATCATCTCATCATGATATCATCATCATCTCATCATGATATCATCATCATCATCATCATCATCATCATCTCATCATGATATCATGATATCATCATCATGATATCATCATCATCATCATCTCATCATAATATCATCATCATCATCATCATCATCATCATCTCATCATGATATCATCATCATCTCATCATCATCATCATCATCATCATCATCATCTCATCATGATATCATCATCATCTCATCATGATATCATCAGCATCATCATCATCTCATCATGATATCATCATCATCTCATCATTATATCATCATCATCATCATCATCTCATCATTATATCATCATCATCATCTCATCATGATATCATCATCATGATATCATCATCATCATCATCTCATCATGATATCATCATCATCATTATCATCATCTAATCATAATATCATCATCATCTCATCATGATATCATCATCATCATCTCATCATGATATCATCATCATCATCTCATCATGATATCATCATCATCATCTCATCATGATATCATCATCATCATCTCATCATGTTATCATCATCATCATCATCATCTCATCATGATATCATCATCATCATCATCATCATCATCATCATCATCATCATCATCATCTCATCATTATATCATCATCATCTCATCATGATATCATCATCATCATCATCATCATCATCATCATCTCATCATGATATCATCATCATCATCATCTCATCATGATATCATCATCATCATCACATCATGATATCATCATCATCATCTCATCATGTTATCATCATCATCATCTCATCATGATATCATCATCATCATCATATCATCATCATGATCTCATCATCATCATCATCTCATCATGTTATCATCATCATCATCTCATCATGATATCATCATCATCATCATCTCATCATATCATCATCATGATATCATCATCATCATCATCTCATCATATCATCATCATGATATCATCATCATCTCATCATATCATCATCATGATATCATCATGATATCATCATCATGATATCATCATCATGATATCATCATCATGATATCATCATCATGATATCATCATCATGATATCATCATCATCATCATCATCATCTCATCATGATATCATCATCATCATCATCATCATCATCATCATGATATCATCATGATATCATCATCATCATCATCATCTCACCATGATATCATCATCATTATCATCATCATCATCTTATCATGATATCATCATCATCATCATCATCATCATCTCATCATGATATCATCATCTTCTCATCATGATATCATCAGCATCATCATCATAATCTCATCATCTTATCATGATATCATCATCATCTCATCATGATATCATCATCATGATATCATCATCATCTCATCATCATCATCTCATCATGATATCATCATCATCATTTCATCATAATATCATCATCATCTCATCATGATATCATCATCATCATCTCATCATGATATCATCATCATCTCATCATGATATCATCATCATCATCATCATCTCATCATGTTATCATCATCATCATCATCAGCATCATCATCTCATCATGATATCATCATCATCATCATCATCATCATCATCATCTCATCATGATATCATCATCATGATATCATCATCATCATCATCATCATCATCATCATCATCTCATCATATCATCATCATCATATCATCATCATCATCATCATCTCATCATGATATCATCATCATGATATCATCAGCATCATCATCATCATCTCATCATGATATCATCATCATCATCATCTCATCATGATATCATCATCATGATATCATCATCATCATTATCATCATCATCTCATCATGATATCATCATCATCATCATCATCTCATCATGATATCATGATCATCTTATCATGATATCATCATCATCATCATCATCATCATCATCATCATCTTATCATGATATCATCATCATCTCATCATGATATCATCATCATCATCATCATCATCATCATCTCATCATGATATCATCATCATCATCATCATCATCATCTCATCATTATATCATCATCATCATCTCATCATGATATCATCATCATGATATCATCATCATCTCATCATGATATCATCATCATCATCTCATCATGATATCATCATCATCATCATCATCATCTCATCATGATATCATCATCATCATCATCATCTCATCATGATATCATCATCATCATCACATCATTATATCATCATCATCTCATCATGATATCATCATCATGATATCATCATCATGATATCATAATCATCATCTCATCTCATCATATCATCATCATCTCATCATGATATCATCATCATGATATCATCATCATCTCATCATATCATCATCATGATATCATCATCATCATCTCATCATATCATCATCATGATATCATCATCATCATCATCATCATCATCTCATCATGATATCATCAGCATCATCATCATCATCTCATCATGATATCATCATCATCTCATCATGATATCATCATCATCATCTCATCATATCATCATCATGATATCATCATCATCATCATCATCATCATCATCATCTCATCATGATATCATCAGCATCATCATCATCATCATCTCATCATGATATCATCATCATCTCATCATGATATCATCATCATCATCATCATCATCATCATCATCTCATCATGATATCATCAGCATCATCATCATCATCTCATCATGATATCATCATCATCATCATCTCATCATGATATCATCATCATCATCATCTCATCATGATATCATCATCATCTCATCATGATATCATCATCATCATCATCATCATCATCATCATCATCATCTCATCATGATATCATGATATCATCATCATGATATCATCATCATCATCATCATCTCATCATAATATCATCATCATCATCATCATCATCATCATCATCTCATCATGATATCATCATCATCTCATCATCATCATCATCATCATCATCATCTCATCATGATATCATCATCATCTCATCATGATATCATCAGCATCATCATCATCTCATCATGATATCATCATCATCTCATCATTATATCATCATCATCATCATCATCATCATCTCATCATTATATCATCATCATCATCTCATCATGATATCATCATCATGATATCATCATCATCATCATCTCATCATGATATCATCATCATCATCATCATTATCATCATCTAATCATAATATCATCATCATCTCATCATGATATCATCATCATCATCTCATCATGATATCATCATCATCATCTCATCATGATATCATCATCATCATCTCATCATGTTATCATCATCATCATCATCATCTCATCATGATATCATCATCATCATCATCATCATCATCATCATCATCATCATCTCATCATGATATCATCATCATGATATCATCATCATCATCATCTCATCATGATATCATCTTCATCATCTCATCATGATATCATCATCATCTCATCATGATATCATCATCATCATCATCATCTCATCATGATATCATCATCATGATATCATCATCATCATCTCATCATATCATCATCATGATATCATCATCATCATCTCATCATGATATCATCAGCATCATCATCATCATCTCATCATGATATCATCATCATCTCATCATGATATCATCATCATCATCATCATCATCATCATCATCATCATCTCATCATGATATCATCAGCATCATCATCATCATCTCATCATGATATCATCATCATCTCATCATGATATCATCATCATCATCATCATCATCATCATCATCATCATCATCATCTCATCATGATATCATCATCATCATCATCATCTCATCATGATATCATCATCATCTCATCATGATATCATCATCATTATCATCATCATCATCATCATCATCATCATCATCTCATCATAATATCATCATCATCATCATCATCATCATCTCATCATGATATCATCATCATCTCATCATTATATCATCATCATCATCATCATCATCATCATCATCATCATCATCTCATCATGATATCATCATCATCTCATCATGATATCATCAGCATCATCATCATCTCATCATGATATCATCATCATCATCATCATCATCATCTCATCATGATATCATCATCATCATCATCATCATCATCATCTCATCATTATATCATCATCATCTCATCATGATATCATCATCATGATATCATCATCATCATCATCTCATCATGATATCATCATCATCATTATCATCATCTAATCATAATATCATCATCATCTCATCATGATATCATCATCATCATCTCATCATGATATCATCATCATCATCATCTCATCATGATATCATCATCATCATCTCATCATGTTATCATCATCATCATCATCATCATCATCATCTCATCATGATATCATCATCATCATCATCATCATCTTCATTATCATCTCATCATGATATCATCATCATGATATCATCATCATCATCATCATCTCATCATGATATCATCTTCATCATCTCATCATGATATCATCATCATCTCATCATGATATCATCATCATCATTATCATCTCATCATGATATCATCATCATGATATCATCATCATCATCATCTCATCATATCATCATCATGATATCATCATCATCATCTCATCATATCATCATCATGATATCATGATATCATCATCATCATCATCATCTCATCATGATATCATCATCATGATATCATCATCATCATCTCATCATATCATCATCATGATATCATCATCATCATCTCATCATATCATCATCATGATATCATCATCATCATCATCATCATCATCATCATCATCATCATCATCATCTCATCATGATATCATCATCATCATCATCTCATCATGATATCATCATCATCTCATCATGATATCATGATATCATCATCATGATATCATCATCATCATCATCATCATCTCATCATGATATCATCATCATCATCATCATCATCATCATCATCTCATCATGATATCATCATCATCTCATCATTATATCATCATCATCATCATCATCATCATCATCATCATCATCTCATCATGATATCATCATCATCATCATCATCATCATCATCATCATCATCATCTCATCATGACATCATCAGCATCATCATCATCTCATCATGATATCATCATCATCATCATCATCTCATCATGATATCATCATCATCATCATCATCATCTCATCATTATATCATCATCATCTCATCATGATATCATCATCATGATATCATCATCATCATCATCTCATCATGATATCATCATCATCATCATTATCATCATCTAATCATAATATCATCATCATCTCATCATGATATCATCATCATCATCATCTCATCATGATATCATCATCATCATCATCTCATCATGTTATCATCATCATCATCATCATCTTATCATGATATCATCATCATCATTATCATCTCATCATGATATCATCATCATGATATCATCATCATCATCATCTCATCATATCATCATCATGATATCATCATCATCATCATCATCATCATCATCATCATCATCATCATCATCTCATCATGATATCATCATCTTGATATCATCATCATCTCATCACGATATCATCATCATCAGCTCATCATGGTATCATCATCATCTCATCATATCATCAACATCATCTCATCATGATATCATCATCATGATATCATCATCATCATCATCATCATCTCATCATGATATCATCATCATCTCATCATGATATCATCATCATCTCATCATGTTATCATCATCATCATCATCATCATCATCATCATCTCATCATGATATCATCATCATCATCATCATCATCATCATCATCATCATCATCATCATCATCATCATCATCATCTCATCATGATATCATCATCATCATCATCATCATCTCATCATTATATCATCATCATCTCATCATGATATCATCATCATCATCATCATCATCATCATCATCATCATCTCATCATGATATCATCATCATCATCATCTCATCATGATATCATCATCATCATCATCATCATCTCATCATAAAATCATCATCATCTCATCATGATATCATCATCATCATCTCATCATGATATCATCATCATCATCTCATCATGATATCATCATCATCATCTCATCATGTTATCATCATCATCATCATCATCTCATCATGATATCATCATCATCATCATCATCATCATCATCATCATCATCTCATCATGATATCATCAGCATCATCATCATCATCTCATCATGATATCATCATCATCATCTCATCATGATATCATCATCATCATCATCTCATCATGATATCATCATCATCTCATCATGATATCATCATCATCATCATCATCATCATCATCATCATCATCATCATCATCTCATCATGATATCATGATATCATCATCATGATATCATCATCATCATCATCATCTCATCATAATATCATCATCATCATCATCATCATCATCATCTCATCATGATATCATCATCATCTCATCATCATCATCATCATCATCATCATCATCTCATCATGATATCATCATCATCTCATCATGATATCATCAGCATCATCATCATCTCATCATGATATCATCATCATCTCATCATTATATCATCATCATCATCATCATCTCATCATTATATCATCATCATCATCTCATCATGATATCATCATCATGATATCATCATCATCATCATCTCATCATGATATCATCATCATCATTATCATCATCTAATCATAATATCATCATCATCTCATCATGATATCATCATCATCATCTCATCATGATATCATCATCATCATCTCATCATGATATCATCATCATCATCTCATCATGATATCATCATCATCATCTCATCATGTTATCATCATCATCATCATCATCTCATCATGATATCATCATCATCATCATCATCATCATCATCATCTCATCATGATATCATCATCATGATATCATCATCATCATCATCTCATCATGATATCATCTTCATCATCTCATCATGATATCATCATCATCTCATCATGATATCATCATCATCATCATCTCATCATGATATCATCATCATGATATCATCATCATCATCTCATCATATCATCATCATGATATCATCATCATCATCATCATCATCTCATCATGATATCATCATCATCATCATCATCATCATCATCATCATCATCATCATCTCATCATTATATCATCATCATCTCATCATGATATCATCATCATCATCATCATCATCATCATCTCATCATGATATCATCATCATCATCATCTCATCATGATATCATCATCATCATCATCATCATCTCATCATAAAATCATCATCATCTCATCATGATCTCATCATCATCATCTCATCATGATATCATCATCATCATCATCTCATCATGATATCATCATCATCTCATCATGATATCATCATCATCATCATCATCATCATCATCTCATCATGATATCATGATATCATCATCATGATATCATCATCATCATCATCTCATCATAATATCATCATCATCATCATCATCATCATCATCTCATCATGATATCATCATCATCTCATCATCATCATCATCATCATCATCATCATCTCATCATGATATCATCATCATCTCATCATGATATCATCAGCATCATCATCATCTCATCATGATATCATCATCATCTCATCATTATATCATCATCATCATCATCATCTCATCATTATATCATCATCATCATCTCATCATGATATCATCATCATGATATCATCATCATCATCATCTCATCATGATATCATCATCATCATTATCATCATCTAATCATAATATCATCATCATCTCATCATGATATCATCATCATCATCTCATCATGATATCATCATCATCATCTCATCATGATATCATCATCATCATCTCATCATGATATCATCATCATCATCTCATCATGTTATCATCATCATCATCATCATCTCATCATGATATCATCATCATCATCATCATCATCATCATCATCATCATCATCATCTCATCATTATATCATCATCATCTCATCATGATATCATCATCATCATCATCATCATCATCATCATCTCATCATGATATCATCATCATCATCATCTCATCATGATATCATCATCATCATCATCATCATCTCATCATAAAATCATCATCATCTCATCATGATATCATCATCATCATCTCATCATGATATCATCATCATCATCTCATCATGATATCATCATCATCATCTCATCATGTTATCATCATCATCATCATCTCATCATGATATCATCATCATCATCATCATCATCATCATCATCTCATCATGATATCATCAGCATCATCATCATCATCTCATCATGATATCATCATCATCATCTCATCATGATATCATCATCATCATCATCTCATCATGATATCATCATCATCTCATCATGATGATATCATCATCATCATCATCATCATCATCATCATCATCTCATCATGATATCATGATATCATCATCATGATATCATCATCATCATCATCATCATCTCATCATAATATCATCATCATCATCATCATCATCATCATCATCTCATCATGATATCATCATCATCTCATCATCATCATCATCATCATCATCATCATCTCATCATGATATCATCATCATCTCATCATGATATCATCAGCATCATCATCATCTCATCATGATATCATCATCATCTCATCATTATATCATCATCATCATCATCATATCATCATTATATCATCATCATCATCTCATCATGATATCATCATCATGATATCATCATCATCATCATCTCATCATGATATCATCATCATCATTATCATCATCTAATCATAATATCATCATCATCTCATCATGATATCATCATCATCTCATCATGATATCATCATCATCATCTCATCATGATATCATCATCATCATCTCATCATGTTATCATCATCATCATCATCATCTCATCATGATATCATCATCATCATCATCATCATCATCATCTCATCATGATATCATCATCATGATATCATCATCATCATCATCTCATCATGATATCATCTTCATCATCTCATCATGATATCATCATCATCTCATCATGATATCATGATGAGATGATGATGATGATGATGATGATGATGAGATGATGATGATATCATGATGAGATGATGATGATGATGATGATGATGATGATATTATGATGAGATGATGATGATGATGATGATATCATGATGATGATATCATGATATCATGATGAGATGATGATGATGATGATGATGATGATGATGATGATATCATGATGAGATGATGATGATATCATGATGAGATGATGATGATGATGATATCATGATGAGATGATGATGATGATATCATGATGAGATGATGATGATGATGCTGATGATATCATGATGAGATGATGATGATGATGATGATGATGATGATGATGATGATATCATGATGAGATGATGATGATGATGATGATAACATGATGAGATGATGATGATGATGATATCATGATGAGATGATGATGATGATATCATGATGAGATGATGATGATGATATCATGATGAGATGATGATGATTTTATGATGAGATGATGATGATGATGATGATATCATGATGAGATGATGATGATGATGATATCATCTTCATCATCTCATCATGATATCATCATCATCTCATCATGATATCATCATCATCATCATCTCATCATGATATCATCATCATGATATCATCATCATCATCTCATCATATCATCATCATGATATCATCATCATCATCATCATCATCATCATCATCATCATCATCATCTCATCATGATATCATCATCATCATCATCATCATCATCATCATCATCATCATCATCATCATCATCATCATCTCATCATTATATCATCATCATCTCATCATGATATCATCATCATCATCATCATCATCATCATCATCATCTCATCATGATATCATCATCATCATCATCTCATCATGATATCATCATCATCATCATCATCATCTCATCATAAAATCATCATCATCTCATCATGATATCATCATCATCATCTCATCATGATATCATCATCATCATCTCATCATGATATCATCATCATCATCTCATCATGTTATCATCATCATCATCATCTCATCATGATATCATCATCATCATCATCATCATCATCATCATCATCTCATCATGATATCATCAGCATCATCATCATCATCTCATCATGATATCATCATCATCATCTCATCATGATATCATCATCATCATCATCTCATCATGATATCATCATCATCTCATCATGATGATATCATCATCATCATCATCATCATCATCATCATCTCATCATGATATCATGATATCATCATCATGATATCATCATCATCATCATCATCATCTCATCATAATATCATCATCATCATCATCATCATCATCATCATCTCATCATGATATCATCATCATCTCATCATCATCATCATCATCATCATCATCATCTCATCATGATATCATCATCATCTCATCATGATATCATCAGCATCATCATCATCTCATCATGATATCATCATCATCTCATCATTATATCATCATCATCATCATCATATCATCATTATATCATCATCATCATCTCATCATGATATCATCATCATGATATCATCATCATCATCATCTCATCATGATATCATCATCATCATTATCATCATCTAATCATAATATCATCATCATCTCATCATGATATCATCATCATCTCATCATGATATCATCATCATCATCTCATCATGATATCATCATCATCATCTCATCATGTTATCATCATCATCATCATCATCTCATCATGATATCATCATCATCATCATCATCATCATCATCTCATCATGATATCATCATCATGATATCATCATCATCATCATCTCATCATGATATCATCTTCATCATCTCATCATGATATCATCATCATCTCATCATGATATCATCATCATCATCTCATCATATCATCATCATGATATCATCATCATCATCATCTCATCATGATATCATCAGCATCATCATCATCTCATCATGATATCATCATCATCTCATCATGATATCATCATCATCATCATCATCATCATCATCTCATCATGATATCATCATCATGATATCATCATCATCATCATCTCATCATGATATCATCATCATCATCATCTCATCATGATATCATCATCATCATCATCATCATCATCTCATCATGATATCATCATCATCTCATCATTATATCATCATCATCTCATCATGATATCATCATCATGATATCATCATCATGATATCATCATCATCATCATCATCTCATCATGATATTATCATCATCATCTCATCATGATATCATCATCATCATCATCATCATCTCATCATCATCTCATCATGATATCATCATCATCTCATCATGATATCATCATCATCATCATCTCATCATAATATCATCATCATCTCATCATGATATTATCATCATCATCTCATCATGATATCATCATCATCATCTCATCATGATATCATCATCATCATCTCATCATGTTATCATCATCATCATCATCATCATCATCATCATCATCTCATCATGATATCATCATCATCATCATCTCATCATGATATCATCATCATGATATCATCATCATCATCATCATCATCTCATCATGATATCATCATCTCATCATGATATCATCATCATGATATCATAATCATGACATCATCATCATCATCATCATCATCTCATCATGATATCATCATTGTCTCATCATGATATCATCATCATCATCATCATCATCTCATCATGATATCATCATCATGATATCATAATCATCTCATCACGATATCATCATCATCATCTCATCACGATATCATCATCATCAGCTCATCATGATAACATCATCATCTCATCATATCATCATCATCATCATCATCTCATCATGATATCATCATCATCTCATCATTATATCATCATCATCATCATCATCATGTCATCATGATATCATCATCATCTCATCATGTTATCATCATCATGATATCATCATCATCATCATCATCATCATCATCTCATCATGATATCATCATCATCTCATCATGATATCATCAGCATCATCATCATCATCATCATCATCTCATCATGATATCATCATCATCTCATCATGATATCATCAGCATCATCATCATCATCATCATCTCATCATGATATCATCATCATCATCATCATCTCATCATGATATCATCATCATCTCATCATGATATCATCATCATCATCTCATCATGATATCATCATCATCATCATCTCATCATGATATCATCATCATCATCATCTCATCATGTTATCATCATCATCATCATCTCATCATGATATCATCATCATCATCATCATCTCATCATGATATCATCATGATATCATCATGATATCATCATGATATCATCATCATCATCATCATCTCATCATGATATCATCATCATGATATCATCATCATCATCATCTCATCATGATATCATCATTATCATCTCATCATGATATCATCATGATATAATCATTATCATCTCATCATGATATCATCATCATCTCATCATGGTATCATCATCATCTCATCATGATATCATCATCATCATCATCATCATCATCTCATCATGATATCATCATCATCATCTCATCATGATATCATCATCATGATATCATCATCATCATCATCATCATCTCATCATGATATCATCATCTCATCATGATATCATCATCATCATCATCATCATCTCATCATGATATCATCATCATCTCATCATGATATCATCATCATTATCATCATCATCATCATCATCATCATCATCATCATCATCTCATCATAATATCATCATCATCATCATCATCATCATCATCATCATCATCTCATCATGATATCATCATCATCTCATCATTATATCATCATCATCATCATCATCATCATCATCATCATCATCATCATCATCATCATCTCATCATGATATCATCATCATCATCATCATCATCATCTCATCATTATATCATCATCATCTCATCATGATATCATCATCATGATATCATCATCATCATCATCTCATCATGATATCATCATCATCATTATCATCATCTAATCATAATATCATCATCATCTCATCATGATATCATCATCATCATCTCATCGTGATATCATCATCATCATCATCTCATCATGATATCATCATCATCATCTCATCATGTTATCATCATCATCATCATCATCATCATCATCATCATCATCATCATCATCATCTCATCATGATATCATCATCATCATCATCATCATCTTCATTATCATCTCATCATGATATCATCATCATGATATCATCATCATCATCATCATCATCTCATCATATCATCATCATGATATCATGATATCATCATCATCATCATCATCTCATCATGACATCATCATCATCATCTCATCATATCATCATCATGATATCATCATCATCATCTCATCATATCATCATCATGATATCATCATCATCATCATCATCATCATCATCATCATCATCTCATCATGATATCATCATCATCATCTCATCATGATATCATCATCATCATCTCATCATGTTATCATCATCATCATCATCATCTCATCATATCATCATCATGATATCATCATCATCATCATCATCTCATCATATCATCATCATGATATCATCATGATATCATCATCATCATCATCATCATCATCATCATCATCATCTCATCATGATATCATCATCATGGTATCATCACCATATCATCATGATATCTTCATCATCTCATCATGATATCATCATCATCATCATCATCATCTCATTATTCATCATCATGGTATCATCATCATCATCATCATCATCATCATCTCATCATATCATCATCATGATATCATCATCATCATCATCATCATCTCATCATGATATCATCATCATGATATCATCATCATATCATCATGATATCTTCATCATCTCATCATGATATCATCATCATCATCATCATCATCATCATCATCATCTCATCATATCATCATCATGATATCATCATCATCATCATCATCATCATCATCATCATCTCATCATATCATCATCATGATATCATCATCATCATCATCATCATCTCATCATGATATCATCATCATGATATCATCATCATGATATCATCATCATGATATCATCATCATCATCATCATCATCATCATCATCTCATCATGATATCATCATCATCATCATCATCATCATCATCATCTCACCATGATATCATCATCATTATCATCATCATCATCATCATCATCATCATCTTATCATGATATCATCATCATCATCATCATCATCATCTCATCACGATATCATCATAATCTCATCATGATATCATCATCATCATCATCATCATAATCATCATCATCTTATCATGATATCATCATCATCTCATCATGATATCATCATCATGATATCATCATCATCATCATCATCATCATCTCATCATCATCATCTCATCAAGATATCATCATCATCATCTCATCATAATATCATCATCATCTCATCATGATATCATCATCATCATCTCATCATGATATCATCATCATCTCATCATGATAGCATCATCATCATCATCATCATCATCATCATCTCATCATGATTTCATCATCATCATCATCATCATCATCATCATCATCTCATCATGATATCATCATCATCTCATCATGATATCATCATCATCATCATCATCTCATCATGATATCATCTCATCATGATATCATCATCATGATATCATCATCATCTCATCACGATATCATCATCATCAGCTCATCATGATATCATCATCATCTCATCATATCATCAACATCATCTCATCATGATATCATCATCATGATATCATCATCATCATCATCATCATCTCATCATGATATCATCATCATCTCATCATTATATCATCATCATCATCATCTCATCATGATATCATCATCATCTCATCATGATATCATCATCATCTCATCATGATATCATCATCATGATATCATCATCATCATCATCTCATCATGATATCATCATCATCTCATCATGATATCATCATCATCTCATCATGATATCATCATCATGATATCATCATCATCATCATCTCATCATGATATCATCATTATCTCATCATTATATCATCATCATCATCATCATCATCATCTCATCATGATATCATCATCATCTCATCATGATATCATCATGATATCATCATCATCTCATTATGATATCATCATCTCATCATGATATCATCAGCATCATCATCATCATCATCATCATCATCTCATCATGATATCATCATCATCATCATCATCATCATCATCATCATCATCATCATCATCATCATCATCATCTCATCATCATCATCATCTCATCATGATATCATCATCTCCTCATGATATCATCATCTCATCATGATATCATCATCATCATCATCATCATCATCATCATCATCATCATGATATCATCATCATCTCATCACGATATCATCATCATCAGCTCATCATGATATCATCATCATCTCATCATATCATCAACATCATCTCATCATGATATCATCATCATGATATCATCATCATCATCATCATCATCTCATCATGATATCATCATCATCTCATCATTATATCATCATCATCATCATCATCTCATCATGATATCATCATCATCTCATCATGATATCATCATCATCTCATCATGATATCATCATCATGATATCATCATCATCATCATCTCATCATGATATCATCATCATCTCATCATTATATCATCATCATCATCATCATCATCATCATCATCATCTCATCATGATATCATCATCATCTCATCATGATATCATCATCATGATATCATCATCATCATCATCATCATCTCATCATGATATCATCATCATCTCATCATTATATCATCATCATCATCATCTCATCATGATATCATCATCATCTCATCATGATATCATCATCATCTCATCATGATATCATCATCATGATATCATCATCATCATCATCTCATTATTATATCATCATCATCTCATCATGATATCATCATCATCATCATCATCATCATCATCATCATCATCATCATCATCTCATCATGATATCATCATCATCATCATCTCATCATGATATCATCATCATCATCATCATCATCTCATCATAATATCATCATCATCTCATCATGATATCATCATCATCATCTCATCATGATATCATCATCATCATCACATCATGATATCATCATCATCATCTCATCATGTTATCATCATCATCATCTCATCATGATATCATCATCATCATCATATCATCATCATGATCTCATCATCATCATCATCTCATCATGTTATCATCATCATCATCTCATCATGATATCATCATCATCATCATCTCATCATATCATCATCATGATATCATCATCATCATCATCTCATCATATCATCATCATGATATCATCATCATCTCATCATATCATCATCATGATATCATCATGATATCATCATCATGATATCATCATCATGATATCATCATCATGATATCATCATCATGATATCATCATCATGATATCATCATCATCATCATCATCATCTCATCATGATATCATCATCATCATCATCATCATCATCATCATGATATCATCATGATATCATCATCATCATCATCATCTCACCATGATATCATCATCATTATCATCATCATCATCTTATCATGATATCATCATCATCATCATCATCATCATCTCATCATGATATCATCATCTTCTCATCATGATATCATCAGCATCATCATCATAATCTCATCATCTTATCATGATATCATCATCATCTCATCATGATATCATCATCATGATATCATCATCATCTCATCATCATCATCTCATCATGATATCATCATCATCATTTCATCATAATATCATCATCATCTCATCATGATATCATCATCATCATCTCATCATGATATCATCATCATCTCATCATGATATCATCATCATCATCATCATCATCTCATCATGTTATCATCATCATCATCATCAGCATCATCATCTCATCATGATATCATCATCATCATCATCATCATCATCATCTCATCATGATATCATCATCATGATATCATCATCATCATCATCATCATCATCATCATCATCTCATCATATCATCATCATCATATCATCATCATCATCATCATCTCATCATGATATCATCATCATGATATCATCAGCATCATCATCATCATCTCATCATGATATCATCATCATCATCATCTCATCATGATATCATCATCATGATATCATCATCATCATTATCATCATCATCTCATCATGATATCATCATCATCATCATCATCTCATCATGATATCATGATCATCTTATCATGATATCATCATCATCATCATCATCATCATCATCATCATCTTATCATGATATCATCATCATCTCATCATGATATCATCATCATCATCATCATCATCATCATCTCATCATGATATCATCATCATCATCATCATCATCATCTCATCATTATATCATCATCATCATCTCATCATGATATCATCATCATGATATCATCATCATCTCATCATGATATCATCATCATCATCTCATCATGATATCATCATCATCATCATCATCATCTCATCATGATATCATCATCATCATCATCATCTCATCATGATATCATCATCATCATCACATCATTATATCATCATCATCTCATCATGATATCATCATCATGATATCATCATCATGATATCATAATCATCATCTCATCTCATCATATCATCATCATCTCATCATGATATCATCATCATGATATCATCATCATCTCATCATATCATCATCATGATATCATCATCATCATCTCATCATATCATCATCATGATATCATCATCATCATCATCATCATCATCTCATCATGATATCATCAGCATCATCATCATCATCTCATCATGATATCATCATCATCTCATCATGATATCATCATCATCATCTCATCATATCATCATCATGATATCATCATCATCATCATCATCATCATCATCATCTCATCATGATATCATCAGCATCATCATCATCATCATCTCATCATGATATCATCATCATCTCATCATGATATCATCATCATCATCATCATCATCATCATCATCTCATCATGATATCATCAGCATCATCATCATCATCTCATCATGATATCATCATCATCATCATCTCATCATGATATCATCATCATCATCATCTCATCATGATATCATCATCATCTCATCATGATATCATCATCATCATCATCATCATCATCATCATCATCATCTCATCATGATATCATGATATCATCATCATGATATCATCATCATCATCATCATCTCATCATAATATCATCATCATCATCATCATCATCATCATCATCTCATCATGATATCATCATCATCTCATCATCATCATCATCATCATCATCATCTCATCATGATATCATCATCATCTCATCATGATATCATCAGCATCATCATCATCTCATCATGATATCATCATCATCTCATCATTATATCATCATCATCATCATCATCATCATCTCATCATTATATCATCATCATCATCTCATCATGATATCATCATCATGATATCATCATCATCATCATCTCATCATGATATCATCATCATCATCATCATTATCATCATCTAATCATAATATCATCATCATCTCATCATGATATCATCATCATCATCTCATCATGATATCATCATCATCATCTCATCATGATATCATCATCATCATCTCATCATGTTATCATCATCATCATCATCATCTCATCATGATATCATCATCATCATCATCATCATCATCATCATCATCTCATCATGATATCATCATCATGATATCATCATCATCATCATCTCATCATGATATCATCTTCATCATCTCATCATGATATCATCATCATCTCATCATGATATCATCATCATCATCATCATCTCATCATGATATCATCATCATGATATCATCATCATCATCTCATCATATCATCATCATGATATCATCATCATCATCTCATCATGATATCATCAGCATCATCATCATCATCTCATCATGATATCATCATCATCTCATCATGATATCATCATCATCATCATCATCATCATCATCATCATCTCATCATGATATCATCAGCATCATCATCATCATCTCATCATGATATCATCATCATCTCATCATGATATCATCATCATCATCATCATCATCATCATCATCATCATCATCATCTCATCATGATATCATCATCATCATCATCATCTCATCATGATATCATCATCATCTCATCATGATATCATCATCATTATCATCATCATCATCATCATCATCATCATCATCTCATCATAATATCATCATCATCATCATCATCATCATCTCATCATGATATCATCATCATCTCATCATTATATCATCATCATCATCATCATCATCATCATCATCATCATCATCTCATCATGATATCATCATCATCTCATCATGATATCATCAGCATCATCATCATCTCATCATGATATCATCATCATCATCATCATCATCATCTCATCATGATATCATCATCATCATCATCATCATCATCATCTCATCATTATATCATCATCATCTCATCATGATATCATCATCATGATATCATCATCATCATCATCTCATCATGATATCATCATCATCATTATCATCATCTAATCATAATATCATCATCATCTCATCATGATATCATCATCATCATCTCATCATGATATCATCATCATCATCATCTCATCATGATATCATCATCATCATCTCATCATGTTATCATCATCATCATCATCATCATCATCATCATCTCATCATGATATCATCATCATCATCATCATCATCTTCATTATCATCTCATCATGATATCATCATCATGATATCATCATCATCATCATCATCTCATCATGATATCATCTTCATCATCTCATCATGATATCATCATCATCTCATCATGATATCATCATCATCATTATCATCTCATCATGATATCATCATCATGATATCATCATCATCATCATCTCATCATATCATCATCATGATATCATCATCATCATCTCATCATATCATCATCATGATATCATGATATCATCATCATCATCATCATCTCATCATGATATCATCATCATGATATCATCATCATCATCTCATCATATCATCATCATGATATCATCATCATCATCTCATCATATCATCATCATGATATCATCATCATCATCATCATCATCATCATCATCATCATCATCATCATCATCATCATCATCTCATCATGATATCATCATCATCATCATCTCATCATGATATCATCATCATCTCATCATGATATCATGATATCATCATCATGATATCATCATCATCATCATCATCATCTCATCATGATATCATCATCATCATCATCATCATCATCATCATCTCATCATGATATCATCATCATCTCATCATTATATCATCATCATCATCATCATCATCATCATCATCATCATCTCATCATGATATCATCATCATCATCATCATCATCATCATCATCATCATCTCATCATGACATCATCAGCATCATCATCATCTCATCATGATATCATCATCATCATCATCATCTCATCATGATATCATCATCATCATCATCATCATCTCATCATTATATCATCATCATCTCATCATGATATCATCATCATGATATCATCATCATCATCATCTCATCATGATATCATCATCATCATCATTATCATCATCTAATCATAATATCATCATCATCTCATCATGATATCATCATCATCATCATCTCATCATGATATCATCATCATCATCATCTCATCATGTTATCATCATCATCATCATCATCTTATCATGATATCATCATCATCATTATCATCTCATCATGATATCATCATCATGATATCATCATCATCATCATCTCATCATATCATCATCATGATATCATCATCATCATCATCATCATCATCATCATCATCATCATCATCATCTCATCATGATATCATCATCTTGATATCATCATCATCTCATCACGATATCATCATCATCAGCTCATCATGGTATCATCATCATCTCATCATATCATCAACATCATCTCATCATGATATCATCATCATGATATCATCATCATCATCATCATCATCTCATCATGATATCATCATCATCTCATCATGATATCATCATCATCTCATCATGTTATCATCATCATCATCATCATCATCATCATCATCTCATCATGATATCATCATCATCATCATCATCATCATCATCATCATCATCATCATCATCATCATCATCATCATCTCATCATGATATCATCATCATCATCATCATCATCTCATCATTATATCATCATCATCTCATCATGATATCATCATCATCATCATCATCATCATCATCATCATCATCTCATCATGATATCATCATCATCATCATCTCATCATGATATCATCATCATCATCATCATCATCTCATCATAAAATCATCATCATCTCATCATGATATCATCATCATCATCTCATCATGATATCATCATCATCATCTCATCATGATATCATCATCATCATCTCATCATGTTATCATCATCATCATCATCATCTCATCATGATATCATCATCATCATCATCATCATCATCATCATCATCATCTCATCATGATATCATCAGCATCATCATCATCATCTCATCATGATATCATCATCATCATCTCATCATGATATCATCATCATCATCATCTCATCATGATATCATCATCATCTCATCATGATATCATCATCATCATCATCATCATCATCATCATCATCATCTCATCATGATATCATGATATCATCATCATGATATCATCATCATCATCATCATCTCATCATAATATCATCATCATCATCATCATCATCATCATCTCATCATGATATCATCATCATCTCATCATCATCATCATCATCATCATCATCATCTCATCATGATATCATCATCATCTCATCATGATATCATCAGCATCATCATCATCTCATCATGATATCATCATCATCTCATCATTATATCATCATCATCATCATCATCTCATCATTATATCATCATCATCATCTCATCATGATATCATCATCATGATATCATCATCATCATCATCTCATCATGATATCATCATCATCATTATCATCATCTAATCATAATATCATCATCATCTCATCATGATATCATCATCATCATCTCATCATGATATCATCATCATCATCTCATCATGATATCATCATCATCATCTCATCATGATATCATCATCATCATCTCATCATGTTATCATCATCATCATCATCATCTCATCATGATATCATCATCATCATCATCATCATCATCATCATCATCTCATCATGATATCATCATCATGATATCATCATCATCATCATCTCATCATGATATCATCTTCATCATCTCATCATGATATCATCATCATCTCATCATGATATCATCATCATCATCATCTCATCATGATATCATCATCATGATATCATCATCATCATCTCATCATATCATCATCATGATATCATCATCATCATCATCATCATCTCATCATGATATCATCATCATCATCATCATCATCATCATCATCATCATCATCATCTCATCATTATATCATCATCATCTCATCATGATATCATCATCATCATCATCATCATCATCATCTCATCATGATATCATCATCATCATCATCTCATCATGATATCATCATCATCATCATCATCATCTCATCATAAAATCATCATCATCTCATCATGATCTCATCATCATCATCTCATCATGATATCATCATCATCATCATCTCATCATGATATCATCATCATCTCATCATGATATCATCATCATCATCATCATCATCATCATCTCATCATGATATCATGATATCATCATCATGATATCATCATCATCATCATCTCATCATAATATCATCATCATCATCATCATCATCATCATCTCATCATGATATCATCATCATCTCATCATCATCATCATCATCATCATCATCATCTCATCATGATATCATCATCATCTCATCATGATATCATCAGCATCATCATCATCTCATCATGATATCATCATCATCTCATCATTATATCATCATCATCATCATCATCTCATCATTATATCATCATCATCATCTCATCATGATATCATCATCATGATATCATCATCATCATCATCTCATCATGATATCATCATCATCATTATCATCATCTAATCATAATATCATCATCATCTCATCATGATATCATCATCATCATCTCATCATGATATCATCATCATCATCTCATCATGATATCATCATCATCATCTCATCATGATATCATCATCATCATCTCATCATGTTATCATCATCATCATCATCATCTCATCATGATATCATCATCATCATCATCATCATCATCATCATCATCATCATCATCATCTCATCATTATATCATCATCATCTCATCATGATATCATCATCATCATCATCATCATCATCATCATCTCATCATGATATCATCATCATCATCATCTCATCATGATATCATCATCATCATCATCATCATCTCATCATAAAATCATCATCATCTCATCATGATATCATCATCATCATCTCATCATGATATCATCATCATCATCTCATCATGATATCATCATCATCATCTCATCATGTTATCATCATCATCATCATCTCATCATGATATCATCATCATCATCATCATCATCATCATCATCATCTCATCATGATATCATCAGCATCATCATCATCATCTCATCATGATATCATCATCATCATCTCATCATGATATCATCATCATCATCATCTCATCATGATATCATCATCATCTCATCATGATGATATCATCATCATCATCATCATCATCATCATCATCATCATCTCATCATGATATCATGATATCATCATCATGATATCATCATCATCATCATCATCATCTCATCATAATATCATCATCATCATCATCATCATCATCATCATCTCATCATGATATCATCATCATCTCATCATCATCATCATCATCATCATCATCATCTCATCATGATATCATCATCATCTCATCATGATATCATCAGCATCATCATCATCTCATCATGATATCATCATCATCTCATCATTATATCATCATCATCATCATCATATCATCATTATATCATCATCATCATCTCATCATGATATCATCATCATGATATCATCATCATCATCATCTCATCATGATATCATCATCATCATTATCATCATCTAATCATAATATCATCATCATCTCATCATGATATCATCATCATCTCATCATGATATCATCATCATCATCTCATCATGATATCATCATCATCATCTCATCATGTTATCATCATCATCATCATCATCTCATCATGATATCATCATCATCATCATCATCATCATCATCTCATCATGATATCATCATCATGATATCATCATCATCATCATCTCATCATGATATCATCTTCATCATCTCATCATGATATCATCATCATCTCATCATGATATCATGATGAGATGATGATGATGATGATGATGATGATGATGATGAGATGATGATGATATCATGATGAGATGATGATGATGATGATGATGATGATGATATTATGATGAGATGATGATGATGATGATGATGATATCATGATGATGATATCATGATATCATGATGAGATGATGATGATGATGATGATGATGATGATGATGATATCATGATGAGATGATGATGATATCATGATGAGATGATGATGATGATGATATCATGATGAGATGATGATGATGATATCATGATGAGATGATGATGATGATGCTGATGATATCATGATGAGATGATGATGATGATGATGATGATGATGATGATGATGATATCATGATGAGATGATGATGATGATGATGATAACATGATGAGATGATGATGATGATGATATCATGATGAGATGATGATGATGATATCATGATGAGATGATGATGATGATATCATGATGAGATGATGATGATTTTATGATGAGATGATGATGATGATGATGATATCATGATGAGATGATGATGATGATGATATCATCTTCATCATCTCATCATGATATCATCATCATCTCATCATGATATCATCATCATCATCATCTCATCATGATATCATCATCATGATATCATCATCATCATCTCATCATATCATCATCATGATATCATCATCATCATCATCATCATCATCATCATCATCATCATCATCATCATCTCATCATGATATCATCATCATCATCATCATCATCATCATCATCATCATCATCATCATCATCATCATCATCTCATCATTATATCATCATCATCTCATCATGATATCATCATCATCATCATCATCATCATCATCATCATCTCATCATGATATCATCATCATCATCATCTCATCATGATATCATCATCATCATCATCATCATCTCATCATAAAATCATCATCATCTCATCATGATATCATCATCATCATCTCATCATGATATCATCATCATCATCTCATCATGATATCATCATCATCATCTCATCATGTTATCATCATCATCATCATCTCATCATGATATCATCATCATCATCATCATCATCATCATCATCATCTCATCATGATATCATCAGCATCATCATCATCATCTCATCATGATATCATCATCATCATCTCATCATGATATCATCATCATCATCATCTCATCATGATATCATCATCATCTCATCATGATGATATCATCATCATCATCATCATCATCATCATCATCTCATCATGATATCATGATATCATCATCATGATATCATCATCATCATCATCATCATCTCATCATAATATCATCATCATCATCATCATCATCATCATCATCTCATCATGATATCATCATCATCTCATCATCATCATCATCATCATCATCATCATCTCATCATGATATCATCATCATCTCATCATGATATCATCAGCATCATCATCATCTCATCATGATATCATCATCATCTCATCATTATATCATCATCATCATCATCATATCATCATTATATCATCATCATCATCTCATCATGATATCATCATCATGATATCATCATCATCATCATCTCATCATGATATCATCATCATCATTATCATCATCTAATCATAATATCATCATCATCTCATCATGATATCATCATCATCTCATCATGATATCATCATCATCATCTCATCATGATATCATCATCATCATCTCATCATGTTATCATCATCATCATCATCATCTCATCATGATATCATCATCATCATCATCATCATCATCATCTCATCATGATATCATCATCATGATATCATCATCATCATCATCTCATCATGATATCATCTTCATCATCTCATCATGATATCATCATCATCTCATCATGATATCATCATCATCATCTCATCATATCATCATCATGATATCATCATCATCATCATCTCATCATGATATCATCAGCATCATCATCATCTCATCATGATATCATCATCATCTCATCATGATATCATCATCATCATCATCATCATCATCATCATCATCTCATCATGATATCATCAGCATCATCATCATCATCTCATCATGATATCATCATCATCTCATCATGATATCATCATCATCATCATCATCATCATCATCATCATCATCATCATCATCTCATCATGATATCATCATCATCATCATCATCTCATCATGATATCATCATCATCTCATCATGATATCATCATCATCATCATCATCATCATCATCATCATCTCATCATGATATCATCATCATCATCATCATCATCATCTCATCATGATATCATCATCATGATATCATCATCATCATCATCATCATCTCATCATATCATCATCATGATATCATCATCATCATCATCATCTTGATATCATCATCATCATCTCATCATGATATCATCATCTTGATATCATCATCATCATCATCTCATCACGATATCATCATCATCATCTCATCATGATATCATCATCATCATCATCATCATCATCATCATCATCATCATCATCATCTCATCATGATATCATCATCATGATATCATCATCATCATCATCATCATCATCATCATCATCATCATCTCATCATGATATCATCATCATCATCATCATCATCATCATCTCATCATGATATCATCATCATGATATCATCATCATCATCATCATCTCATCATATCATCATCATGATATCATCATCATCATCATCATCTCATCATGAT
The DNA here is from genome assembly GCA_036172795.1 of Pelodytes ibericus. Lineage (NCBI taxonomy): Eukaryota > Metazoa > Chordata > Amphibia > Anura > Pelodytidae > Pelodytes > Pelodytes ibericus. The sequence continues at coordinate 3,836,045 of JAYKOZ010000093.1, forward strand.
ATCATCATCTTGATATCATCATCATCATCTCATCATGATATCATCATCTTGATATCATCATCATCATCATCTCATCACGATATCATCATCATCATCATCTCATCATGATATCATCATCATCATCATCATCATCATCATCATCATCATCATCATCTCATCATGATATCATCATCATGATATCATCATCATCTATTCACGATATCATCATCATCAGCTCATCATGATATCATCATCATATCATCATATCATCAACATCATCTCATCATGATATCATCATCATGATATCATCATCATCATCATCTCATCATGATATCATCATCATCTCATCATTTTATCATCATCATCAGCTCATCATGATATCATCATCATATCATCATATCATCAACATCATCTCATCATGATATCATCATCATGATATCATCATCATCATCATCTCATCATGATATCATCATCATCTCATCATTTTATCATCATCATCATTATCATCATCTCATCATGATATCATCATCATCTCATCATGTTATCATCATCATGATATCATCATCATCATCTCATCATGATATCATCATCATCTCATCATGATATCATCATCAGCATCATCATCATCATCTCATCATGATATCATCATCATCTCATCATGATATCATCATCATCTCATCATTATATCATCATCATCATCATCATCTCATCATGATATCATCATCATATCATCATGTTATCATCATCATGATATCATCATCATCATCATCATCTCATCATGATATCATCATCATCTCATCATGATATCATCATCAGCATCATCATCATCATCATCTCATCATGATATCATCATCATCTCATCATGATATCATCAGCATCGTCATCATCATCATCTCATCATGATATCATCATCATCATCATCATCATCATCATCATCATCATCATCATCATCATCTCATCATGATATCATCATCATCATCATCATCATCATCATCATCATCATCTCATCATTATATCATCATCATCTCATTATGATATCATCATCATGATATCATCATCATCATCATCTCATCATGATATCATCATCATCATCATCTCATCATGATATCATCATTATCATCTCATCATGTTATCATCATCATCATCATCATCTCATCATGATATCATCAACATCATCATCATCTCATCATGATATCATCATCATCATCTCATCATGATATCATCATCATCATCTCATCATGATATCATCATCATCATCTCATCATGATATCATCATCATCTCATCATTATATCATCATCATCATCATCATCTCATCATTATATCATCATCATCATCTCATCATGATATCATCATCATGATATCATCATCATCATCATCTCATCATGATATCATCATCATCATTATCATCATCTAATCATAATATCATCATCATCTCATCATGATATCATCATCATCATCTCATCATGATATCATCATCATCATCTCATCATGATATCATCATCATCATCTCATCATGATATCATCATCATCATCTCATCATGTTATCATCATCATCATCATCATCTCATCATGATATCATCATCATCATCATCATCATCATCATCATCTCATCATGATATCATCATCATGATATCATCATCATCATCATCTCATCATGATATCATCTTCATCATCTCATCATGATATCATCATCATCTCATCATGATATCATCATCATCATCATCTCATCATGATATCATCATCATGATATCATCATCATCATCTCATCATATCATCATCATGATATCATCATCATCATCATCATCATCATCATCATCATCATCATCATCATCATCTCATCATGATATCATCATCATCATCATCATCATCATCATCATCATCATCTCATCATTATATCATCATCATCTCATCATGATATCATCATCATCATCATCATCATCATCATCATCATCTCATCATGATATCATCATCATCATCATCTCATCATGATATCATCATCATCATCATCATCATCTCATCATAAAATCATCATCATCTCATCATGATATCATCATCATCATCTCATCATGATATCATCATCATCATCTCATCATGATATCATCATCATCATCTCATCATGTTATCATCATCATCATCATCTCATCATGATATCATCATCATCATCATCATCATCATCATCATCTCATCATGATATCATCAGCATCATCATCATCATCTCATCATGATATCATCATCATCATCTCATCATGATATCATCATCATCATCATCTCATCATGATATCATCATCATCTCATCATGATGATATCATCATCATCATCATCATCATCATCATCATCATCTCATCATGATATCATGATATCATCATCATGATATCATCATCATCATCATCATCATCTCATCATAATATCATCATCATCATCATCATCATCATCTCATCATGATATCATCATCATCTCATCATCATCATCATCATCATCATCATCATCTCATCATGATATCATCATCATCTCATCATGATATCATCAGCATCATCATCATCTCATCATGATATCATCATCATCTCATCATTATATCATCATCATCATCATCATATCATCATTATATCATCATCATCATCTCATCATGATATCATCATCATGATATCATCATCATCATCATCTCATCATGATATCATCATCATCATTATCATCATCTAATCATAATATCATCATCATCTCATCATGATATCATCATCATCTCATCATGATATCATCATCATCATCTCATCATGATATCATCATCATCATCTCATCATGTTATCATCATCATCATCATCATCTCATCATGATATCATCATCATCATCATCATCATCATCATCTCATCATGATATCATCATCATGATATCATCATCATCATCATCTCATCATGATATCATCTTCATCATCTCATCATGATATCATCATCATCTCATCATGATATCATCATCATCATCTCATCATATCATCATCATGATATCATCATCATCATCATCTCATCATGATATCATCAGCATCATCATCATCTCATCATGATATCATCATCATCTCATCATGATATCATCATCATCATCATCATCATCATGATATCATCATCATCATCATCTCATCATGATATCATCATTATCATCTCATCATGTTATCATCATCATCATCATCATCTCATCATGATATCATCAACATCATCATCATCTCATCATGATATCATCATCATCATCTCATCATGATATCATCATCATCATCATCTCATCATGATATCATCATCATCATCTCATCATGATATCATCATCATCATCATCATCATCATCATCATCATCATCATCATCTCATCATGATATCATCATCATCATCATCATCATCATCTCATCATGATATCATCATCATGATATCATCATCATCATCTCATCATCTCATCATCATGATATCATCATCATCATCATCATCATCTCATCATGATATCATCATCATGATAGCATCATCATCATCATCTCATCATGATATCATCATCATCTCATCATGATATCATCATCATCATGATATCATCATCATCTCATCATGATATCATCATCATGATATCATCAATATCATCATCTCATCATGATATCATCATCATCATCTCATCATGATATCATCATCATGATATCATAATCATGACATCATCATCATCTCATCATGATATCCTCATCATCATCATCTCATCATGATATCATCATCATGATATCATCATCATCTCATCACGATATCATCATTATCAGCTCATCATGGTATCATCATCATCTCATCATATCATCAACATCATCTCATCATGATATCATCATCATGATATCATCATCATCATAATCTCATCATGATATCATCATCATCTCATCATTATATCATCATCATCATCATCATTTCATCATGATATCATCATCATCTCATCATGATATCAACATGATATCATCATTATCATCTCATCATGATATCATCATCATCATCATCACCTCATCATGATATCATCATCATCATCATCATCATCATCATCATCATCATCTCATCATGATATCATCAGCATCATCATCATCATCATAATCATCTCATCATGATATCATCATCAGCTCATCATGATATCATCAGCATCATTATCATCATCATCATCTCATCATGATATCATCATCATCTCATCATGATATCATCAGCAGCATCATCATCATCATCTCATCATGATATCATCATCATCATCATCTCATCATGATATCATCATCATCATCATCATCATCATCATCATCTCATCATGATATCATCATCATCTCATCATGATATCATCATCATCATCTCATCATGATATCATCATCATCATCATCATCATCATCATCTCATCATGATATCATCATCATCTCATCATGATATCATCAGCATCATCATCATCATCATCATCTCATCATGATATCATCATCATCATCTCATCATGATATCATCAGCATCATCATCATCATCATCATCATCATCATCATCATCATCTCATCATGATATCATCATCATCATCATCATCTCATCATGATATCATCATCATCATCATCATCATCTCATCATGATATCATCATCATCTCATCATGATATCATCATCATCATCTTATCATGATATCATCATCATCATCTCATCATGATATCATCATCATCTCATCATTATATCATCATCATCATCATCTCATCATGATATCATCATCATCTCATCATGTTATCATCATCATGATATCATCATCATCATCATCATCATCATCTCATCATGATATCATCATCATCTCATCATGATATCATCAGCATCATCATCATCATCATCATCTCATCATGATATCATCATCATCTCATCATGATATCATCAGCATCATCATCATCATCATCATCTCATCATGATATCATCATCATCTCATCATGATATCATCAGCATCATCATCATCATCATCATCATCTCATCATGATATCATCATCATCATCATCTCATCATGATATCATCATCATCATCATCATCTCATCATGATATCATCATCATCTCATCATGATATCATCATCATCTCATCATGATATCATCATCATCATCATCTCATCATGATATCATCATCATCATCTCATCATGTTATCATCATCATGATATCATCATGATATCATCATCATCATCTCATCATGATATCATCATCATGATATCATCATCATCATCATCTCATCATGATATCATCATTATCATCTCATCATGATATCATCATGATATCATCATCATCTCATCATGATATCATCATCATCTCATCATGGTATCATCATCATCTCATCATGATATCATCATCATCATCATCATCATCATCTCATCATGATATCATCATCATCATCTCATCATGATATCATCATCATCTCATCATGATATCATCATCATCATCATCATCATCATCTCATCATGATATCATCATCATCATCTCATCATGTTATCATCATCATCATCATCATCTCATCATGATATCATCATCATCATCTCATCATGATATCATCATCATGATATCATCATCATCATCATCATCATCATCATCTCATCATGATATCATCATCATCATCTCATCATGTTATCATCATCATCATCATCATCTCATCATGATATCATCATCATCATCTCATCATGATATCATCATCATGATATCATCATCATCATCATCATCATCATCATCTCATCATGATATCATCATCTCATCATGATATCATCATCATGATATCATAATCATGACATCATCATCATCATCTCATCATGATATCATCATCATCTCATCATGATATCATCATCATCATCATCATCATCATCATCATCTCATCATGATATCATCATCATCATCTCATCATGTTATCATCATCATCATCATCATCATCTCATCATGATATCATCATCATCTCATCATATCATCATCATCATCTCATCATGATATCATCATCATCTCATCATGTTATCATCATCATGATATCATCATCATCATTATCTCATCATGATATCATGATCATCTCATCATGATATCATCAGCATCATCATCATCATCATCATCATCATCATCTCACCATGATATCATCATCATCTCATCATGATATCAACAGCATCATCATCATCATCATCTCATCATGATATCATCATAATCATCATCATCATCTCATCATGATATCATCATCATCATCATCATCTCATCATGATATTATCATCATCATCATCTCATCATGTTATCATCATCATCATCATCATCATCATCTCATCATGATATCATCATCATCTCATCATGATATCATCATCATCATCTCATCATGATATCATCATCATCATCTCATCATGATATCATCAGCATCATCATCATCATCATCATCTCATCATGATATCATCATAATCATCATCATCATCTCATCATGATATCATCATCATCATCATCATCATCATCATCTCATCATGATATCATCATCATCTCATCATGTTATCATCATCATCATCATCATCATCTCATCATGATATCATCATCATCATCATCATCATAATCATGACATCATCATCATCATCATCATCATCATCATCATCATCATCATCATCATCATCATCATTATATCATCATCATCATCATCTCATCATGATATCATCATCATGATATCATCATCATCTCATCATGATATCATCATCATCAGCTCATCATGATATCATCATCATGATATCATCATCATCATCATCTCATCATGATATCATCATCATCATCTCATCATGTTATCATCATCATGATATCATCATCATCATCATCATCATCATCTCATCATGATATCATCATCATCTCATCATGATATCATCATCATCATCATCATCATCATCATCATCTCATCATGATATCATCATCATCTCATCATGATATCATCAGCATTATCATCATCATCATCATCATCATCATCATCATCTCATCATGATATCATCATCATCATCATCATCTCATCATGATATCATCATCATCATCATCATCATCATCTCATCATGATATCATCATCATCTCATCATGATATCATCATCATCATCTTATCATGATATCATCATCATCATCTCATCATGATATCATCATCATCTCATCATTATATCATCATCATCATCATCATCATCTCATCATGATATCATCATCATCTCATCATGTTATCATCATCATCTCATCATTATATCATCATCATCATCTCATCATGATATCATCATCATCTCATCATGATATCATCAGCATCATCATCATCATCATCATCTCATCATGATATCATCATCATCTCATCATGATATCATCAGCATCATCATCATCATCTCATCATGATATCATCATCATCTCATCATGATATCATCAGCATCATCATCATCATCATCATCATCTCATCATGATATCATCATCATCATCATCTCATCATGATATCATCATCATCATCATCATCTCATCATGATATCATCATCATCTCATCATGATATCATCATCATCTCATCATGATATCATCATCATCATCATCTCATCATGATATCATCATCATCATCTCATCATGTTATCATCATCATGATATCATCATGATATCATCATCATCATCTCATCATGATATCATCATCATGATATCATCATCATCATCATCTCATCATGATATCATCATTATCATCTCATCATGATATCATCATGATATAATCATTATCATCTCATCATGATATCATCATCATCTCATCATGGTATCATCATCATCTCATCATGATATCATCATCATCATCATCATCATAATCATCATCATCATCTCATCATGATATCATCATCATCATCTCATCATGATATCATCATCATCTCATCATGATATCATCATCATCATCATCATCATCATCATCTCATCATGATATCATCATCATCATCTCATCATGTTATCATCATCATCATCATCATCATCTCATCATGATATCATCATCATCATCTCATCATGATATCATCATCATGATATCATCATCATCATCATCATCATCATCATCTCATCATGATATCATCATCTCATCATGATATCATCATCATGATATCATAATCATGACATCATCATCATCATCTCATCATGATATCATCATCATCTCATCATGATATCATCATCATCATCATCATCATCATCATCATCTCATCATGATATCATCATCATGATATCATCATCATCTCATCACGATATCATCATCATCAGCTCATCATGATATCATCATCATCTCATCATATCATCATCATCATCTCATCATGATATCATCATCATCTCATCATGTTATCATCATCATGATATCATCATCATCATTATCTCATCATGATATCATGATCATCTCATCATGATATCATCAGCATCAGCATCATCATCATCATCATCATCATCATCATCATCATCTCATCATGATATCATCATCATCTCATCATGATATCAACAGCATCATCATCATCATCATCTCATCATGATATCATCATAATCATCATCATCATCTCATCATGATATCATCATCATCATCATCATCTCATCATGATATTATCATCATCATCATCTCATCATGTTATCATCATCATCATCATCATCATCATCATCTCATCATGATATCATCATCATCTCATCATGATATCATCATCATCATCTCATCATGATATCATCATCATCATCTCATCATGATATCATCAGCATCATCATCATCATCATCATCATCATCTCATCATGATATCATCATAATCATCATCATCATCTCATCATGATATCATCATCATCATCATCATCATCATCATCTCATCATGATATCATCATCATCTCATCATGTTATCATCATCATCATCATCATCATCTCATCATGATATCATCATCATCATCATCATCATCATCATAATCATGACATCATCATCATCATCATCATCATCATCATCATCATCATCATTATATCATCATCATCATCATCTCATCATGATATCATCATCATGATATCATCATCATCTCATCATGATATCATCATCATCAGCTCATCATGATATCATCATCATGATATCATCATCATCATCATCTCATCATGATTTCATCATCATCTCATCATTATATCATCATCATCATCATCATCTCATCATGATATCATCATCATCTCATCATGTTATCATCATCATGATATCATCATCATCATCATCATCATCTCATCATGATATCATCATCATCATCATCATCATCATCATCATCATCTCATCATGATATCATCATCATCTCATCATGATATCATCATCATCTCATCATTATATCATCATCATCATCATCATCTCATCATGATATCATCATCATATCATCATGTTATCATCATCATGATATCATCATCATCATCATCATCTCATCATGATATCATCATCATCTCATCATGATATCATCATCAGCATCATCATCATCATCATCTCATCATGATATCATCATCATATCATCATGTTATCATCATCATCATCATCATCTCATCATGATATCATCATCATCTCATCATGATATCATCATCAGCATCATCATCATCATCATCATCATCATCTCATAATGATATCATCATCATCTCATCATGATATCATCAGCATCGTCATCATCATCATCATCATCATCTCATCATGATATCATCATCATCATCATCATCATCATCATCATCATCTCATCATGATATCATCATCATCATCATCATCATCATCATCTAATCATTATATCATCATCATCTCATCATGATATCATCATCATGATATCATCATCATCATCATCTCATCATGATATCATCATCATCATCATCTCATCATGATATCATCATCATCATCTCATCATGTTATCATCATCATCATCATCTCATCATGATATCATCATCATCATCATCATCTCATCATGATATCATCATCATCATCATCTCATCATGATATCATCATCATCATCTCATCATGATATCATCATCATCATCTCATCATGTTATCATCATCATCATCATCATCTCATCATGATATCATCATCATCATCATCATCTCATCATGATATCATCATCATGATATCATCATCATCATCTCATCATATCATCATCATGATATCATCATCATCATCATCATCATCATCATCATCTCATCATGATATCATCATCATCATCATCATCTCATCATTATATCATCATCATCTCATCATGATATCATCATCATGATATCATCATCATCATCTCATCATGATATCATCATCATCATCATCTCATCATGATATCATCATCATCATCTCATCATGATATCATCATCATCATCATCATCATCTCATCATAATATCATCATCATCTCATCATGATATCATCATCATCATCTCATAATGATATCATCATCATCATCATCTCATCATGATATCATCATCATCATCTCATCATGATATCATCATCATCATCTCATCATGATATCATCAGCATCATCATCATCATCATCATCATCATCATCATCTCATCATGATATCATCATCATCATCATCATCATCATCATCTCATCATGATATCATCATCATCATCATCATCATCATCATCATCATCATCATCTCATCATTATATCATCATCATCATCTCATCATGATATCATCATCATCATCTCATCATGATATCATCAGCATCATCATCATCATCATCATCATCATCTCATCATTATATCATCATCATCATCTCATCATGATATCATCATCATCATCATCTCATCATGATATCATCATCATCATCATCATCTCATCATGATATCATCATCATCATCATCATCATCTCATCATGATATCATCATCATCATCATCATCATCATCTCATCATGATATCATCATCATCATCTCATCATGATATCATCATCATCATCATCTCATCATGATATCATCATCATCATCTCATCATGATATCATCATCATCATCATCATCATCATCATCATCATCATCTCATCATGATATCATCAGCATCATCATCATCATCATCATCATCATCTCATCATGATATCATCATAATCATCATCATCATCTCATCATGATATCATCATCATCATCATCATCATCATCATCTCATCATGATATCATCATCATCTCATCATGTTATCATCATCATCATCATCATCTCATCATGATATCATCATCATATCATCATGATATCATCATCATCATCTCATCATGATATCATCATCATCATCATCATCATCATCTCATCATGATATCATCATCATCATCTCATCATGTTATCATCATCATCATCATCTCATCATGATATCATCATCATCATCATTATCATCATCTCATCATGATATCATCATCATGATATCATCATCATCATCTCATCATATCATCATCATGATATCATCATCATCATCATCATCATCATCATCATCATCATCAGCATCATCATCATCTCATCATGATATCATCATCATGATAGCATCATCATCATCATCATCATCATCATCTCATCATGATATCATCATCATCATCATCATCATCATAATCATGACATCATCATCATCATCATCATCATCATCATCATCATCATCAGCATCATCATCATCTCATCATGTTATCATCATCATGATAGCATCATCATCATCATCATCATCATCTCATCATGATATCATCATCATCATCATCATCATCATAATCATGACATCATCATCATCATCATCATCATCATCATCAGCATCATCATCATCTCATCATGATATCATCATCATGATAGCATCATCATCATCATCATCATCATCATCTCATCATGATATCATCATCATCATCATCATCATCATAATCATGACATCATCATCATCATCATCATCATCATCATCATCATCATCATCATCATCATTATATCATCATCATCATCATCTCATCATGATATCATCATCATGATATCATCATCATCTCATCATGATATCATCATCATCAGCTCATCATGATATCATCATCATGATATCATCATCATCATCATCTCATCATGATTTCATCATCATCTCATCATTATATCATCATCATCATCATCATCTCATCATGATATCATCATCATCTCATCATGTTATCATCATCATGATATCATCATCATCATCATCATCATCATCATCATCTCATCATGATATCATCATCATCATCATCATCATCATCTCATCATGATATCATCATCATCTCATCATGATATCATCATCATCTCATCATTATATCATCATCATCATCATCTCATCATGATATCATCATCATATCATCATGTTATCATCATCATCATCATCATCATCATCTCATCATGATATCATCATCATCTCATCATGATATCATCATCAGCATCATCATCATCATCATCTCATCATGATATCATCATCATATCATCATGTTATCATCATCATGATATCATCATCATCATCATCATCTCATCATGATATCATCATCATCTCATCATGATATCATCATCAGCATCATCATCATCATCATCTCATCATGATATCATCATCATCTCATCATGATATCATCAGCATCGTCATCATCATCATCATCATCATCTCATCATGATATCATCATCATCATCATCATCATCATCATCATCTCATCATGATATCATCATCATCATCATCATCATCATCTAATCATTATATCATCATCATCTCATCATGATATCATCATCATGATATCATCATCATGATATCATCATCATCATCATCTCATCATGATATCATCATCATCATCATCTCATCATGATATCATCATCATCATCTCATCATGTTATCATCATCATCATCATCATCATCTCATCATGATATCATCATCATCATCATCATCTCATCATGATATCATCATCATCATCTCATCATGATATCATCATCATCATCTCATCATGATATCATCATCATCATCTCATCATGTTATCATCATCATCATCATCATCTCATCATGATATCATCATCATCATCATCATCTCATCATGATATCATCATCATGATATCATCATCATCATCTCATCATATCATCATCATGATATCATCATCATCATCATCATCATCATCATCTCATCATGATATCATCATCATCATCATCATCTCATCATTATATCATCATCATCTCATCATGATATCATCATCATGATATCATCATCATCATCTCATCATGATATCATCATCATCATCATCATCTCATCATGATATCATCATCATCATCTCATCATGTTATCATCATCATCATCATCATCTCATCATAATATCATCATCATCTCATCATGATATCATCATCATCTCATCATGATATCATCATCATCATCTCATAATGATATCATCATCATCATCATCTCATCATGATATCATCATCATCATCTCATCATGATATCATCATCATCATCCTCATCATCATCTCATCATGATATCATCATCATCATCTCATCATGATATCATCATCATCATCATCTCATCATGATATCATCATCATCATCTCATCATGTTATCATCATCATCATCATCATCTCATCATGATATCATCATCATCATCATCATCTCATCATGATATCATCATCATGATATCATCAGCATCATCATCATCATCATCATCATCTCATCATGATATCATCATCATCATCATCATCATCATCATCTCATCATGATATCATCATCATCTTCATCATCATCATCATCATCTCATCATTATATCATCATCATCATCTCATCATGATATCATCATCATCATCTCATCATGATATCATCAGCATCATCATCATCATCATCATCTCATCATTATATCATCATCATCATCTCATCATGATATCATCATCATCATCTCATCATGATATCATCATCATCATCATCATCATCATCATCTCATCATGATATCATCATCATCATCATCATAATCATCTCATCATGATATCATCATCATCATCATCATCATCATCATCTCATCATGATATCATCATCATCATCTCATCATGATATCATCATCATCATCATCTCATCATGATATCATCATCATCATCTCATCATGATATCATCATCATCATCATCATCATCTCATCATCATCTCATCATAATATCATCATCATCATCTCATCATGATATCATCATCATCATCTCATCATGATATCATCATCATCATCATCTCATCATGTTATCATCATCATCATCCTCATCATCTCATCATGATATCATCATCATCATCATCATCTCATCATGATATCATCATCATGATATCATATTCATCATCTCATCATATCATCATCATGATATCATCATCATCATCATCATCTCATCATGATATCATCATCATCATCATCATCTCATCATGATATCATCATCATCATCATCTCATCATGATATCATCATCATGATATCATCATCATTATCATCATCATCTCATCATGATATCATCATCATGATATCATCATCATGATATCATCATCATGATATCATCATCATCATCATCATCTCATCATGATATCATCATCATCTCATCATGATATCATGAGCATCATCATCATCATCATCTCATCATGATATCATCATCATCTCATCATGATATCATCAGCATCATCATCATCATCTCATCATGATATCATCATCATCATCATCTCATCATGATATCATCATCATCATGATATCATCATCATGACATCATCATCAGCATCATCATCTCATCATGATATCATCATCATGATATCATCATCATCATCTCATCATGATATCATCATCATCATCTCATCATGATATCATCATCATCATCATCTCATCATGATATCATCATCATATCATCATGATATCATCATCATGATATCATCATCATCATCATCTCATCATGATATCATCATCATCATCTCATCATGATATCATCATCATCATCATCATCATCTCATCATAATATCATCATCATCTCATCATGATATCATCATCATCATCATCTCATCATGATATCATCATCATCATCTCATCATTATATCATCATCATCTTCTCATCATGTTATCATCATCATCATCATCATCTCATCATGATATCATCATCATCATCATCATCTCATCATGATATCATCATCATGATATCATCATCATCATCATCATCATCATCTCATCATGATATCATCATCTCATCATAATATCATCATCTCATCATGATATCATCATCATGATATCATAATCATGACATCATCATCATCATCTCATCATGATATCATCATCATCATCATCATCTCATCATGATATCATCATCATCATCATCATCTCATCATGATATCATCATCATCTCATCATGATATCATCATCATCATCTCATCATGATATCATCATCATCATCTCATCATGATATCATCATCATCATCTCATCATGATATCATCATCATGATATCATCATCATCATCATCATCATCTCATCATGATATCATCATCATCTCATCATGATATCATCAGCATCATCATCATCATCATCATCTCATCATGATATCATCATCATCTCATCATCTCATCATGATATCATCATCATCATCATCATCATCATCTCATCATGATACCATCATCATCTCATCATGATATCATCATCATCATCTCATCATGATATCATCATCATCATCATCTCATCATGATATCATCATCATCATCTCATCATGTTATCATCATCATGATATCATCATGATATCATCATCATCATCATCTCATCATGATATCATCATCATGATATCATCATCATCATCATCTCATCATGATATCATCATTATCATCTCATCATGATATCATCATGATATAATCATTATCATCTCATCATGATATCATCATCATCTCATCATGGTATCATCATCATCTCATCATGATATCATCATCATCATCATCATCATCTCATCATGATATCATCATCATCATCTCATCATGATATCATCATCATCTCATCATGATATCATCATCATCATCATCATCTCATCATGATATCATCATCATCATCATCATCATCATCTCATCATGATATCATCATCATCATCATCATCATCATCTCATCATGAGATCATCATCATCTCATCATAATATCATCATCATCTCATCATGATATCATCATCATCATCTCATCATGATATCATCATCATCATCTCATCATGATATCATCATCATCATCTCATCATGATATCATCATCATCATCTCATCATGTTATCATCATCATCATCATCATCATCATCATCATCATCTCATCATGATATCATCATCATCATCATCATCATCTCATCATGATATCATCATCATGATATCATCATCATCATCATCATCATCATCATCTCATCATGATATCATCATCTCATCATGATATCATCATCATGATATCATAATCATGACATCATCATCATCATCATCTCATCATGATATCATCATCATCTCATCATGATATCATCATCATCATCTCATCATGATATCATCATCATGATATCATCATCATCTCATCACGATATCATCATCATCAGCTCATCATGATATCATCATCATCTCATCATATCATCATCATCATCTCATCATGATATCATCATCATCATCATCATCTCATCATGTTATCATCATCATCATCATCATCATCATCATCTCATCATGATATCATCATCATCTCATCATGATATCATCATCACCATCTCATCATGATATCATCATCATCATCTCATCATGATATCATCATCATCATTATCTCATCATGATATCATCATCATCTCATCATGATATCATCAGCATCATCATCATCATCATCATCATCATCATCATCATCATCTCATCATGATATCATCATCATCTCATCATGATATCATCAGCATCATCATCATCATCATCATCATCATCTCATCATGATATCATCATAATCATCATCATCATCTCATCATGATATCATCATCATCATCATCATCATCTCATCATGATATCATCATCATCATCATCATCATCTCATCATGTTATCATCATCATCATCATCATCATCATCATCTCATCATGATATCATCATCATCTCATCATGATATCATCATCACCATCTCATCATGATATCATCATCATCATCTCATCATGATATCATTAGCATCATCATCATCATCATCATCATCATCATCATCTCATCATGATATCATCATAATCATCATCATCATCTCATCATGATATCATCATCATCATCATCATCATCATCATCATCATCATCATCATCATCATCATCTCATCATGATATCATCATCATCTCATCATGTTATCATCATCATCATCATCATCTCATCATGATATCATCATCATCTCATCATGATATCATCATCATCATCTCATCATGATATCATCATCATCATCATCATCTCATCATGATATCATCATCATCATCTCATCATGTTATCATCATCATCATCATCATCTCATCATGATATCATCATCATCATCATCATCATCATCATCTCATCATGATATCATCATCATGATATCATCATCATCATCTCATCATATCATCATCATGATATCATCATCATCATCATCATCATCATCATCATCATCAGCATCATCATCATGATATCATCATCATCATCTCATCATATCATCATCATGATATCATCATCATCATCATCTCATCATGATATCATCATCATCATCATCTCATCATAATATCATCATCATCTCATCATGATATCATCATCATCATCTCATCATGATATCATCATCATCATCTCATCATGATATCATCATCATCATCATGTTATCATCATCATCATCATCATCATCATCATCATCATCTTCATCATCTCATCATGATATCATCATCATCATCTCATCATGATATCATCATCATCATCTCATCATAATATCATCATCATCATCTCATCATGATATCATCATCATCATCTCATCATGATATCATCATGATATCATCATCATCATCATCTCATCATGATATCATCATCATCATCATAATCATGACATCATCATCATCATCATCATCATCATCATCATCATGATATCATCATCATCATCATCATCTCATCATGATATCATCATCATGATATCATCATCATCTCATCACGATATCATCATCATCAGCTCATCATGATATCATCATCATGATATCATCATCATCATCATCATCTCATCATGATATCATCATCATCTCATCATTATATCATCATCATCATCATCATCATCTCATCATGATATCATCATCATCTCATCATGTTATCATCATCATGATATCATCATCATCATCATCATCATCATCATCTCATCATGATATCATCATCATCTCATCATGATATCATCATCAGCATCATCATCATCATCATCTCATCATGATATCATCATCATCTCATCATGATATCATCATCATCTCATCATTATATCATCATCATCATCATCTCATCATGATATCATCATCATATCATCATGTTATCATCATCATGATATCATCATCATCATCATCATCATCTCATCATGATATCATCATCATCATCTCATCATGATATCATCATCAGCATCATCATCATCATCATCTCATCATGATATCATCATCATCTCATCATGATATCATCAGCATCGTCATCATCATCATCATCATCTCATCATGATATCATCATCATCATCATCATCATCATCTAATCATTATATCATCATCATCTCATCATGATATCATCATCATGATATCATCATCATCATCTCATCATATCATCATCATGATATCATCATCATCATCATCTCATCATGATATCATCATCATCATCATCTCATCATAATATCATCATCATCTCATCATGATATCATCATCATCATCTCATCATGATATCATCATCATCATCTCATCATGATATCATCATCATCATCATGTTATCATCATCATCATCATCATCATCATCATCATCTTCATCATCTCATCATGATATCATCATCATCATCTCATCATGATATCATCATCATCATCTCATCATAATATCATCATCATCATCTCATCATGATATCATCATCATCATCTCATCATGATATCATAATGATATCATCATCATCATCATCTCATCATGATATCATCATCATCATCATCATCATAATCATGACATCATCATCATCATCATCATCATCATCATCATCATGATATCATCATCATCATCATCATCTCATCATGATATCATCATCATGATATCATCATCATCTCATCACGATATCATCATCATCAGCTCATCATGATATCATCATCATGATATCATCATCATCATCATCATCTCATCATGATATCATCATCATCTCATCATTATATCATCATCATCATCATCATCATCATCATCTCATCATGATATCATCATCATCTCATCATGTTATCATCATCATGATATCATCATCATCATCATCATCATCATCATCTCATCATGATATCATCATCATCTCATCATGATATCATCATCAGCATCATCATCATCATCTCATCATGATATCATCATCATCTCATCATGATATCATCATCATCTCATCATTATATCATCATCATCATCATCTCATCATGATATCATCATCATATCATCATGTTATCATCATCATGATATCATCATCATCATCATCATCATCTCATCATGATATCATCATCATCATCTCATCATGATATCATCATCAGCATCATCATCATCATCATCATCATCTCATCATGATATCATCATCTCATCATAATATCATCATCTCATCATGATATCATCATCATGATATCATAATCATGACATCATCATCATCATCTCATCATGATATCATCATCATCATCATCATCTCATCATGATATCATCATCATCATCATCATCTCATCATGATATCATCATCATCTCATCATGATATCATCATCATCATCTCATCATGATATCATCATCATCATCTCATCATGATATCATCATCATCATCTCATCATGATATCATCATCATGATATCATCATCATCATCATCATCATCTCATCATGATATCATCATCATCTCATCATGATATCATAAGCATCATCATCATCATCATCTCATCATGATATCATCATCATCTCATCATGATATCATCAGCATCATCATCATCATCATCTCATCATGATATCATCATCATCATCATCTCATCATGATATCATCATCATCATCATCATCATCATCATCTCATCATGATACCATCATCATCTCATCATGATATCATCATCATCATCTCATCATGATATCATCATCATCATCATCATCTCATCATGATATCATCATCATCATCTCATCATGTTATCATCATCATGATATCATCATGATATCATCATCATCATCATCTCATCATGATATCATCATCATGATATCATCATCATCATCATCTCATCATGATATCATCATTATCATCTCATCATGATATCATCATGATATAATCATTATCATCTCATCATGATATCATCATCATCTCATCATGGTATCATCATCATCTCATCATGATATCATCATCATCATCATCATCATCATCTCATCATGATATCATCATCATCATCTCATCATGATATCATCATCATCTCATCATGATATCATCATCATCATCATCATCTCATCATGATATCATCATCATCATCATCATCATCTCATCATGATATCATCATCATCATCATCATCATCTCATCATGAGATCATCATCATCTCATCATAATATCATCATCATCTCATCATGATATCATCATCATCATCTCATCATGATATCATCATCATCATCTCATCATGATATCATCATCATCATCTCATCATGATATCATCATCATCATCTCATCATGTTATCATCATCATCATCATCATCATCATCATCATCATCTCATCATGATATCATCATCATCATCATCATCTCATCATGATATCATCATCATGATATCATCATCATCATCATCATCATCATCTCATCATGATATCATCATCTCATCATGATATCATCATCATGATATCATAATCATGACATCATCATCATCATCATCTCATCATGATATCATCATCATCTCATCATGATATCATCATCATCATCTCATCATGATATCATCATCATGATATCATCATCATCTCATCATATCATCATCATCATCTCATCATGATATCATCATCATCATCTCATCATGTTATCATCATCATCATCATCATCATCATCTCATCATGATATCATCATTATCTCATCATGATATCATCATCACCATCTCATCATGATATCATCATCATCATCTCATCATGATATCATCATCATCATTATCTCATCATGATATCATCATCATCTCATCATGATATCATCAGCATCATCATCATCATCATCATCATCATCATCATCATCATCATCATCTCATCATGATATCATCATCATCTCATCATGATATCATCAGCATCATCATCATCATCATCATCATCATCATCATCTCATCATGATATCATCATAATCATCATCATCATCTCATCATGATATCATCATCATCATCATCATCATCTCATCATGATATCATCATCATCATCATCATCTCATCATGTTATCATCATCATCATCATCATCATCATCTCATCATGATATCATCATCATCTCATCATGATATCATCATCACCATCTCATCATGATATCATCATCATCATCTCATCATGATATCATTAGCATCATCATCATCATCATCATCATCATCATCTCATCATGATATCATCATAATCATCATCATCATCTCATCATGATATCATCATCATCATCATCATCATCATCATCTCATCATGATATCATCATCATCTCATCATGTTATCATCATCATCATCATCATCTCATCATGATATCATCATCATCTCATCATGATATCATCATCATCATCTCATCATGATATCATCATCATCATCATCATCTCATCATGATATCATCATCATCATCTCATCATGTTATCATCATCATCATCATCTCATCATGATATCATCATCATCATCATCATCATCATCTCATCATGATATCATCATCATGATATCATCATCATCATCTCATCATATCATCATCATGATATCATCATCATCATCATCATCATCATCATCATCAGCATCATCATCATGATATCATCATCATCATCTCATCATATCATCATCATGATATCATCATCATCATCATCTCATCATGATATCATCATCATCATCATCTCATCATAATATCATCATCATCTCATCATGATATCATCATCATCATCTCATCATGATATCATCATCATCATCTCATCATGATATCATCATCATCATCATGTTATCATCATCATCATCATCATCATCATCATCATCATCTTCATCATCTCATCATGATATCATCATCATCATCTCATCATGATATCATCATCATCATCTCATCATAATATCATCATCATCATCTCATCATGATATCATCATAATCATCTCATCATGATATCATCATGATATCATCATCATCATCATCTCATCATGATATCATCATCATCATCATCATAATCATGACATCATCATCATCATCATCATCATCATCATCATCATCATGATATCATCATCATCATCATCATCTCATCATGATATCATCATCATGATATCATCATCATCTCATCACGATATCATCATCATCAGCTCATCATGATATCATCATCATGATATCATCATCATCATCATCATCTCATCATGATATCATCATCATCTCATCATTATATCATCATCATCATCATCATCATCTCATCATGATATCATCATCATCTCATCATGTTATCATCATCATGATATCATCATCATCATCATCATCATCATCATCTCATCATGATATCATCATCATCTCATCATGATATCATCATCAGCATCATCATCATCATCTCATCATGATATCATCATCATCTCATCATGATATCATCATCATCTCATCATTATATCATCATCATCATCATCTCATCATGATATCATCATCATATCATCATGTTATCATCATCATGATATCATCATCATCATCATCATCATCTCATCATGATATCATCATCATCATCTCATCATGATATCATCATCAGCATCATCATCATCATCATCTCATCATGATATCATCATCATCTCATCATGATATCATCAGCATCGTCATCATCATCATCATCATCTCATCATGATATCATCATCATCATCATCATCATCATCTAATCATTATATCATCATCATCTCATCATGATATCATCATCATGATATCATCATGATATCATCATGATATAATCATTATCATCTCATCATGATATCATCATCATCTCATCATGGTATCATCATCATCTCATCATGATATCATCATCATCATCATCATCATCATCTCATCATGATATCATCATCATCATCTCATCATGATATCATCATCATCTCATCATGATATCATCATCATCATCATCATCTCATCATGATATCATCATCATCATCATCATCATCTCATCATGATATCATCATCATCATCATCATCATCTCATCATGAGATCATCATCTCATCATAATATCATCATCATCTCATTATGATATCATCATCATCATCTCATCATGATATCATCATCATCATCTCATCATGATATCATCATCATCATCTCATCATGATATCATCATCATCATCTCATCATGTTATCATCATCATCATCATCATCATCATCATCATCATCTCATCATGATATCATCATCATCATCATCATCTCATCATGATATCATCATCATGATATCATCATCATCATCATCATCATCATCATCTCATCATGATATCATCATCTCATCATGATATCATCATCATGATATCATAATCATGACATCATCATCATCATCATCTCATCATGATATCATCATCATCTCATCATGATATCATCATCATCATCTCATCATGATATCATCATCATGATATCATCATCATCTCATCACGATATCATCATCATCAGCTCATCATGATATCATCATCATCTCATCATATCATCATCATCATCTCATCATGATATCATCATCATCATCATCATCTCATCATGTTATCATCATCATCATCATCATCATCATCTCATCATGATATCATCATCATCTCATCATGATATCATCATCACCATCTCATCATGATATCATCATCATCATCTCATCATGATATCATCATCATCATTATCTCATCATGATATCATCATCATCTCATCATGATATCATCAGCATCATCATCATCATCATCATCATCATCATCATCATCATCATCATCATCTCATCATGATATCATCATCATCTCATCATGATATCATCAGCATCATCATCATCATCATCATCATCATCTCATCATGATATCATCATAATCATCATCATCATCTCATCATGATATCATCATCATCATCATCTCATCATGATATCATCATCATCATCATCATCATCTCATCATGTTATCATCATCATCATCATCATCATCATCATCATCTCATCATGATATCATCATCATCTCATCATGATATCATCATCACCATCTCATCATGATATCATCATCATCATCTCATCATGATATCATTAGCATCATCATCATCATCATCATCATCATCATCATCATCTCATCATGATATCATCATAATCATCATCATCATCTCATCATGATATCATCATCATCATCATCATCATCATCATCATCATCATCATCATCATCATCATCTCATCATGATATCATCATCATCTCATCATGTTATCATCATCATCATCATCATCTCATCATGATATCATCATCATCTCATCATGATATCATCATCATCATCTCATCATGATATCATCATCATCATCATCATCTCATCATGATATCATCATCATCATCTCATCATGTTATCATCATCATCATCATCTCATCATGATATCATCATCATCATCATCATCATCATCTCATCATGATATCATCATCATGATATCATCATCATCATCTCATCATATCATCATCATGATATCATCATCATCATCATCATCATCATCAGCATCATCATCATGATATCATCATCATCATCTCATCATATCATCATCATGATATCATCATCATCATCATCTCATCATGATATCATCATCATCATCATCTCATCATAATATCATCATCATCTCATCATGATATCATCATCATCATCTCATCATGATATCATCATCATCATCTCATCATGATATCATCATCATCATCATGTTATCATCATCATCATCATCATCATCATCATCATCATCATCTTCATCATCTCATCATGATATCATCATCATCATCTCATCATGATATCATCATCATCATCTCATCATAATATCATCATCATCATCTCATCATGATATCATCATCATCATCTCATCATGATATCATCATGATATCATCATCATCATCATCTCATCATGATATCATCATCATCATCATCATAATCATGACATCATCATCATCATCATCATCATCATCATCATCATGATATCATCATCATCATCATCATCTCATCATGATATCATCATCATGATATCATCATCATCTCATCACGATATCATCATCATCAGCTCATCATGATATCATCATCATGATATCATCATCATCATCATCATCTCATCATGATATCATCATCATCTCATCATTATATCATCATCATCATCATCATCATCATCTCATCATGATATCATCATCATCTCATCATGTTATCATCATCATGATATCATCATCATCATCATCATCATCTCATCATGATATCATCATCATCTCATCATGATATCATCATCAGCATCATCATCATCATCTCATCATGATATCATCATCATCTCATCATGATATCATCATCATCTCATCATTATATCATCATCATCATCATCTCATCATGATATCATCATCATATCATCATGTTATCATCATCATGATATCATCATCATCATCATCATCATCTCATCATGATATCATCATCATCATCTCATCATGATATCATCATCAGCATCATCATCATCATCATCTCATCATGATATCATCATCATCTCATCATGATATCATCAGCATCGTCATCATCATCATCATCATCTCATCATGATATCATCATCATCATCATCATCATCATCTAATCATTATATCATCATCATCTCATCATGATATCATCATCATGATATCATCATCATGATATCATCATCATCATCATCTCATCATGATATCATCATCATCATCATCTCATCATGATATCATCATCATCATCTCATCATGTTATCATCATCATCATCATCATCATCATCATCTCATCATGATATCATCATCATCATCATCATCATCTCATCATGATATCATCATCATCTCATCATGATATCATCATCATCATCATCTCATCATGATATCATCATCATCATCTCATCATGTTATCATCATCATCATCATCATCATCTCATCATGATATCATCATCATCATCATCATCATCTCATCATGATATCATCATCATGATATCATCATCATCATCTCATCATATCATCATCATGATATCATCATCATCATCATCATCATCATCATCATCATCATCATCATCATCTCATCATGATATCATCATCATCATCATCATCTCATCATTATATCATCATCATCTCATCATGATATCATCATCATGATATCATCATCATGATATCATCATCATGATATAATCATCATCATCATCTCATCATGATATCATCATCATCATCATCATCTCATCATGATATCATCATCATCATCTCATCATGTTATCATCATCATCATCATCTCATCATGATATCATCATCATCATCATCATCTCATCATGATATCATCATCATCATCATCTCATCATGTTATCATCATCATCATCATCTCATCATAATATCATCATCATCTCATCATGATATCATCATCATCATCATCATCTCATCATGATATCATCATCATCATCTCATCATGTTATCATCATCATCATCATCTCATCATGATATCATCATCATCATCATCATCATCATCTCATCATGATATCATCATCATGATATCATCATCATCATCTCATCATATCATCATCATGATATCATCATCATCATCATCATCATCATCAGCATCATCATCATGATATCATCATCATCATCTCATCATATCATCATCATGATATCATCATCATCATCATCTCATCATGATATCATCATCATCATCATCATCTCATCATAATATCATCATCATCTCATCATGATATCATCATCATCATCTCATCATGATATCATCATCATCATCTCATCATGATATCATCATCATCATGTTATCATCATCATCATCATCATCATCATCATCATCATCATCTTCATCATCTCATCATGATATCATCATCATCATCTCATCATGATATCATCATCATCATCTCATCATAATATCATCATCATCATCTCATCATGATATCATCATCATCATCTCATCATGATATCATCATGATATCATCATCATCATCATCTCATCATGATATCATCATCATCATCATCATCATAATCATGACATCATCATCATCATCATCATCATCATCATCATCATCATGATATCATCATCATCATCATCATCTCATCATGATATCATCATCATGATATCATCATCATCATCATCATCATAATCATGACATCATCATCATCATCATCATCATCATCATCATCATCATGATATCATCATCATCATCATCATCTCATCATGATATCATCATCATGATATCATCATCATCTCATCACGATATCATCATCATCAGCTCATCATGATATCATCATCATGATATCATCATCATCATCATCATCTCATCATGATATCATCATCATCTCATCATTATATCATCATCATCATCACCATCATCATCTCATCATGATATCATCATCATCTCATCATGTTATCATCATCATGATATCATCATCATCATCATCATCATCATCATCTCATCATGATATCATCATCATCTCATCATGATATCATCATCAGCATCATCATCATCATCTCATCATGATATCATCATCATCTCATCATGATATCATCATCATCTCATCATTATATCATCATCATCATCATCTCATCATGATATCATCATCATATCATCATGTTATCATCATCATGATATCATCATCATCATCATCATCATCTCATCATGATATCATCATCATCATCTCATCATGATATCATCATCAGCATCATCATCATCATCATCTCATCATGATATCATCATCATCTCATCATGATATCATCAGCATCGTCATCATCATCATCATCATCTCATCATGATATCATCATCATCATCATCATCATCATCTAATCATTATATCATCATCATCTCATCATGATATCATCATCATGATATCATCATCATGATATCATCATCATCATCATCTCATCATGATATCATCATCATCATCATCTCATCATGATATCATCATCATCATCTCATCATGTTATCATCATCATCATCATCATCATCATCTCATCATGATATCATCATCATCATCATCATCATCTCATCATGATATCATCATCATCATCTCATCATGTTATCATCATCATCATCATCATCATCTCATCATGATATCATCATCATCATCATCATCATCTCATCATGATATCATCATCATCATCATCATCATCTCATCATATCATCATCATGATATCATCATCATCATCATCATCATCATCATCATCATCATCATCATCATCTCATCATGATATCATCATCATCATCATCATCTCATCATTATATCATCATCATCTCATCATGATATCATCATCATGATATCATCATCATGATATCATCATCATGATATAATCATCATCATCATCTCATCATGATATCATCATCATCATCATCTCATCATGATATCATCATCATCATCTCATCATGTTATCATCATCATCATCTCATCATGATATCATCATCATCATCATCATCTCATCATGATATCATCATCATCATCTCATCATGTTATCATCATCATCATCATCATCTCATCATAATATCATCATCATCTCATCATGATATCATCATCATCATCATCTCATAATGATATCATCATCATCATCTCATCATGTTATCATCATCATCATCATCATCTCATCATAATATCATCATCATCTCATCATGATATCATCAGCATCATCATCATCATCATCATCTCATCATGATATCATCATCATCATCATCATCTTATCATGATATCATCATCATCATCATCATCATCATCATCATCATCTCATCATTATATCATCATCATCATCTCATCATGATATCATCATCATCATCTCATCATGATATCATCAGCATCATCATCATCATCATCATCATCATCATCATCTCATCATTATATCATCATCATCATCTCATCATGATATCATCATCATCATCTCATCATGATATCATCATCATCATCATCATCATCATCATCTCATCATGATATCATCATCATCATCATCATCATCATCATCTCATCATGATATCATCATCATAATCATCATCTCATCATGATATCATCATCATCATCTCATCATGATATCATCATCATCATCATCATCTCATCATGATATCATCATCATCATCTCATCATGATATCATCATCATCATCATCATCATCTTATCATCATCTCATCATAATATCATCATCATCATCTCATCATGATATCATCATCATCATCTCATCATGATATCATCATCATCATCTCATCATGTTATCATCATCATCATCCTCATCATCTCATCATGATATCATCATCATCATCATCATCATCATCATCTTATCATCATCTCATCATAATATCATCATCATCATCTCATCATGATATCATCATCATCATCTCATCATGATATCATCATCATCATCTCATCATGTTATCATCATCATCATCCTCATCATCTCATCATGATATCATCATCATCATCATCATCATCATCATCTCATCATGATATCATCATCATTATCATCATCATCTCATCATATCATCATCATGATATCATCATCATCATCATCATCTCATCATGATATCATCATCATGATATCATCATCATCATCTCATCATATCATCATCATCATCATCATCATCATCATCTCATCATGATATCATCATCATCATCTCATCATGATATCATCATCATCATCTCATCATGATATCATCATCATCATCTCATCATGATATCATCATCACCATCTCATCATGATATCATCATCATCATCTCATCATGATATCATTAGCATCATCATCATCATCATCATCATCTCATCATGATATCATCATAATCATCATCATCATCTCATCATGATATCATCATCATCATCATCATCATCATCATCATCATCATCATCTCATCATGATATCATCATCATCTCATCATGTTATCATCATCATCATCATCATCTCATCATGATATCATCATCATCTCATCATGATATCATCATCATCATCTCATCATGATATCATCATCATCATCATCATCTCATCATGATATCATCATCATCATCTCATCATGTTATCATCATCATCATCATCTCATCATGATATCATCATCATCATCATCATCATCATCATCATCTCATCATGATATCATCATCATGATATCATCATCATCATCTCATCATATCATCATCATGATATCATCATCATCATCATCATCATCATCAGCATCATCATCATGATATCATCATCATCATCTCATCATATCATCATCATGATATCATCATCATCATCATCTCATCATGATATCATCATCATCATCATCTCATCATAATATCATCATCATCTCATCATGATATCATCATCATCATCTCATCATGATATCATCATCATCATCTCATCATGATATCATCATCATCATCATGTTATCATCATCATCATCATCATCATCATCATCATCATCATCATCTTCATCATCTCATCATGATATCATCATCATCATCTCATCATGATATCATCATCATCATCTCATCATAATATCATCATCATCATCTCATCATGATATCATCATCATCATCTCATCATGATATCATCATGATATCATCATCATCATCATCTCATCATGATATCATCATCATCATCATCATAATCATGACATCATCATCATCATCATCATCATCATCATCATCATCATCATCATGATATCATCATCATCATCATCATCTCATCATGATATCATCATCATGATATCATCATCATCTCATCACGATATCATCATCATCAGCTCATCATGATATCATCATCATGATATCATCATCATCATCATCATCTCATCATGATATCATCATCATCTCATCATTATATCATCATCATCATCATCATCATCATCTCATCATGATATCATCATCATCTCATCATGTTATCATCATCATGATATCATCATCATCATCATCATCATCTCATCATGATATCATCATCATCTCATCATGATATCATCATCAGCATCATCATCATCATCTCATCATGATATCATCATCATCTCATCATGATATCATCATCATCTCATCATTATATCATCATCATCATCATCTCATCATGATATCATCATCATATCATCATGTTATCATCATCATGATATCATCATCATCATCATCATCATCTCATCATGATATCATCATCATCATCTCATCATGATATCATCATCAGCATCATCATCATCATCATCTCATCATGATATCATCATCATCTCATCATGATATCATCAGCATCGTCATCATCATCATCATCATCTCATCATGATATCATCATCATCATCATCATCATCATCTAATCATTATATCATCATCATCTCATCATGATATCATCATCATCATCATCTCATCATGATATCATCATCATCATCTCATCATGTTATCATCATCATCATCATCATCATCATCATCATCATCTCATCATGATATCATCATCATATCATCATGTTATCATCATCATGATATCATCATCATCATCATCATCATCTCATCATGATATCATCATCATCATCTCATCATGATATCATCATCAGCATCATCATCATCATCATCTCATCATGATATCATCATCATCTCATCATGATATCATCAGCATCGTCATCATGATATCATCATCATCATCTCATCATATCATCATCATGATATCATCATCATCATCATCATCATCATCATCATCATCATCTCATCATGATATCATCATCATCATCATCATCTCATCATTATATCATCATCATCTCATCATGATATCATCATCATGATATCATCATCATGATATCATCATCATGATATCATCATCATGATATAATCATCATCATCATCTCATCATGATATCATCATCATCATCATCTCATCATGATATCATCATCATCATCTCATCATGTTATCATCATCATCATCATCTCATCATGATATCATCATCATCATCATCATCATGTCATCATGATATCATCATCATCATCATCTCATCATGTTATCATCATCATCATCATCATCTCATCATAATATCATCATCATCTCATCATGATATCATCATCATCATCATCATCTCATCATGATATCATCATCATCATCTCATCATGTTATCATCATCATCATCATCTCATCATGATATCATCATCATCATCATCATCATCATCTCATCATGATATCATCATCATGATATCATCATCATCATCTCATCATATCATCATCATGATATCATCATCATCATCATCATCATCATCAGCATCATCATCATGATATCATCATCATCATCTCATCATATCATCATCATGATATCATCATCATCATCATCTCATCATGATATCATCATCATCATCATCTCATCATAATATCATCATCATCTCATCATGATATCATCATCATCATCTCATCATGATATCATCATCATCATCTCATCATGATATCATCATCATCATCATGTTATCATCATCATCATCATCATCATCATCATCATCATCATCTTCATCATCATCATCTCATCATGATATCATCATCATCATCTCATCATGATATCATCATCATCATCTCATCATAATATCATCATCATCATCTCATCATGATATCATCATCATCATCTCATCATGATATCATCATGATATCATCATCATCATCATCTCATCATGATATCATCATCATCATCATCATCATAATCATGACATCATCATCATCATCATCATCATCATCATCATCATGATATCATCATCATCATCATCATCTCATCATGATATCATCATCATGATATCATCATCATCTCATCACGATATCATCATCATCAGCTCATCATGATATCATCATCATGATATCATCATCATCATCATCATCTCATCATGATATCATCATCATCTCATCATTATATCATCATCATCATCACCATCATCATCTCATCATGATATCATCATCATCTCATCATGTTATCATCATCATGATATCATCATCATCATCATCATCATCATCATCTCATCATGATATCATCATCATCTCATCATGATATCATCATCAGCATCATCATCATCATCTCATCATGATATTATCATCATCTCATCATGATATCATCATCATCTCATCATTATATCATCATCATCATCATCTCATCATGATATCATCATCATATCATCATGTTATCATCATCATGATATCATCATCATCATCATCATCATCTCATCATGATATCATCATCATCATCTCATCATGATATCATCATCAGCATCATCATCATCATCATCTCATCATGATATCATCATCATCTCATCATGATATCATCAGCATCGTCATCATCATCATCATCATCTCATCATGATATCATCATCATCATCATCATCATCATCTAATCATTATATCATCATCATCTCATCATGATATCATCATCATGATATCATCATCATGATATCATCATCATCATCATCTCATCATGATATCATCATCATCATCATCTCATCATGATATCATCATCATCATCTCATCATGTTATCATCATCATCATCATCATCATCTCATCATGTTATCATCATCATCATCATCATCATCATCTCATCATGATATCATCATCATCATCATCATCATCTCATCATGATATCATCATCATCTCATCATGATATCATCATCATCATCATCTCATCATGATATCATCATCATCATCTCATCATGTTATCATCATCATCATCATCATCATCTCATCATGATATCATCATCATCATCATCATCATCTCATCATGATATCATCATCATGATATCATCATCATCATCTCATCATATCATCATCATGATATCATCATCATCATCATCATCATCATCATCATCATCATCTCATCATGATATCATCATCATCATCATCATCTCATCATTATATCATCATCATCTCATCATGATATCATCATCATGATATCATCATCATGATATCATCATCATGATATCATCATCATGATATAATCATCATCATCATCTCATCATGATATCATCATCATCATCATCTCATCATGATATCATCATCATCATCTCATCATGTTATCATCATCATCATCTCATCATGATATCATCATCATCATCATCATCTCATCATGATATCATCATCATCATCTCATCATGTTATCATCATCATCATCATCATCTCATCATAATATCATCATCATCTCATCATGATATCATCATCATCATCATCTCATAATGATATCATCATCATCATCTCATCATGTTATCATCATCATCATCATCATCTCATCATAATATCATCATCATCTCATCATGATATCATCAGCATCATCATCATCATCATCATCTCATCATGATATCATCATCATCATCATCATCTTATCATGATATCATCATCATCATCATCATCATCATCATCATCTCATCATTATATCATCATCATCATCTCATCATGATATCATCATCATCATCTCATCATGATATCATCAGCATCATCATCATCATCATCATCATCATCATCTCATCATTATATCATCATCATCATCTCATCATGATATCATCATCATCATCTCATCATGATATCATCATCATCATCATCATCATCATCATCATCATCATCTCATCATGATATCATCATCATCATCATCATCATCATCTCATCATGATATCATCATCATAATCATCATCTCATCATGATATCATCATCATCATCTCATCATGATATCATCATCATCATCATCATCTCATCATGATATCATCATCATCATCTCATCATGATATCATCATCATCATCATCATCATCTTATCATCATCTCATCATAATATCATCATCATCATCTCATCATGATATCATCATCATCATCTCATCATGATATCATCATCATCATCTCATCATGTTATCATCATCATCATCCTCATCATCTCATCATGATATCATCATCATCTCATCATGATATCATCAGCATCATCATCATCATCATCATCTCATCATGATATCATCATCATCATCATCATCTTATCATGATATCATCATCATCATCATCATCATCATCATCATCTCATCATTATATCATCATCATCATCTCATCATGATATCATCATCATCATCTCATCATGATATCATCAGCATCATCATCATCATCATCATCATCATCATCTCATCATTATATCATCATCATCATCTCATCATGATATCATCATCATCATCTCATCATGATATCATCATCATCATCATCATCATCATCATCATCTCATCATGATATCATCATCATCATCATCATCATCATCTCATCATGATATCATCATCATAATCATCATCTCATCATGATATCATCATCATCATCTCATCATGATATCATCATCATCATCATCATCTCATCATGATATCATCATCATCATCTCATCATGATATCATCATCATCATCATCATCATCTTATCATCATCTCATCATAATATCATCATCATCATCTCATCATGATATCATCATCATCATCTCATCATGATATCATCATCATCATCTCATCATGTTATCATCATCATCATCCTCATCATCTCATCATGATATCATCATCATCATCATCATCATCATCATCATCTCATCATGATATCATCATCATTATCATCATCATCTCATCATATCATCATCATGATATCATCATCATCATCATCATCTCATCATGATATCATCATCATGAT
Organism: Pelodytes ibericus; assembly: GCA_036172795.1. NCBI lineage: Eukaryota > Metazoa > Chordata > Amphibia > Anura > Pelodytidae > Pelodytes > Pelodytes ibericus. The sequence goes on from JAYKOZ010000093.1 coordinate 3,871,999, forward strand.
ATCATCATCATCATCTCATCATATCATCATCATCATCATCATCATCATCTCATCATGATATCATCATCATCATCTCATCATGATATCATCATCATGATATCATCATCATTATCATCATCATCTCATCATGATATCATCATCATGATATCATCATCATGATATCATCATCATGATATCATCATCATCATCATCATCATCTCATCATGATATCATCATCATCTCATCATGATATCATGAGCATCATCATCATCATCATCTCATCATGATATCATCATCATCTCATCATGATATCATCAGCATCATCATCATCATCTCATCATCATCTCATCATAATATCATCATCATCATCTCATCATGATATCATCATCATCATCTCATCATGATATCATCATCATCATCTCATCATGTTATCATCATCATCATCCTCATCATCTCATCATCATCTCATCATAATATCATCATCATCATCATCATCATCATCATCTCATCATGATATCATCATCATGATATCATATTCATCATCTCATCATATCATCATCATGATATCATCATCATTATCATCATCTCATCATGATATCATCATCATGATATCATCATCATGATATCATCATCATCATCATCATCATCATCTCATCATGATATCATCATCATCATCATCTCATCATGATATCATCATCATGATATCATCATCATTATCATCATCATCTCATCATGATATCATCATCATGATATCATCATCATGATATCATCATCATCATCATCATCTCATCATGATATCATCATCATCTCATCATGATATCATGAGCATCATCATCATCATCATCTCATCATGATATCATCATCATCTCATCATGATATCATCAGCATCATCATCATCATCATCTCATCATGATATCATCATCATCATCATCATCTCATCATGATATCATCATCATCATGATATCATCATCATGACATCATCATCAGCATCATCATCTCATCATGATATCATCATCATCATCATCATCTCATCATGATATCATCATCATCATGATATCATCATCATGACATCATCATCATCATCTCATCATTATATCATCATCATATCATCATGATATCATCATCATCTCATCATGATATCATCATCATCATCATCTCATCATGATATCATCATCATCATCATCTCATCATGATATCATCATCATCATCTCATCATGTTATCATCATCATCATCATCATCATCATCATCTCATCATGATATCATCATCATCATCATCATCTCATCATGATATCATCATCATCTCATCATGATATCATCATCATCATCATCTCATCATGATATCATCATCATCATCTCATCATGTTATCATCATCATCATCATCATCATCTCATCATGATATCATCATCATCATCATCATCTCATCATGATATCATCATCATGATATCATCATCATCATCTCATCATATCATCATCATGATATCATCATCATCATCATCATCATCATCATCATCATCATCATCATCATCATCTCATCATGATATCATCATCATCATCATCTCATCATTATATCATCATCATCTCATCATGATATCATCATCATGATATCATCATCATGATATAATCATCATCATCATCTCATCATGATATCATCATCATCATCATCTCATCATGATATCATCATCATCATCTCATCATGTTATCATCATCATCATCATCTCATCATGATATCATCATCATCATCATCATCTCATCATGATATCATCATCATCATCTCATCATGTTATCATCATCATCATCATCATCTCATCATAATATCATCATCATCTCATCATGATATCATCATCATCATCATCATCTCATCATGATATCATCATCATCATCTCATCATGTTATCATCATCATCATCATCTCATCATGATATCATCATCATCATCATCATCATCATCATCATCATCTCATCATGATATCATCATCATGATATCATCATCATCATCTCATCATATCATCATCATGATATCATCATCATCATCATCATCATCATCAGCATCATCATCATGATATCATCATCATCATCTCATCATATCATCATCATGATATCATCATCATCATCATCTCATCATGATATCATCATCATCATCATCTCATCATAATATCATCATCATCTCATCATGATATCATCATCATCATCTCATCATGATATCATCATCATCATCTCATCATGATATCATCATCATCATCATGTTATCATCATCATCATCATCATCATCATCATCATCTTCATCATCTCATCATGATATCATCATCATCATCATCTCATCATGATATCATCATCATCATCTCATCATAATATCATCATCATCATCTCATCATGATATCATCATCATCATCTCATCATGATATCATCATGATATCATCATCATCATCATCTCATCATGATATCATCATCATCATCATCATCATAATCATGACATCATCATCATCATCATCATCATCATCATCATCATCATGATATCATCATCATCATCATCATCTCATCATGATATCATCATCATGATATCATCATCATCTCATCACGATATCATCATCATCAGCTCATCATGATATCATCATCATGATATCATCATCATCATCATCATCTCATCATGATATCATCATCATCTCATCATTATATCATCATCATCATCATCATCATCATCTCATCATGATATCATCATCATCTCATCATGTTATCATCATCATGATATCATCATCATCATCATCATCATCATCATCATCATCATCATCTCATCATGATATCATCATCATCTCATCATGATATCATCATCAGCATCATCATCATCATCTCATCATGATATCATCATCATCTCATCATGATATCATCATCATCATCATCATCTCATCATGATATCATCATCATCATCTCATCATGTTATCATCATCATCATCATCTCATCATGATATCATCATCATCATCATCATCATCATCATCATCTCATCATGATATCATCATCATGATATCATCATCATCATCTCATCATATCATCATCATGATATCATCATCATCATCATCATCATCATCAGCATCATCATCATGATATCATCATCATCATCTCATCATATCATCATCATGATATCATCATCATCATCATCTCATCATGATATCATCATCATCATCATCTCATCATAATATCATCATCATCTCATCATGATATCATCATCATCATCTCATCATGATATCATCATCATCATCTCATCATGATATCATCATCATCATCATGTTATCATCATCATCATCATCATCATCATCATCATCTTCATCATCTCATCATGATATCATCATCATCATCATCTCATCATGATATCATCATCATCATCTCATCATAATATCATCATCATCATCTCATCATGATATCATCATCATCATCTCATCATGATATCATCATGATATCATCATCATCATCATCTCATCATGATATCATCATCATCATCATCATCATAATCATGACATCATCATCATCATCATCATCATCATCATCATCATCATGATATCATCATCATCATCATCATCTCATCATGATATCATCATCATGATATCATCATCATCTCATCACGATATCATCATCATCAGCTCATCATGATATCATCATCATGATATCATCATCATCATCATCATCTCATCATGATATCATCATCATCTCATCATTATATCATCATCATCATCATCATCATCATCTCATCATGATATCATCATCATCTCATCATGTTATCATCATCATGATATCATCATCATCATCATCATCATCATCATCATCATCATCTCATCATGATATCATCATCATCTCATCATGATATCATCATCAGCATCATCATCATCATCTCATCATGATATCATCATCATCTCATCATGATATCATCATCATCTCATCATTATATCATCATCATCATCATCTCATCATGATATCATCATCATATCATCATGTTATCATCATCATGATATCATCATCATCATCATCATCATCTCATCATGATATCATCATCATCATCTCATCATGATATCATCATCAGCATCATCATCATCATCATCATCATCTCATCATGATATCATCATCTCATCATAATATCATCATCTCATCATGATATCATCATCATGATATCATTATCATGACATCATCATCATCATCTCATCATGATATCATCATCATCATCATCATCATCTCATCATGATATCATCATCATCATCTCATCATGATATCATCATCATCTCATCATGATATCATCATCATCATCTCATCATGATATCATCATCATCATCTCATCATGATATCATCATCATCATCTCATCATGATATCATCATCATGATATCATCATCATCATCATCATCATCTCATCATGATATCATCATCATCTCATCATGATATCATCAGCATCATCATCATCATCATCTCATCATGATATCATCATCATCTCATCATGATATCATCAGCATCATCATCATCATCATCATCTCATCATGATATCATCATCATCATCATCTCATCATGATATCATCATCATCATCATCATCATCATCTCATCATGATACCATCATCATCTCATCATGATATCATCATCATCATCTCATCATGATATCATCATCATCATCATCTCATCATGATATCATCATCATCATCTCATCATGTTATCATCATCATGATATCATCATGATATCATCATCATCATCATCTCATCATGATATCATCATCATGATATCATCATCATCATCATCTCATCATGATATCATCATTATCATCTCATCATGATATCATCATGATATAATCATTATCATCTCATCATGATATCATCATCATCTCATCATGGTATCATCATCATCTCATCATGATATCATCATCATCATCATCATCATCATCATCTCATCATGATATCATCATCATCATCTCATCATGATATCATCATCATCTCATCATGATATCATCATCATCATCATCATCTCATCATGATATCATCATCATCATCATCATCATCTCATCATGATATCATCATCATCATCATCATCATCATCTCATCATGAGATCATCATCATCTCATCATAATATCATCATCATCTCATCATGATATCATCATCATCATCTCATCATGATATCATCATCATCATCTCATCATGATATCATCATCATCATCTCATCATGATATCATCATCATCATCTCATCATGTTATCATCATCATCATCATCATCATCATCATCATCATCATCATCTCATCATGATATCATCATCATCATCATCATCTCATCATGATATCATCATCATGATATCATCATCATCATCATCATCATCATCTCATCATGATATCATCATCTCATCATGATATCATCATCATGATATCATAATCATGACATCATCATCATCATCATCTCATCATGATATCATCATCATCTCATCATGATATCATCATCATCATCTCATCATGATATCATCATCATGATATCATCATCATCTCATCACGATATCATCATCATCAGCTCATCATGATATCATCATCATCTCATCATATCATCATCATCATCTCATCATGATATCATCATCATCATCATCATCTCATCATGTTATCATCATCATCATCATCATCATCATCTCATCATGATATCATCATCATCTCATCATGATATCATCATCACCATCTCATCATGATATCATCATCATCATCTCATCATGATATCATCATCATCATTATCTCATCATGATATCATCATCATCTCATCATGATATCATCAGCATCATCATCATCATCATCATCATCATCATCATCATCATCATCATCATCTCATCATGATATCATCATCATCTCATCATGATATCATCAGCATCATCATCATCATCATCATCATCATCATCATCTCATCATGATATCATCATAATCATCATCATCATCTCATCATGATATCATCATCATCATCATCATCATCTCATCATGATATCATCATCATCATCATCATCTCATCATGTTATCATCATCATCATCATCATCATCTCATCATGATATCATCATCATCTCATCATGATATCATCATCACCATCTCATCATGATATCATCATCATCATCTCATCATGATATCATCATAATCATCATCATCATCATCTCATCATGATATCATCATCATCATCATCATCATCATCATCATCATCATCTCATCATGATATCATCATCATCTCATCATGTTATCATCATCATCATCATCATCTCATCATGATATCATCATCATCTCATCATGATATCATCATCATCATCTCATCATGATATCATCATCATCATCATCATCTCATCATGATATCATCATCATCATCTCATCATGTTATCATCATCATCATCATCTCATCATGATATCATCATCATCATCATCATCATCTCATCATGATATCATCATCATGATATCATCATCATCATCTCATCATATCATCATCATGATATCATCATCATCATCATCATCATCATCAGCATCATCATCATGATATCATCATCATCATCTCATCATATCATCATCATGATATCATCATCATCATCATCTCATCATGATATCATCATCATCATCATCTCATCATAATATCATCATCATCTCATCATGATATCATCATCATCATCTCATCATGATATCATCATCATCATCTCATCATGATATCATCATCATCATCATGTTATCATCATCATCATCATCATCATCATCATCATCTTCATCATCTCATCATGATATCATCATCATCATCTCATCATGATATCATCATCATCATCTCATCATAATATCATCATCATCATCTCATCATGATATCATCATCATCATCTCATCATGATATCATCATGATATCATCATCATCATCATCTCATCATGATATCATCATCATCATCATCATAATCATGACATCATCATCATCATCATCATCATCATCATCATCATCATCATGATATCATCATCATCATCATCATCTCATCATGATATCATCATCATGATATCATCATCATCTCATCACGATATCATCATCATCAGCTCATCATGATATCATCATCATGATATCATCATCATCATCATCATCTCATCATGATATCATCATCATCTCATCATTATATCATCATCATCATCATCATCATCATCTCATCATGATATCATCATCATCTCATCATGTTATCATCATCATGATATCATCATCATCATCATCATCATCATCATCATCTCATCATGATATCATCATCATCTCATCATGATATCATCATCAGCATCATCATCATCATCTCATCATGATATCATCATCATCTCATCATGATATCATCATCATCTCATCATTATATCATCATCATCATCATCTCATCATGATATCATCATCATATCATCATGTTATCATCATCATGATATCATCATCATCATCATCATCATCTCATCATGATATCATCATCATCATCTCATCATGATATCATCATCAGCATCATCATCATCATCATCTCATCATGATATCATCATCATCTCATCATGATATCATCAGCATCGTCATCATCATCATCATCATCTCATCATGATATCATCATCATCATCATCATCTAATCATTATATCATCATCATCTCATCATGATATCATCATCATGATATCATCATCATGATATCATCATCATCATCATCTCATCATGATATCATCATCACCATCATCTCATCATGATATCATCATCATCATCTCATCATGTTATCATCATCATCATCATCATCATCATCTCATCATGATATCATCATCATCATCATCATCTCATCATGATATCATCATCATCTCATCATGATATCATCATCATCATCATCTCATCATGATATCATCATCATCATCTCATCATGTTATCATCATCATCATCATCATCATCTCATCATGATATCATCATCATCATCATCATCATCTCATCATGATATCATCATCATGATATCATCATCATCATCTCATCATATCATCATCATGTTATCATCATCATCATCATCATCATCATCATCATCATCATCATCATCATCTCATCATGATATCATCATCATCATCATCATCTCATCATTATATCATCATCATCTCATCATGATATCATCATCATGATATCATCATCATGATATAATCATCATCATCATCTCATCATGATATCATCATCATCATCATCTCATCATGATATCATCATCATCATCTCATCATGTTATCATCATCATCATCATCTCATCATGATATCATCATCATCATCATCATCTCATCATGATATCATCATCATCATCTCATCATGTTATCATCATCATCATCATCATCTCATCATAATATCATCATCATCTCATCATGATATCATCATCATCATCATCATCTCATCATGATATCATCATCATCATCTCATCATGTTATCATCATCATCATCATCTCATCATGATATCATCATCATCATCATCATCATCATCTCATCATGATATCATCATCATGATATCATCATCATCATCTCATCATATCATCATCATGATATCATCATCATCATCATCATCATCATCATCATCATCATCATCATGATATCATCATCATCATCTCATCATATCATCATCATGATATCATCATCATCATCATCTCATCATGATATCATCATCATCATCATCTCATCATAATATCATCATCATCTCATCATGATATCATCATCATCATCTCATCATGATATCATCATCATCATCTCATCATGATATCATCATCATCATCATGTTATCATCATCATCATCATCATCATCATCATCATCATCTTCATCATCTCATCATGATATCATCATCATCATCTCATCATGATATCATCATCATCATCTCATCATAATATCATCATCATCATCTCATCATGATATCATCATCATCATCTCATCATGATATCATCATGATATCATCATCATCATCATCTCATCATGATATCATCATCATCATCATCATCATAATCATGACATCATCATCATCATCATCATCATCATCATCATCATGATATCATCATCATCATCATCATCTCATCATGATATCATCATCATGATATCATCATCATCTCATCACGATATCATCATCATCAGCTCATCATGATATCATCATCATGATATCATCATCATCATCATCATCTCATCATGATATCATCATCATCTCATCATTATATCATCATCATCATCTCATCATGATATCATCATCATCTCATCATGTTATCATCATCATGATATCATCATCATCATCATCATCATCATCATCATCTCATCATGATATCATCATCATCTCATCATGATATCATCATCAGCATCATCATCATCATCTCATCATGATATCATCATCATCTCATCATGATATCATCATCATCATCATCTCATCATGATATCATCATCATATCATCATGTTATCATCATCATGATATCATCATCATCATCATCATCATCTCATCATGATATCATCATCATCATCTCATCATGATATCATCATCAGCATCATCATCATCATCATCTCATCATGATATCATCATCATCTCATCATGATATCATCAGCATCGTCATCATCATCATCATCATCTCATCATGATATCATCATCATCATCATCATCATCATCTAATCATTATATCATCATCATCTCATCATGATATCATCATCATGATATCATCATCATGATATCATCATCATCATCATCATCTCATCATGATATCATCATCATCATCATCTCATCATGATATCATCATCATCATCTCATCATGTTATCATCATCATCATCATCATCATCTCATCATGATATCATCATCATCATCATCATCATCTCATCATGATATCATCATCATCTTATCATGATATCATCATCATCATCATCTCATCATGATATCATCATCATCATCTCATCATGTTATCATCATCATCATCATCATCATCATCTCATCATGATATCATCATCATCATCATCATCATCTCATCATGATATCATCATCATGATATCATCATCATCATCTCATCATATCATCATCATGATATCATCATCATCATCATCATCATCATCATCATCATCATCATCATCATCATCATCTCATCATGATATCATCATCATCATCATCATCTCATCATTATATCATCATCATCTCATCATGATATCATCATCATGATATCATCATCATGATATCATCATCATGATATAATCATCATCATCATCTCATCATGATATCATCATCATCATCATCTCATCATGATATCATCATCATCATCTCATCATGTTATCATCATCATCATCTCATCATGATATCATCATCATCATCATCATCTCATCATGATATCATCATCATCATCTCATCATGTTATCATCATCATCATCATCATCTCATCATAATATCATCATCATCTCATCATGATATCAACATCATCATCATCTCATAATGATATCATCATCATCATCTCATCATGTTATCATCATCATCATCATCATCTCATCATAATATCATCATCATCTCATCATGATATCATCAGCATCATCATCATCATCATCATCTCATCATGATATCATCATCATCATCATCATCTTATCATGATATCATCATCATCATCATCATCATCATCATCATCATCTCATCATTATATCATCATCATCATCTCATCATGATATCATCATCATCATCTCATCATGATATCATCAGCATCATCATCATCATCATCATCATCATCATCATCATCATCTCATCATTATATCATCATCATCATCTCATCATGATATCATCATCATCATCTCATCATGATATCATCATCATCATCATCATCATCATCTCATCATGATATCATCATCATCATCATCATCATCATCATCATCTCATCATGATATCATCATCATAATCATCATCTCATCATGATATCATCATCATCATCTCATCATGATATCATCATCATCATCATCATCTCATCATGATATCATCATCATCATCTCATCATGATATCATCATCATCATCATCATCATCTTATCATCATCTCATCATAATATCATCATCATCATCTCATCATGATATCATCATCATCATCTCATCATGATATCATCATCATCATCTCATCATGTTTTCATCATCATCATCCTCATCATCTCATCATGATATCATCATCATCATCATCATCATCATCATCATCTCATCATGATATCATCATCATTATCATCATCATCTCATCATATCATCATCATTATCATCATCATCTCATCATATCATCATGATATCATCATCATGATATCATCATCATCATCATCATATCATCATGATATCATCATCATCATCTCATCATGATATCATCATCATCATCATCATCATCATCATCATCATCATCATCTCATCATAATATCATCATCATCTCATCATGATATCATCATCATCATCATCTCATCATGATATCATCATCATCATCTCATCATGATATCATCATCATCATCTCATCATGATATCATCATCATCATCTCATCATGTTATCATCATCATCATCATCATCATCTCATCATGATATCATCATCATCATCATCATCTCATCATGATATCATCATCATCATCATCATCATCATCATCATCATCATCATCATCATCTCATCATGATATCATCATCTCATCATGATATCATCATCTCATCATGATATCATCATCATGATATCATAATCATGACATCATCATCATCATCTCATCATGATATCATCATCATCATCATCATCTCATCATGATATCATCATCATCATCATCTCATCATGATATCATCATCATCTCATCATGATATCATCATCATCATCTCATCATGATATCATCATCATCATCTCATCATGATATCATCATCATCTCATCATGTTATCATCATCATGATATCATCATCATCATCATCATCATCATCATCATCATCATCTCATCATGATATCATCATCATCTCATCATGATATCATCAGCATCATCATCATCATCATCTCATCATGATATCATCATCATCTCATCATGATATCATCAGCATCATCATCATCATCATCATCTCATCATGATATCATCATCATCATCATCTCATCATGATATCATCATCATCATCATCATCATCATCATCTCATCATGATATTATCATCATCTCATCATGATATCATCATCATCATCTCATCATGATATCATCATCATCATCTCATCATGATATCATCATCATCATCATCTCATCATGATATCATCATCATCATCATCTCATCATGTTATCATCATCATGATATCATCATGATATCATCATCATCATCATCTCATCATGATATCATCATCATGATATCATCATCATCATCATCTCATAATGATATCATCATTATCATCTCATCATGATATCATCATGATATAATCATTATCATCTCATCATGATATCATCATCATCTCATCATGGCATCATCATCATCTCATCATGATATCATCATCATCATCATCATCATCATCATCTCATCATGATATCATCATCATCATCTCATCATGATATCATCATCATCTCATCATGATATCATCATCATCATCTCATCATGATATCATCATCATCTCATCATGATATCATCATCATCATCATCATCTCATCATGATATCATCATCATCATCATCATCATCATCTCATCATGTTATCATCATCATCATCATCATCATCATCTCATCATGATATCATCATCATCATCTCATCATGATATCATCATCATCATCTCATCATGATATCATCATCATCTCATCATGATATCATCATCATCATCATCATCATCTCATCATGAGATCATCATCATCTCATCATAATATCATCATCATCTCATCATGATATCATCATCATCATCTCATCATGATATCATCATCATCATCTCATCATGATATCATCATCATCATCTCATCATGATATCATCATCATCATCTCATCATGTTATCATCATCATCATCATCATCATCATCATCATCATCATCATCATCTCATCATGATATCATCATAATCATCATCTCATCATGATATCATCATCATCATCATCATCATCTCATCATGATATCATCATCATCATCATCTCATCATGTTATCATCATCATCATCATCATCATCATCTCATCATGATATCATCATCATCTCATCATGATATCATCATCATCATCTCATCATGATATCATCATCATCATCTCATCATGATATCATCAGCATCATCATCATCATCATCATCATCATCATCTCATCATGATATCATCATAATCATCATCATCATCTCATCATGATATCATCATCATCATCATCATCATCATCATCATCTCATCATGATATCATCATCATCTCATCATGTTATCATCATCATCATCATCATCATCTCATCATGATATCATCATCATCTCATCATGATATCATCATCATCATCTCATCATGATATCATCATCATCATCATCATCTCATCATGATATCATCATCATCATCTCATCATGTTATCATCATCATCATCATCTCATCATGATATCATCATCATCATCATCATCTCATCATGATATCATCATCATGATATCATCATCATCATCTCATCATATCATCATCATGATATCATCATCATCATCATCATCATCAGCATCATCATCATCTCATCATGATATCATCATCATGATAGCATCATCATCATCATCATCATCATCTCATCATGATATCATCATCATCTCATCATGATATCATCATCATCATCATCATCATCTCATCATAATATCATCATCATCTCATCATGATATCATCATCATCATCTCATCATGATATCATCATCATCATCTCATCATGATATCATCATCATCATCATCATCATCATCATCTCATCATGATATCATCATCATCATCATCATCATCATCATCATCTAATCATTATATCATCATCATCTCATCATGATATCATCATCATGATATCATCATCATGATATCATCATCATCATCATCTCATCATGATATCATCATCATCATCATCTCATCATGATATCATCATCATCATCTCATCATGTTATCATCATCATCATCATCATCATCTCATCATGATATCATCATCATCATCTCATCATGATATCATCATCATCATCATCATCATCATCTCATCATGATATCATCATCATCATCATCATCATCATCTCATCATGAGATCATCATCATCTCATCATAATATCATCATCATCTCATCATGATATCATCATCATCATCTCATCATGATATCATCATCATCATCTCATCATGATATCATCATCATCATCATCTCATCATGATATCATCATCATCATCTCATCATGTTATCATCATCATCATCATCATCATCATCTCATCATGATATCATCATCATCATCATCATCTCATCATGATATCATCATCATGATATCATCATCATCATCATCATCTCATCATGATATCATCATCTCATCATGATATCATCATCATGATATCATAATCATGACATCATCATCATCATCATCTCATCATGATATCATCATCATCTCATCATGATATCATCATCATCATCATCTCATCATGATATCATCATCATGATATCATCATCATCTCATCACGATATCATCATCATCAGCTCATCATGATATCATCATCATCTCATCATATCATCATCATCTCATCATATCATCATCATCATCTCATCATGTTATCATCATCATGATATCACCATCATCATTATCTCATCATGATATCATCATCATCTCATCATGATATCATCATCATCATCATCATCATCATCATCATCATCTCATCATGATATCATCCTCATCTCATCATGATATCATCAGCATCATCATCATCATCATCATCATCATCTCATCATGATATCATCATAATCATCATCATCATCTCATCATGATATCATCATCATCATCATCATCATCATCTCATCATGATATCATCATCATCATCATCATCATCTCATCATGATATCATCATCATCTCATCATGATATCATCATCATCATCTCATCATGATATCATCATCATCATCTCATCATGATATCATCAGCATCATCATCATCATCATCATCATCATCTCATCATGATATCATCATAATCATCATCATCATCTCATCATGATATCATCATCATCATCATCTCATCTTGATATCATCATCATCATCTCATCATGATATCATCATCATCATCATCATCATCTCATCATAATATCATCATCATCTCATCATGATATCATCATCATCATCATCTCATCATGATATCATCATCATCATCTCATCATGATATCATCATCATCATCTCATCATGTTATCATCATCATCATCATCATCTCATCATGATATCATCATCATCATCATCATCTCATCATGATATTATCATCATGATATCATCATCATCATCATCATCATCATCATCTCATCATGATATCATCATCTCATCATAATATCATCATCTCATCATGATATCATCATCATGATATCATAATCATGACATCATCATCATCATCTCATCATGATATCATAATCATCATCATCATCTCATCATGATATCATCATCATCATCATCATCATCTCATCATGATATCATCATCATCTCATCATGATATCATCATCATCATCTCATCATGATATCATCATCATCATCTCATCATGATATCATCATCATCATCTCATCATGATATCATCATCATGATATCATCATCATCATCATCATCATCATCTCATCATGATATCATCATCATCTCATCATGATATCATCAGCATCATCATCATCATCATCTCATCATGATATCATCATCATCTCATCATGATATCATCAGCATCATCATCATCATCATCATCTCATCATGATATCATCATCATCATCATCTCATCATGATATCATCATCATCATCATCATCATCATCATCTCATCATGATACCATCATCATCTCATCATGATATCATCATCATCATCTCATCATGATATCATCATCATCATCATCTCATCATGATATCATCATCATCATCTCATCATATTATCATCATCATGATATCATCATGATATCATCATCATCATCATCTCATCATGATATCATCATCATGATATCATCATCATCATCATCTCATCATGATATCATCATTATCATCTCATCATGATATCATCATGATATAATCATTATCATCTCATCATGATATCATCATCATCTCATCATGGTATCATCATCATCTCATCATGATATCATCATCATCATCATCATCATCATCATCATCATCATCATCTCATCATGATATCATCATCATCATCTCATCATGATATCATCATCATCTCATCATGATATCATCATCATCATCATCATCTCATCATGATATCATCATCATCATCATCATCATCTCATCATGATATCATCATCATCATCATCATCATCATCTCATCATGAGATCATCATCATCTCATCATAATATCATCATCATCTCATCATGATATCATCATCATCATCTCATCATGATATCATCATCATCATCTCATCATGATATCATCATCATCATCTCATCATGATATCATCATCATCATCTCATCATGTTATCATCATCATCATCATCATCATCATCATCTCATCATGATATCATCATCATCATCATCATCTCATCATGATATCATCATCATGATATCATCATCATCATCATCATCATCATCATCTCATCATGATATCATCATCATCATCTCATCATGATATCATCATCATCATCTCATCATGTTATCATCATCATCATCATCATCATCATCATCATCATCTCATCATGATATCATCATCATCATCATCATCTCATCATGATATCATCATCATGATATCATCATCATCATCATCATCATCATCATCATCTCATCATGATATCATCATCTCATCATGATATCATCATCATGATATCATAATCATGACATCATCATCATCATCATCTCATCATGATATCATCATCATCTCATCATGATATCATCATCATCATCTCATCATGATATCATCATCATGATATCATCATCATCTCATCACGATATCATCATCATCAGCTCATCATGATATCATCATCATCTCATCATATCATCATCATCATCTCATCATGATATCATCATCATCTCATCATGTTATCATCATCATGATATCATCATCATCATTATCTCATCATGATATCATCATCATCTCATCATGATATCATCAGCATCATCATCATCATCATCATCATCATCATCATCATCATCTCATCATCATCATCTCATCATGATATCATCATCATCTCATCATGTTATCATCATCATGATATCATCATCATCATTATCTCATCATGATATCATCATCATCTCATCATGATATCATCAGCATCATCATCATCATCATCATCATCATCATCATCTCATCATGATATCATCATAATCATCATCATCATCTCATCATGATATCATCATCATCATCATCATCATCTCATCATGATATCATCATCATCATCATCATCTCATCATGTTATCATCATCATCATCATCATCATCATCTCATCATGATATCATCATCATCTCATCATGATATCATCATCACCATCTCATCATGATATCATCATCATCATCTCATCATGATATCATTAGCATCATCATCATCATCATCATCATCATCATCATCATCATCATCATCATCTCATCATGATATCATCATAATCATCATCATCATCTCATCATGATATCATCATCATCACCATCATCATCATCATCATCATCATCATCTCATCATGATATCATCATCATCTCATCATGTTATCATCATCATCATCATCATCTCATCATGATATCATCATCATCTCATCATGATATCATCATCATCATCTCATCATGATATCATCATCATCATCATCATCTCATCATGATATCATCATCATCATCTCATCATGTTATCATCATCATCATCATCTCATCATGATATCATCATCATCATCATCATCATCATCATCATCATCATCTCATCATGATATCATCATCATGATATCATCATCATCATCTCATCATATCATCATCATGATATCATCATCATGATATCATCATCATCATCATCATCATCATCAGCATCATCATCATGATATCATCATCATCATCTCATCATATCATCATCATCATCATCATCATCATCATCTCATCATGATATCATCATCATCATCTCATCATGATATCATCATCATGATATCATCATCATTATCATCATCATCTCATCATGATATCATCATCATGATATCATCATCATGATATCATCATCATCATCATCATCATCTCATCATGATATCATCATCATCTCATCATGATATCATGAGCATCATCATCATCATCATCTCATCATGATATCATCATCATCTCATCATGATATCATCAGCATCATCATCATCATCATCTCATCATCATCTCATCATAATATCATCATCATCATCTCATCATGATATCATCATCATCATCTCATCATGATATCATCATCATCATCTCATCATGTTATCATCATCATGATATCATCATCATCATTATCTCATCATGATATCATCATCATCTCATCATGATATCATCAGCATCATCATCATCATCATCATCATCATCATCATCATCATCTCATCATCATCATCTCATCATGATATCATCATCATCTCATCATGTTATCATCATCATGATATCATCATCATCATTATCTCATCATGATATCATCATCATCTCATCATGATATCATCAGCATCATCATCATCATCATCATCATCATCATCATCATCTCATCATGATATCATCATAATCATCATCATCATCTCATCATGATATCATCATCATCATCATCATCATCTCATCATGATATCATCATCATCATCATCATCTCATCATGTTATCATCATCATCATCATCATCATCATCTCATCATGATATCATCATCATCTCATCATGATATCATCATCACCATCTCATCATGATATCATCATCATCATCTCATCATGATATCATTAGCATCATCATCATCATCATCATCATCATCATCATCATCATCATCATCATCTCATCATGATATCATCATAATCATCATCATCATCTCATCATGATATCATCATCATCACCATCATCATCATCATCATCATCATCATCTCATCATGATATCATCATCATCTCATCATGTTATCATCATCATCATCATCATCTCATCATGATATCATCATCATCTCATCATGATATCATCATCATCATCTCATCATGATATCATCATCATCATCATCATCTCATCATGATATCATCATCATCATCTCATCATGTTATCATCATCATCATCATCTCATCATGATATCATCATCATCATCATCATCATCATCATCATCATCATCTCATCATGATATCATCATCATGATATCATCATCATCATCTCATCATATCATCATCATGATATCATCATCATGATATCATCATCATCATCATCATCATCATCAGCATCATCATCATGATATCATCATCATCATCTCATCATATCATCATCATCATCATCATCATCATCATCTCATCATGATATCATCATCATCATCTCATCATGATATCATCATCATGATATCATCATCATTATCATCATCATCTCATCATGATATCATCATCATGATATCATCATCATGATATCATCATCATCATCATCATCATCTCATCATGATATCATCATCATCTCATCATGATATCATGAGCATCATCATCATCATCATCTCATCATGATATCATCATCATCTCATCATGATATCATCAGCATCATCATCATCATCATCTCATCATCATCTCATCATAATATCATCATCATCATCTCATCATGATATCATCATCATCATCTCATCATGATATCATCATCATCATCTCATCATGTTATCATCATCATCATCCTCATCATCTCATCATCATCTCATCATAATATCATCATCATCATCATCATCATCATCTCATCATGATATCATCATCATGATATCATATTCATCATCTCATCATATCATTATCATGATATCATCATCATTATCATCATCTCATCATGATATCATCATCATGATATCATCATCATGATATCATCATCATCATCATCATCATCATCTCATCATGATATCATCATCATCATCTCATCATGATATCATCATCATCATCTCATCATGTTATCATCATCATCATCATCATCTCATCATGATATCATCATCATCATCATCATCTCATCATGATATTATCATCATGATATCATCATCATCATCATCATCATCATCATCTCATCATGATATCATCATCTCATCATAATATCATCATCTCATCATGATATCATCATCATGATATCATAATCATGACATCATCATCATCATCTCATCATGATATCATAATCATCATCATCATCTCATCATGATATCATCATCATCATCATCATCATCTCATCATGATATCATCATCATCTCATCATGATATCATCATCATCATCTCATCATGATATCATCATCATCATCTCATCATGATATCATCATCATCATCTCATCATGATATCATCATCATGATATCATCATCATCATCATCATCATCATCTCATCATGATATCATCATCATCTCATCATGATATCATCAGCATCATCATCATCATCATCTCATCATGATATCATCATCATCTCATCATGATATCATCAGCATCATCATCATCATCATCATCTCATCATGATATCATCATCATCATCATCTCATCATGATATCATCATCATCATCATCATCATCATCATCTCATCATGATACCATCATCATCTCATCATGATATCATCATCATCATCTCATCATGATATCATCATCATCATCATCTCATCATGATATCATCATCATCATCTCATCATATTATCATCATCATGATATCATCATGATATCATCATCATCATCATCTCATCATGATATCATCATCATGATATCATCATCATCATCATCTCATCATGATATCATCATTATCATCTCATCATGATATCATCATGATATAATCATTATCATCTCATCATGATATCATCATCATCTCATCATGGTATCATCATCATCTCATCATGATATCATCATCATCATCATCATCATCATCATCATCATCATCATCTCATCATGATATCATCATCATCATCTCATCATGATATCATCATCATCTCATCATGATATCATCATCATCATCATCATCTCATCATGATATCATCATCATCATCATCTCATCATGATATCATCATCATCATCATCATCATCATCTCATCATGAGATCATCATCATCTCATCATAATATCATCATCATCTCATCATGATATCATCATCATCATCTCATCATGATATCATCATCATCATCTCATCATGATATCATCATCATCATCTCATCATGATATCATCATCATCATCTCATCATGTTATCATCATCATCATCATCATCATCATCATCTCATCATGATATCATCATCATCATCATCATCTCATCATGATATCATCATCATGATATCATCATCATCATCATCATCATCATCATCTCATCATGATATCATCATCATCATCTCATCATGATATCATCATCATCATCTCATCATGTTATCATCATCATCATCATCATCATCATCATCATCATCTCATCATGATATCATCATCATCATCATCATCTCATCATGATATCATCATCATGATATCATCATCATCATCATCATCATCATCATCATCTCATCATGATATCATCATCTCATCATGATATCATCATCATGATATCATAATCATGACATCATCATCATCATCATCTCATCATGATATCATCATCATCTCATCATGATATCATCATCATCATCTCATCATGATATCATCATCATGATATCATCATCATCTCATCACGATATCATCATCATCAGCTCATCATGATATCATCATCATCTCATCATATCATCATCATCATCTCATCATGATATCATCATCATCTCATCATGTTATCATCATCATGATATCATCATCATCATTATCTCATCATGATATCATCATCATCTCATCATGATATCATCAGCATCATCATCATCATCATCATCATCATCATCATCATCTCATCATCATCATCTCATCATGATATCATCATCATCTCATCATGTTATCATCATCATGATATCATCATCATCATTATCTCATCATGATATCATCATCATCTCATCATGATATCATCAGCATCATCATCATCATCATCATCATCATCATCATCTCATCATGATATCATCATAATCATCATCATCATCTCATCATGATATCATCATCATCATCATCATCATCTCATCATGATATCATCATCATCATCATCATCTCATCATGTTATCATCATCATCATCATCATCATCATCTCATCATGATATCATCATCATCTCATCATGATATCATCATCACCATCTCATCATGATATCATCATCATCATCTCATCATGATATCATTAGCATCATCATCATCATCATCATCATCATCATCATCATCATCATCATCATCTCATCATGATATCATCATAATCATCATCATCATCTCATCATGATATCATCATCATCACCATCATCATCATCATCATCATCATCATCTCATCATGATATCATCATCATCTCATCATGTTATCATCATCATCATCATCATCTCATCATGATATCATCATCATCTCATCATGATATCATCATCATCATCTCATCATGATATCATCATCATCATCATCATCTCATCATGATATCATCATCATCATCTCATCATGTTATCATCATCATCATCATCTCATCATGATATCATCATCATCATCATCATCATCATCATCATCATCATCTCATCATGATATCATCATCATGATATCATCATCATCATCTCATCATATCATCATCATGATATCATCATCATGATATCATCATCATCATCATCATCATCATCAGCATCATCATCATGATATCATCATCATCATCTCATCATATCATCATCATCATCATCATCATCATCATCTCATCATGATATCATCATCATCATCTCATCATGATATCATCATCATGATATCATCATCATTATCATCATCATCTCATCATGATATCATCATCATGATATCATCATCATGATATCATCATCATCATCATCATCATCTCATCATGATATCATCATCATCTCATCATGATATCATGAGCATCATCATCATCATCATCTCATCATGATATCATCATCATCTCATCATGATATCATCAGCATCATCATCATCATCATCTCATCATCATCTCATCATAATATCATCATCATCATCTCATCATGATATCATCATCATCATCTCATCATGATATCATCATCATCATCTCATCATGTTATCATCATCATCATCCTCATCATCTCATCATCATCTCATCATAATATCATCATCATCATCATCATCATCATCTCATCATGATATCATCATCATGATATCATATTCATCATCTCATCATATCATTATCATGATATCATCATCATTATCATCATCTCATCATGATATCATCATCATGATATCATCATCATGATATCATCATCATCATCATCATCATCATCTCATCATGATATCATCATCATCATCATCTCATCATGATATCATCATCATGATATCATCATCATTATCATCATCATCTCATCATGATATCATCATCATGATATCATCATCATGATATCATCATCATCATCTCATCATGATATCATCATCATCTCATCATGATATCATGAGCATCATCATCATCATCATCATCTCATCATGATATCATCATCATCTCATCATGATATCATCAGCATCATCATCATCATCATCTCATCATGATATCATCATCATCATCATCATCATCATCTCATCATGATATCATCATCATCATGATATCATCATCATGACATCATCATCAGCATCATCATCTCATCATGATATCATCATCATGATATCATCATCATCATCTCATCATGATATCATCATCATCATCATCTCATCATGATATCATCATCATCATCATCATCTCATCATGATATCATCATCATCATCATCATCTCATCATGATATCATCATCATCTCATCATGATATCATCATCATCATCTCATCATGATATCATCATCATCATCATCTCATCATGATATCATCATCATCATCATCATCTCATCATTATATCATCATCATATCATCATGATATCATCATCATGATATCATCATCATCATCATCATCATATCATCATGATATCATCATCATCATCTCATCATGATATCATCATCATCATCATCATCATCTCATCATAATATCATCATCATCTCATCATGATATCATCATCATCATCATCTCATCATGATATCATCATCATCATCTCATCATGATATCATCATCATCATCTCATCATGATATCATCATCATCATCTCATCATGTTATCATCATCATCATCATCATCATCTCATCATGATATCATCATCATCATCATCATCTCATCATGATATCATCATCATCATCATCATCATCATCATCATCATCATCTCATCATGATATCATCATCTCATCATGATATCATCATCTCATCATGATATCATCATCATGATATCATAATCATGACATCATCATCATCATCTCATCATGATATCATCATCATCATCTCATCATGATATCATCATCATCATCATCTCATCATGATATCATCATCATCTCATCATGATATCATCATCATCATCTCATCATGATATCATCATCATCATCTCATCATGATATCATCATCATCTCATCATGTTATCATCATCATGATATCATCATCATCATCATCATCATCATCATCATCATCATCATCTCATCATGATATCATCATCATCTCATCATGATATCATCAGCATCATCATCATCATCATCTCATCATGATATCATCATCATCTCATCATGATATCATCAGCATCATCATCATCATCATCATCATCACCTCATCATGATATCATCATCATCATCATCTCATCATGATATCATCATCATCATCATCATCATCATCATCTCATCATGATATCATCATCATCTCATCATGATATCATCATCATCATCTCATCATGATATCATCATCATCATCTCATCATGATATCATCATCATCATCATCTCATCATGATATCATCATCATCATCTCATCATGTTATCATCATCATGATATCATCATGATATCATCATCATCATCATCATCTCATCATGATATCATCATCATGATATCATCATCATCATCATCTCATAATGATCTCATCATTATCATCTCATCATGATATCATCATGATATAATCATTATCATCTCATCATGATATCATCATCATCTCATCATGGTATCATCATCATCTCATCATGATATCATCATCATCATCATCATCATCATCATCTCATCATGATATCATCATCATCATCTCATCATGATATCATCATCATCTCATCATGATATCATCATCATCATCATCTCATCATGATATCATCATCATCATCATCATCATCATCTCATCATGTTATCATCATCATCATCATCATCATCATCTCATCATGATATCATCATCATCATCTCATCATGATATCATCATCATCATCTCATCATGATATCATCATCATCTCATCATGATATCATCATCATCATCATCATCATCTCATCATGAGATCATCATCATCTCATCATAATATCATCATCATCTCATCATGATATCATCATCATCATCTCATCATGATATCATCATCATCATCTCATCATGATATCATCATCATCATCTCATCATGATATCATCATCATCATCTCATCATGTTATCATCATCATCATCATCATCATCATCATCATCATCATCATCATCATCTCATCATGATATCATCATCTCATCATGATATCATCATCATGATATCATAATCATGACATCATCATCATCATCATCTCATCAAGATATCATCATCATCTCATCATGATATCATCATCATCATCTCATCATGATATCATCATCATGATATCATCATCATCTCATCACGATATCATCATCATCAGCTCATCATGATATCATCATCATCTCATCATATCATCATCATCATCTCATCATGATATCATCATCATCTCATCATGTTATCATCATCATGATATCACCATCATCATTATCTCATCATGATATCATCATCATCTCATCATGATATCATCAGCATCATCATCATCATCATCATCATCATCATCTCATCATGATATCATCATCATCTCATCATGATATCATCAGCATCATCATCATCATCATCATCATCATCATCTCATCATGATATCATCATAATCATCATCATCATCTCATCATGATATCATCATCATCATCTCATCATGATATCATCATCATCTCATCATGATATCATCAGCATCATCATCATCATCATCATCATCATCATCATCTCATCATGATATCATCATAATCATCATCATCATCTCATCATGATATCATCATCATCATCATCATCATCTCATCATGATATCATCATCATCATCATCTCATCATGTTATCATCATCATCATCATCATCATCATCATCTCATCATGATATCATCATCATCTCATCATGATATCATCATCATCATCTCATCATGATATCATCATCATCATCTCATCATGATATCATCAGCATCATCATCATCATCATCATCATCATCTCATCATGATATCATCATAATCATCATCATCATCTCATCATGATATCATCATCATCATCATCATCATCATCTCATCATGATATCATCATCATCTCATCATGTTATCATCATCATCATCATCATCATCTCATCATGATATCATCATCATCTCATCATGATATCATCATCATCATCTCATCATGATATCATCATCATCATCATCATCTCATCATGATATCATCATCATCATCTCATCATGTTATCATCATCATCATCATCTCATCATGATATCATCATCATCATCATCATCATCATCATCTCATCATGATATCATCATCATGATATCATCATCATCATCTCATCATATCATCATCATGATATCATCATCATCATCATCATCATCAGCAGCATCATCATCATCTCATCATGATATCATCATCATGATAGCATCATCATCATCATCATCATCATCTCATCATGATATCATCATCATCTCATCATGATATCATCATCATCATCATCATCATCTCATCATAATATCATCATCATCTCATCATGATCTCATCATCATCATCTCATCATGATATCATCATCATCATCTCATCATGATATCATCATCATCATCATCATCATCTCATCATGATATCATCATCATCATCATCATCATCATCATCATCATCTAATCATTATATCATCATCATCTCATCATGATATCATCATCATGATATCATCATCATGATATCATCATCATCATCATCATCTCATCATGATATCATCATCATCATCATCTCATCATGATATCATCATCATCATCTCATCATGTTATCATCATCACCATCATCATCATCATCATCTCATCATGATATCATCATCATCATCTCATCATGATATCATCATCATCATCATCATCATCTCATCATGATATCATCATCATCATCATCATCATCATCTCATCATGAGATCATCATCATCTCATCATAATATCATCATCATCTCATCATGATATCATCATCATCATCTCATCATGATATCATCATCATCATCTCATCATGATATCATCATCATCATCATCTCATCATGATATCATCATCATCATCTCATCATGTTATCATCATCATCATCATCATCATCTCATCATGATATCATCATCATCATCATCATCTCATCATGATATCATCATCATGATATCATCATCATCATCATCATCATCTCATCATGATATCATCATCTCATCATGATATCATCATCATGATATCATAATCATGACATCATCATCATCATCATCTCATCATGATATCATCATCATCTCATCATGATATCATCATCATCATCATCTCATCATGATATCATCATCATGATATCATCATCATCTCATCACGATATCATCATCATCAGCTCATCATGATATCATCATCATCTCATCATATCATCATCATCTCATCATATCATCATCATCATCTCATCATGTTATCATCATCATGATATCACCATCATCATTATCTCATCATGATATCATCATCATCTCATCATGATATCATCAGCATCATCATCATCATCATCATCATCATCATCATCTCATCATGATATCATCCTCATCTCATCATGATATCATCAGCATCATCATCATCATCATCATCATCATCATCATCATCTCATCATGATATCATCATAATCATCATCATCATCTCATCATGATATCATCATCATCATCATCATCATCATCTCATCATGATATCATCATCATCATCATCTCATCATGTTATCATCATCATCATCATCATCATCATCTCATCATGATATCATCATCATCTCATCATGATATCATCATCATCATCTCATCATGATATCATCATCATCATCTCATCATGATATCATCAGCATCATCATCATCATCATCATCATCATCATCATCTCATCATGATATCATCATAATCATCATCATCATCTCATCATGATATCATCATCATCATCATCATCATCATCATCATCATCATCATCTCATCATGATATCATCATCATCTCATCATGTTATCATCATCATCATCATCATCATCTCATCATGATATCATCATCATCTCATCATGATATCATCATCATCATCATCATCTCATCATGATATCATCATCATCATCATCATCTCATCATGATATCATCATCATCATCTCATCATGTTATCATCATCATCATCATCTCATCATGATATCATCATCATCATCATCATCATCATCATCATCATCATCTCATCATGATATCATCATCATGATATCATCATCATCATCTCATCAAATCATCATCATGATATCATCATCATCATCATCATCATCAGCATCATCATCATCTCATCATGATATCATCATCATGATAGCATCATCATCATCATCATCATCATCTCATCATGATATCATCATCATCTCATCATGATATCATCATCATCATCATCATCTCATCATAATATCATCATCATCTCATCATGATATCATCATCATCATCTCATCATGATATCATCATCATCATCTCATCATGATATCATCATCATCATCATCATCATCATCTCATCATGATATCATCATCGTCATCATCATCATCATCTAATCATTATATCATCATCATCTCATCATGATATCATCATCATGATATCATCATCATGATATCATCATCATCATCATCTCATCATGATATCATCATCATCATCATCATCTCATCATGATATCATCATCATCATCTCATCATGTTATCATCATCATCATCATCATCATCATCATCTCATCATGATATCATCATCATCATCATCATCTCATCATGATATCATCATCATCATCTCATCATGATATCATCATCATCATCATCATCATCTCATCATGATATCATCATCATCATCATCTCATCATGTTATCATCATCATCATCATCATCATCATCATCATCATCATCTCATCATGATATCATCATCATCTCATCATGATATCATCATCATCATCTCATCATGATATCATCATCATCATCTCATCATGATATCATCAGCATCATCATCATCATCATCATCATCATCATCATCATCTCATCATGATATCATCATAATCATCATCATCATCTCATCATGATATCATCATCATCATCATCATCATCATCATCATCATCTCATCATGATATCATCATCATCTCATCATGTTATCATCATCATCATCATCATCATCTCATCATGATATCATCATCATCTCATCATGATATCATCATCATCATCTCATCATGATATCATCATCATCATCATCATCTCATCATGATATCATCATCATCATCTCATCATGTTATCATCATCATCATCATCTCATCATGATATCATCATCATCATCATCATCATCATCTCATCATGATATCATCATCATGATATCATCATCATCATCTCATCATATCATCATCATGATATCATCATCATCATCATCATCATCATCATCATCAGCATCATCATCATCTCATCATGATATCATCATCATGATAGCATCATCATCATCATCATCATCATCTCATCATGATATCATCATCATCTCATCATGATATCATCATCATCATCATCATCATCTCATCATAATATCATCATCATCTCATCATGATATCATCATCATCATCTCATCATGATATCATCATCATCATCTCATCATGATATCATCATCATCATCATCATCATCATCATCATCTCATCATGATATCATCATCATCATCATCATCATCATCATCTAATCATTATATCATCATCATCTCATCATGATATCATCATCATGATATCATCATCATGATATCATCATCATCATCATCTCATCATGATATCATCATCATCATCATCTCATCATGATATCATCATCATCATCTCATCATGTTATCATCATCATCATCATCTCATCATGATAACATCATCATGATATCATCATCATCTCATCACGATATCATCATCATCAGCTCATCATGATATCATCATCATGATATCATCATCATCATCATCTCATCATGATATCATCCTCATCTCATCATTATATCATCATCATCATCATCATCATCTCATCATGATATCATCATCATCTCATCATGTTATCATCATCATGATATCATCATCATCATCATCATCATCATCATCATCATCATGATATCATCATCATCTCATCATGATATCATCATCAGCATCATCATCATCATCTCATCATGATATCATCATCATCTCATCATGATATCATCATCATCTCATCATTATATCATCATCATCATCATCTCATCATGATATCATCATCATCATCTCATCATGTTATCATCATCATCATCATCATCATCTCATCATGATATCATCATCATCATCATCATCTCATCATGATATCATCATCATGATATCATCATCATCATCATCATCATCTCATCATGATATCATCATCTCATCATGATATCATCATCATGATATCATAATCATGACATCATCATCATCATCATCTCATCATGATATCATCATCATCTCATCATGATATCATCATCATCATCATCTCATCATGATATCATCATCATGATATCATCATCATCTCATCACGATATCATCATCATCAGCTCATCATGATATCATCATCATCTCATCATATCATCATCATCTCATCATATCATCATCATCATCTCATCATGTTATCATCATCATGATATCACCATCATCATTATCTCATCATGATATCATCATCATCTCATCATGATATCATCAGCATCATCATCATCATCATCATCATCATCATCATCTCATCATGATATCATCCTCATCTCATCATGATATCATCAGCATCATCATCATCATCATCATCATCATCATCATCTCATCATGATATCATCATAATCATCATCATCATCTCATCATGATATCATCATCATCATCATCATCATCATCATCATCTCATCATGATATCATCATCATCATCATCTCATCATGTTATCATCATCATCATCATCATCATCATCTCATCATGATATCATCATCATCTCATCATGATATCATCATCATCATCTCATCATGATATCATCATCATCATCTCATCATGATATCATCAGCATCATCATCATCATCATCATCATCATCATCATCTCATCATGATATCATCATAATCATCATCATCATCTCATCATGATATCATCATCATCATCATCATCATCATCATCATCATCACATCATGATATCATCATCATCTCATCATGTTATCATCATCATCATCATCATCATCTCATCATGATATCATCATCATCTCATCATGATATCATCATCATCATCATCATCTCATCATGATATCATCATCATCATCATCATCTCATCATGATATCATCATCATCATCTCATCATGTTATCATCATCATCATCATCTCATCATGATATCATCATCATCATCATCATCATCATCATCATCATCATCATCTCATCATGATATCATCATCATGATATCATCATCATCATCTCATCAAATCATCATCATGATATCATCATCATCATCATCATCATCAGCATCATCATCATCTCATCATGATATCATCATCATGATAGCATCATCATCATCATCATCATCATCTCATCATGATATCATCATCATCTCATCATGATATCATCATCATCATCATCATCTCATCATAATATCATCATCATCTCATCATGATATCATCATCATCATCTCATCATGATATCATCATCATCATCTCATCATGATATCATCATCATCATCATCATCATCATCTCATCATGATATCATCATCGTCATCATCATCATCATCTAATCATTATATCATCATCATCTCATCATGATATCATCATCATGATATCATCATCATGATATCATCATCATCATCATCTCATCATGATATCATCATCATCATCATCATCTCATCATGATATCATCATCATCATCTCATCATGTTATCATCATCATCATCATCATCATCATCATCTCATCATGATATCATCATCATCATCATCATCTCATCATGATATCATCATCATCATCTCATCATGATATCATCATCATCATCATCATCATCTCATCATGATATCATCATCATCATCATCTCATCATGTTATCATCATCATCATCATCATCATCATCATCATCATCATCTCATCATGATATCATCATCATCTCATCATGATATCATCATCATCATCTCATCATGATATCATCATCATCATCTCATCATGATATCATCAGCATCATCATCATCATCATCATCATCATCATCATCATCTCATCATGATATCATCATAATCATCATCATCATCTCATCATGATATCATCATCATCATCATCATCATCATCATCATCTCATCATGATATCATCATCATCTCATCATGTTATCATCATCATCATCATCATCATCTCATCATGATATCATCATCATCTCATCATGATATCATCATCATCATCTCATCATGATATCATCATCATCATCATCATCTCATCATGATATCATCATCATCATCTCATCATGTTATCATCATCATCATCATCTCATCATGATATCATCATCATCATCATCATCATCATCTCATCATGATATCATCATCATGATATCATCATCATCATCTCATCATATCATCATCATGATATCATCATCATCATCATCATCATCATCAGCATCATCATCATCTCATCATGATATCATCATCATGATAGCATCATCATCATCATCATCATCATCTCATCATGATATCATCATCATCTCATCATGATATCATCATCATCATCATCATCATCTCATCATAATATCATCATCATCTCATCATGATATCATCATCATCATCTCATCATGATATCATCATCATCATCTCATCATGATATCATCATCATCATCATCATCATCATCATCTCATCATGATATCATCATCATCATCATCATCATCATCATCTAATCATTATATCATCATCATCTCATCATGATATCATCATCATGATATCATCATCATGATATCATCATCATCATCATCTCATCATGATATCATCATCATCATCATCTCATCATGATATCATCATCATCATCTCATCATGTTATCATCATCATCATCATCATCATCATCATCTCATCATGATATCATCATCATCATCTCATCATGATATCATCATCATCATCATCATCATCTCATCATGATATCATAATCATCATCATCATCATCATCTCATCATGAGATCATCATCATCTCATCATAATATCATCATCATCTCATCATGATATCATCATCATCATCTCATCATGATATCATCATCATCATCTCATCATGATATCATCATCATCATCATCTCATCATGATATCATCATCATCATCTCATCATGTTATCATCATCATCATCATCATCATCATCATCATCATCATCTCATCATGATATCATCATCTCATCATGATATCATCATCATGATATCATAATCATGACATCATCATCATCATCATCTCATCATGATATCATCATCATGATATCATCATCATCTCATCACGATATCATCATCATCAGCTCATCATGATATCATCATCATCTCATCATATCATCATCATCTCATCATATCATCATCATCATCTCATCATGTTATCATCATCATGATATCACCATCATCATTATCTCATCATGATATCATCATCATCTCATCATGATATCATCAGCATCAGCATCATCATCATCATCATCATCTCATCATGATATCATCCTCATCTCATCATGATATCATCAGCATCATCATCATCATCATCATCTCATCATGATATCATCATAATCATCATCATCATCTCATCATGATATCATCATCATCATCATCATCATCTCATCATGATATCATCATCATCATCATCTCATCATGTTATCATCATCATCATCATCATCATCATCTCATCATGATATCATCATCATCTCATCATGATATCATCATCATCATCTCATCATGATATCATCATCATCATCTCATCATGATATCATCAGCATCATCATCATCATCATCATCATCATCATCATCTCATCATGATATCATCATAATCATCATCATCACCTCATCATGATATCATCATCATCATCATCATCATCATCATCATCTCATCATGATATCATCATCATCTCATCATGTTATCATCATCATCATCATCATCATCTCATCATGATATCATCATCATCTCATCATGATATCATCATCATCATCATCATCTCATCATGATATCATCATCATCATCATCATCTCATCATGATATCATCATCATCTCATCATGTTATCATCATCATCATCATCTCATCATGATATCATCATCATCATCATCATCATCATCATCATCATCTCATCATGATATCATCATCATGATATCATCATCATCATCTCATCAAATCATCATCATGATATCATCATCATCATCATCATCATCAGCATCATCATCATCTCATCATGATATCATCATCATGATAGCATCATCATCATCATCATCATCATCTCATCATGATATCATCATCATCTCATCATGATATCATCATCATCATCATCATCTCATCATAATATCATCATCATCTCATCATGATATCATCATCATCATCTCATCATGATATCATCATCATCATCTCATCATGATATCATCATCATCATCATCATCATCATCTCATCATGATATCATCATCATCATCATCATCATCATCATCATCTAATCATTATATCATCATCATCTCATCATGATATCATCATCATGATATCATCATCATGATATCATCATCATCATCATCTCATCATGATATCATCATCATCATCATCTCATCATGATATCATCATCATCATCTCATCATGTTATCATCATCATCATCATCATCTCATCATGATATCATCATCATCATCATCATCTCATCATGATATCATCATCATCATCTCATCATGATATCATCATCATCATCATCATCTCATCATGATATCATCATCATCATCTCATCATGATATCATCATCATCATCATCTCATCATGATATCATCATCATCATCTCATCATGTTATCATCATCATCATCATCATCATCATCTCATCATGATATCATCATCATCATCATCATCTCATCATGATATCATCATCATGATATCATCATCATCATCATCATCTCATCATGATATCATCATCTCATCATGATATCATCATCATGATATCATAATCATGACATCATCATCATCATCATCTCATCATGATATCATCATCATCTCATCATGATATCATCATCATCATCATCTCATCATGATATCATCATCATGATATCATCATCATCTCATCACGATATCATCATCATCAGCTCATCATGATATCATCATCATCTCATCATATCATCATCATCTCATCATATCATCATCATCATCTCATCATGTTATCATCATCATGATATCACCATCATCATTATCTCATCATGATATCATCATCATCTCATCATGATATCATCATCATCATCATCATCATCATCATCATCATCTCATCATGATATCATCCTCATCTCATCATGATATCATCAGCATCATCATCATCATCATCATCATCATCATCTCATCATGATATCATCATAATCATCATCATCATCTCATCATGATATCATCATCATCATCATCATCATCATCTCATCATGATATCATCATCATCATCATCATCATCTCATCATGATATCATCATCATCTCATCATGATATCATCATCATCATCTCATCATGATATCATCATCATCATCTCATCATGATATCATCAGCATCATCATCATCATCATCATCATCATCATCTCATCATGATATCATCATAATCATCATCATCATCTCATCATGATATCATCATCATCATCATCTCATCTTGATATCATCATCATCATCTCATCATGATATCATCATCATCATCATCATCATCTCATCATAATATCATCATCATCTCATCATGATATCATCATCATCATCATCTCATCATGATATCATCATCATCATCTCATCATGATATCATCATCATCATCTCATCATGTTATCATCATCATCATCATCATCTCATCATGATATCATCATCATCATCATCATCTCATCATGATATTATCATCATGATATCATCATCATCATCATCATCATCATCATCTCATCATGATATCATCATCTCATCATAATATCATCATCTCATCATGATATCATCATCATGATATCATAATCATGACATCATCATCATCATCTCATCATGATATCATAATCATCATCATCATCTCATCATGATATCATCATCATCATCATCATCATCTCATCATGATATCATCATCATCTCATCATGATATCATCATCATCATCTCATCATGATATCATCATCATCATCTCATCATGATATCATCATCATCATCTCATCATGATATCATCATCATGATATCATCATCATCATCATCATCATCATCTCATCATGATATCATCATCATCTCATCATGATATCATCAGCATCATCATCATCATCATCTCATCATGATATCATCATCATCTCATCATGATATCATCAGCATCATCATCATCATCATCATCTCATCATGATATCATCATCATCATCATCTCATCATGATATCATCATCATCATCATCATCATCATCATCTCATCATGATACCATCATCATCTCATCATGATATCATCATCATCATCTCATCATGATATCATCATCATCATCATCTCATCATGATATCATCATCATCATCTCATCATATTATCATCATCATGATATCATCATGATATCATCATCATCATCATCTCATCATGATATCATCATCATGATATCATCATCATCATCATCTCATCATGATATCATCATTATCATCTCATCATGATATCATCATGATATAATCATTATCATCTCATCATGATATCATCATCATCTCATCATGGTATCATCATCATCTCATCATGATATCATCATCATCATCATCATCATCATCATCATCATCATCATCATCTCATCATGATATCATCATCATCATCTCATCATGATATCATCATCATCTCATCATGATATCATCATCATCATCATCATCTCATCATGATATCATCATCATCATCATCATCATCTCATCATGATATCATCATCATCATCATCATCATCATCTCATCATGAGATCATCATCATCTCATCATAATATCATCATCATCTCATCATGATATCATCATCATCATCTCATCATGATATCATCATCATCATCTCATCATGATATCATCATCATCATCTCATCATGATATCATCATCATCATCTCATCATGTTATCATCATCATCATCATCATCATCATCATCTCATCATGATATCATCATCATCATCATCATCTCATCATGATATCATCATCATGATATCATCATCATCATCATCATCATCATCATCTCATCATGATATCATCATCATCATCTCATCATGATATCATCATCATCATCTCATCATGTTATCATCATCATCATCATCATCATCATCATCATCTCATCATGATATCATCATCATCATCATCATCTCATCATGATATCATCATCATGATATCATCATCATCATCATCATCATCATCATCATCTCATCATGATATCATCATCTCATCATGATATCATCATCATGATATCATAATCATGACATCATCATCATCATCATCTCATCATGATATCATCATCATCTCATCATGATATCATCATCATCATCTCATCATGATATCATCATCATGATATCATCATCATCTCATCACGATATCATCATCATCAGCTCATCATGATATCATCATCATCTCATCATATCATCATCATCATCTCATCATGATATCATCATCATCTCATCATGTTATCATCATCATGATATCATCATCATCATTATCTCATCATGATATCATCATCATCTCATCATGATATCATCAGCATCATCATCATCATCATCATCATCATCATCATCATCATCATCTCATCATCATCATCTCATCATGATATCATCATCATCTCATCATGTTATCATCATCATGATATCATCATCATCATTATCTCATCATGATATCATCATCATCTCATCATGATATCATCAGCATCATCATCATCATCATCATCATCATCATCATCATCTCATCATGATATCATCATAATCATCATCATCATCTCATCATGATATCATCATCATCATCATCATCATCTCATCATGATATCATCATCATCATCATCATCTCATCATGTTATCATCATCATCATCATCATCATCATCTCATCATGATATCATCATCATCTCATCATGATATCATCATCACCATCTCATCATGATATCATCATCATCATCTCATCATGATATCATTAGCATCATCATCATCATCATCATCATCATCATCATCATCATCATCATCATCTCATCATGATATCATCATAATCATCATCATCATCTCATCATGATATCATCATCATCACCATCATCATCATCATCATCATCATCATCTCATCATGATATCATCATCATCTCATCATGTTATCATCATCATCATCATCATCTCATCATGATATCATCATCATCTCATCATGATATCATCATCATCATCTCATCATGATATCATCATCATCATCATCATCTCATCATGATATCATCATCATCATCTCATCATGTTATCATCATCATCATCATCTCATCATGATATCATCATCATCATCATCATCATCATCATCATCATCATCTCATCATGATATCATCATCATGATATCATCATCATCATCTCATCATATCATCATCATGATATCATCATCATGATATCATCATCATCATCATCATCATCATCATCAGCATCATCATCATGATATCATCATCATCATCTCATCATATCATCATCATCATCATCATCATCATCATCTCATCATGATATCATCATCATCATCTCATCATGATATCATCATCATGATATCATCATCATTATCATCATCATCTCATCATGATATCATCATCATGATATC
The DNA here is from genome assembly GCA_036172795.1 of Pelodytes ibericus. Classification (NCBI taxonomy): domain Eukaryota; kingdom Metazoa; phylum Chordata; class Amphibia; order Anura; family Pelodytidae; genus Pelodytes; species Pelodytes ibericus. The sequence goes on from JAYKOZ010000093.1 coordinate 3,911,509, forward strand.
ATCATCATGATATCATCATCATCATCATCATCATCTCATCATGATATCATCATCATCTCATCATGATATCATGAGCATCATCATCATCATCATCTCATCATGATATCATCATCATCTCATCATGATATCATCAGCATCATCATCATCATCATCTCATCATCATCTCATCATAATATCATCATCATCATCTCATCATGATATCATCATCATCATCTCATCATGATATCATCATCATCATCTCATCATGTTATCATCATCATCATCCTCATCATCTCATCATCATCTCATCATAATATCATCATCATCATCATCATCATCATCTCATCATGATATCATCATCATGATATCATATTCATCATCTCATCATATCATTATCATGATATCATCATCATTATCATCATCTCATCATGATATCATCATCATGATATCATCATCATGATATCATCATCATCATCATCATCATCATCTCATCATGATATCATCATCATCATCATCTCATCATGATATCATCATCATGATATCATCATCATTATCATCATCATCTCATCATGATATCATCATCATGATATCATCATCATGATATCATCATCATCATCTCATCATGATATCATCATCATCTCATCATGATATCATGAGCATCATCATCATCATCATCATCTCATCATGATATCATCATCATCTCATCATGATATCATCAGCATCATCATCATCATCATCTCATCATGATATCATCATCATCATCATCATCATCATCTCATCATGATATCATCATCATCATGATATCATCATCATGACATCATCATCAGCATCATCATCTCATCATGATATCATCATCATGATATCATCATCATCATCTCATCATGATATCATCATCATCTCATCATGATATCATCATCATCATCATCATCTCATCATGATATCATCATCATCATCATCATCTCATCATGATATCATCATCATCTCATCATGATATCATCATCATCATCTCATCATGATATCATCATCATCATCATCTCATCATGATATCATCATCATCATCATCATCTCATCATTATATCATCATCATATCATCATGATATCATCATCATGATATCATCATCATCATCATCATCATATCATCATGATATCATCATCATCATCTCATCATGATATCATCATCATCATCATCATCATCTCATCATAATATCATCATCATCTCATCATGATATCATCATCATCATCATCTCATCATGATATCATCATCATCATCTCATCATGATATCATCATCATCATCTCATCATGATATCATCATCATCATCTCATCATGTTATCATCATCATCATCATCATCATCTCATCATGATATCATCATCATCATCATCATCATCATCTCATCATGATATCATCATCATCATCATCATCATCATCATCTCATCATGATATCATCATCTCATCATGATATCATCATCTCATCATGATATCATCATCATGATATCATAATCATGACATCATCATCATCATCTCATCATGATATCATCATCATCATCTCATCATGATATCATCATCATCATCATCTCATCATGATATCATCATCATCTCATCATGATATCATCATCATCATCTCATCATGATATCATCATCATCATCTCATCATGATATCATCATCATCTCATCATGTTATCATCATCATGATATCATCATCATCATCATCATCATCATCATCATCATCATCATCTCATCATGATATCATCATCATCTCATCATGATATCATCAGCATCATCATCATCATCATCTCATCATGATATCATCATCATCTCATCATGATATCATCAGCATCATCATCATCATCATCATCACCTCATCATGATATCATCATCATCATCATCTCATCATGATATCATCATCATCATCATCATCATCATCATCTCATCATGATATCATCATCATCTCATCATGATATCATCATCATCATCTCATCATGATATCATCATCATCATCTCATCATGATATCATCATCATCATCATCTCATCATGATATCATCATCATCATCTCATCATGTTATCATCATCATGATATCATCATGATATCATCATCATCATCATCATCTCATCATGATATCATCATCATGATATCATCATCATCATCATCTCATAATGATCTCATCATTATCATCTCATCATGATATCATCATGATATAATCATTATCATCTCATCATGATATCATCATCATCTCATCATGGTATCATCATCATCTCATCATGATATCATCATCATCATCATCATCATCATCATCTCATCATGATATCATCATCATCATCTCATCATGATATCATCATCATCTCATCATGATATCATCATCATCATCATCTCATCATGATATCATCATCATCATCATCATCATCATCTCATCATGTTATCATCATCATCATCATCATCATCATCTCATCATGATATCATCATCATCATCTCATCATGATATCATCATCATCATCTCATCATGATATCATCATCATCTCATCATGATATCATCATCATCATCATCATCATCTCATCATGAGATCATCATCATCTCATCATAATATCATCATCATCTCATCATGATATCATCATCATCATCTCATCATGATATCATCATCATCATCTCATCATGATATCATCATCATCATCTCATCATGATATCATCATCATCATCTCATCATGTTATCATCATCATCATCATCATCATCATCATCATCATCATCATCATCATCATCATCTCATCATGATATCATCATCTCATCATGATATCATCATCATGATATCATAATCATGACATCATCATCATCATCATCTCATCAAGATATCATCATCATCTCATCATGATATCATCATCATCATCTCATCATGATATCATCATCATGATATCATCATCATCTCATCACGATATCATCATCATCAGCTCATCATGATATCATCATCATCTCATCATATCATCATCATCATCTCATCATGATATCATCATCATCTCATCATGTTATCATCATCATGATATCACCATCATCATTATCTCATCATGATATCATCATCATCTCATCATGATATCATCAGCATCATCATCATCATCATCATCATCATCATCTCATCATGATATCATCATCATCTCATCATGATATCATCAGCATCATCATCATCATCATCATCATCATCATCATCTCATCATGATATCATCATAATCATCATCATCATCTCATCATGATATCATCATCATCATCTCATCATGATATCATCATCATCTCATCATGATATCATCAGCATCATCATCATCATCATCATCATCATCATCTCATCATGATATCATCATAATCATCATCATCATCTCATCATGATATCATCATCATCATCATCATCATCTCATCATGATATCATCATCATCATCATCTCATCATGTTATCATCATCATCATCATCATCATCATCATCATCTCATCATGATATCATCATCATCTCATCATGATATCATCATCATCATCTCATCATGATATCATCATCATCATCTCATCATGATATCATCAGCATCATCATCATCATCATCATCATCATCTCATCATGATATCATCATAATCATCATCATCATCTCATCATGATATCATCATCATCATCATCATCATCATCTCATCATGATATCATCATCATCTCATCATGTTATCATCATCATCATCATCATCATCTCATCATGATATCATCATCATCTCATCATGATATCATCATCATCATCTCATCATGATATCATCATCATCATCTCATCATGATATCATCATCATCATCTCATCATGTTATCATCATCATCATCATCTCATCATGATATCATCATCATCATCATCATCATCATCATCTCATCATGATATCATCATCATGATATCATCATCATCATCTCATCATATCATCATCATGATATCATCATCATCATCATCATCATCAGCAGCATCATCATCATCTCATCATGATATCATCATCATGATAGCATCATCATCATCATCATCATCATCTCATCATGATATCATCATCATCTCATCATGATATCATCATCATCATCATCATCATCTCATCATAATATCATCATCATCTCATCATGATCTCATCATCATCATCTCATCATGATATCATCATCATCATCTCATCATGATATCATCATCATCATCATCATCATCTCATCATGATATCATCATCATCATCATCATCATCATCATCATCATCTAATCATTATATCATCATCATCTCATCATGATATCATCATCATGATATCATCATCATGATATCATCATCATCATCATCATCTCATCATGATATCATCATCATCATCATCTCATCATGATATCATCATCATCATCTCATCATGTTATCATCATCACCATCATCATCATCATCTCATCATGATATCATCATCATCATCTCATCATGATATCATCATCATCATCATCATCATCTCATCATGATATCATCATCATCATCATCATCATCATCTCATCATGAGATCATCATCATCTCATCATAATATCATCATCATCTCATCATGATATCATCATCATCATCTCATCATGATATCATCATCATCATCTCATCATGATATCATCATCATCATCATCTCATCATGATATCATCATCATCATCTCATCATGTTATCATCATCATCATCATCATCATCTCATCATGATATCATCATCATCATCATCATCTCATCATGATATCATCATCATGATATCATCATCATCATCATCATCATCATCTCATCATGATATCATCATCTCATCATGATATCATCATCATGATATCATAATCATGACATCATCATCATCATCATCTCATCATGATATCATCATCATCTCATCATGATATCATCATCATCATCATCTCATCATGATATCATCATCATGATATCATCATCATCTCATCACGATATCATCATCATCAGCTCATCATGATATCATCATCATCTCATCATATCATCATCATCTCATCATATCATCATCATCATCTCATCATGTTATCATCATCATGATATCACCATCATCATTATCTCATCATGATATCATCATCATCTCATCATGATATCATCAGCATCATCATCATCATCATCATCATCATCATCTCATCATGATATCATCCTCATCTCATCATGATATCATCAGCATCATCATCATCATCATCATCATCATCATCATCATCATCTCATCATGATATCATCATAATCATCATCATCATCTCATCATGATATCATCATCATCATCATCATCATCATCTCATCATGATATCATCATCATCATCATCTCATCATGTTATCATCATCATCATCATCATCATCATCTCATCATGATATCATCATCATCTCATCATGATATCATCATCATCATCTCATCATGATATCATCATCATCATCTCATCATGATATCATCAGCATCATCATCATCATCATCATCATCATCATCATCTCATCATGATATCATCATAATCATCATCATCATCTCATCATGATATCATCATCATCATCATCATCATCATCATCATCATCATCATCTCATCATGATATCATCATCATCTCATCATGTTATCATCATCATCATCATCATCATCTCATCATGATATCATCATCATCTCATCATGATATCATCATCATCATCATCATCTCATCATGATATCATCATCATCATCATCATCTCATCATGATATCATCATCATCATCTCATCATGTTATCATCATCATCATCATCTCATCATGATATCATCATCATCATCATCATCATCATCATCATCATCATCTCATCATGATATCATCATCATGATATCATCATCATCATCTCATCAAATCATCATCATGATATCATCATCATCATCATCATCATCAGCATCATCATCATCTCATCATGATATCATCATCATGATAGCATCATCATCATCATCATCATCATCTCATCATGATATCATCATCATCTCATCATGATATCATCATCATCATCATCATCTCATCATAATATCATCATCATCTCATCATGATATCATCATCATCATCTCATCATGATATCATCATCATCATCTCATCATGATATCATCATCATCATCATCATCATCATCTCATCATGATATCATCATCGTCATCATCATCATCATCTAATCATTATATCATCATCATCTCATCATGATATCATCATCATGATATCATCATCATGATATCATCATCATCATCATCTCATCATGATATCATCATCATCATCATCATCTCATCATGATATCATCATCATCATCTCATCATGATATCATCATCATCATCTCATCATGTTATCATCATCATCATCATCATCATCATCATCTCATCATGATATCATCATCATCATCATCATCTCATCATGATATCATCATCATCATCTCATCATGATATCATCATCATCATCATCATCATCTCATCATGATATCATCATCATCATCATCTCATCATGTTATCATCATCATCATCATCATCATCATCATCATCATCTCATCATGATATCATCATCATCTCATCATGATATCATCATCATCATCTCATCATGATATCATCATCATCATCTCATCATGATATCATCAGCATCATCATCATCATCATCATCATCATCATCATCATCTCATAATGATATCATCATAATCATCATCAGCATCTCATCATGATATCATCATCATCATCATCATCATCATCATCATCTCATCATGATATCATCATCATCTCATCATGTTATCATCATCATCATCATCATCATCTCATCATGATATCATCATCATCTCATCATGATATCATCATCATCATCTCATCATGATATCATCATCATCATCATCATCTCATCATGATATCATCATCATCATCTCATCATGTTATCATCATCATCATCATCTCATCATGATATCATCATCATCATCATCATCATCATCTCATCATGATATCATCATCATGATATCATCATCATCATCTCATGATATCATCATCATGATATCATCATCATCATCATCATCATCATCAGCATCATCATCATCTCATCATGATATCATCATCATGATAGCATCATCATCATCATCATCATCATCTCATCATGATATCATCATCATCTCATCATGATATCATCATCATCATCATCATCATCTCATCATAATATCATCATCATCTCATCATGATATCATCATCATCATCTCATCATGATATCATCATCATCATCTCATCATGATATCATCATCATCATCATCATCATCATCATCTCATCATGATATCATCATCATCATCATCATCATCATCATCTAATCATTATATCATCATCATCTCATCATGATATCATCATCATGATATCATCATCATGATATCATCATCATCATCATCTCATCATGATATCATCATCATCATCATCTCATCATGATATCATCATCATCATCTCATCATGTTATCATCATCATCATCATCATCATCATCTCATCATGATATCATCATCATCATCTCATCATGATATCATCATCATCATCATCATCATCTCATCATGATATCATAATCATCATCATCATCATCATCTCATCATGAGATCATCATCATCTCATCATAATATCATCATCATCTCATCATGATATCATCATCATCATCTCATCATGATATCATCATCATCATCATCTCATCATGATATCATCATCATCATCTCATCATGTTATCATCATCATCATCATCATCATCATCATCATCATCATCTCATCATGATATCATCATCTCATCATGATATCATCATCATGATATCATAATCATGACATCATCATCATCATCATCTCATCATGATATCATCATCATGATATCATCATCATCTCATCACGATATCATCATCATCAGCTCATCATGATATCATCATCATCTCATCATATCATCATCATCTCATCATATCATCATCATCATCTCATCATGTTATCATCATCATGATATCACCATCATCATTATCTCATCATGATATCATCATCATCTCATCATGATATCATCAGCATCAGCATCATCATCATCATCATCATCTCATCATGATATCATCCTCATCTCATCATGATATCATCAGCATCATCATCATCATCATCATCTCATCATGATATCATCATAATCATCATCATCATCTCATCATGATATCATCATCATCATCATCATCATCTCATCATGATATCATCATCATCATCATCTCATCATGTTATCATCATCATCATCATCATCATCATCTCATCATGATATCATCATCATCTCATCATGATATCATCATCATCATCTCATCATGATATCATCATCATCATCTCATCATGATATCATCAGCATCATCATCATCATCATCATCATCATCATCTCATCATGATATCATCATAATCATCATCATCACCTCATCATGATATCATCATCATCATCATCATCATCATCATCATCATCTCATCATGATATCATCATCATCTCATCATGTTATCATCATCATCATCATCATCATCTCATCATGATATCATCATCATCTCATCATGATATCATCATCATCATCATCATCTCATCATGATATCATCATCATCATCATCATCTCATCATGATATCATCATCATCTCATCATGTTATCATCATCATCATCATCTCATCATGATATCATCATCATCATCATCATCATCATCATCATCATCTCATCATGATATCATCATCATGATATCATCATCATCATCTCATCAAATCATCATCATGATATCATCATCATCATCATCATCATCAGCATCATCATCATCTCATCATGATATCATCATCATGATAGCATCATCATCATCATCATCATCATCTCATCATGATATCATCATCATCTCATCATGATATCATCATCATCATCATCATCTCATCATAATATCATCATCATCTCATCATGATATCATCATCATCATCTCATCATGATATCATCATCATCATCTCATCATGATATCATCATCATCATCATCATCATCATCTCATCATGATATCATCATCATCATCATCATCATCATCATCTAATCATTATATCATCATCATCTCATCATGATATCATCATCATGATATCATCATCATGATATCATCATCATCATCATCTCATCATGATATCATCATCATCATCATCTCATCATGATATCATCATCATCATCTCATCATGTTATCATCATCATCATCATCATCTCATCATGATATCATCATCATCATCATCATCATCTCATCATGATATCATCATCATCATCTCATCATGATATCATCATCATCATCATCATCATCTCATCATGATATCATCATCATCATCATCATCATCTTATCATGAGATCATCATCATCTCATCATAATATCATCATCATCTCATCATGATATCATCAGCATCATCATCATCATCATCATCATCATCATCATCTCATCATGATATCATCATAATCATCATCATCATCTCATCATGATATCATCATCATCATCATCATCATCATCATCATCATCTCATCATGATATCATCATCATCTCATCATGTTATCATCATCATCATCATCATCATCAGCATCATCATCATCTCATCATGATATCATCATCATGATAGCATCATCATCATCATCATCATCATCATCATCATCATCTCATCATGATATCATCATCATCATCATCATCATCTCATCATGATATCATCATCATCTCATCATGATATCATCATCATCATCTCATCATGATATCATCATCATCATCATCATCTCATCATGATATCATCATCATCATCTCATCATGTTATCATCATCATCATCATCTCATCATGATATCATCATCATCATCATCATCATCATCTCATCATGATATCATCATCATGATATCATCATCATCATCTCATCATATCATCATCATGATATCATCATCATCATCATCATCATCATCAGCATCATCATCATCTCATCATGATATCATCATCATGATAGCATCATCATCATCATCATCATCATCTCATCATGATATCATCATCATCTCATCATGATATCATCATCATCATCATCATCATCTCATCATAATATCATCATCATCTCATCATGATATCATCATCATCATCTCATCATGATATCATCATCATCATCTCATCATGATATCATCATCATCATCATCATCATCATCATCTCATCATGATATCATCATCATCATCATCATCATCATCATCTAATCATTATATCATCATCATCTCATCATGATATCATCATCATGATATCATCATCATGATATCATCATCATCATCATCTCATCATGATATCATCATCATCATCATCTCATCATGATATCATCATCATCATCTCATCATGTTATCATCATCATCATCATCATCATCATCTCATCATGATATCATCATCATCATCTCATCATGATATCATCATCATCATCATCATCATCATCTCATCATGATATCATAATCATCATCATCATCATCATCTCATCATGAGATCATCATCATCTCATCATAATATCATCATCATCTCATCATGATATCATCATCATCATCTCATCATGATATCATCATCATCATCTCATCATGATATCATCATCATCATCATCTCATCATGATATCATCATCATCATCTCATCATGTTATCATCATCATCATCATCATCATCATCATCATCATCATCATCTCATCATGATATCATCATCTCATCATGATATCATCATCATGATATCATAATCATGACATCATCATCATCATCATCTCATCATGATATCATCATCATGATATCATCATCATCTCATCACGATATCATCATCTCATCATGATATCATCATCATCTCATCATATCATCATCATCTCATCATATCATCATCATCATCTCATCATGTTATCATCATCATGATATCACCATCATCATTATCTCATCATGATATCATCATCATCTCATCATGATATCATCATAATCATCATCATCATCTCATCATGATATCATCATCATCATCATCATCATCTCATCATGATATCATCATCATCATCATCTCATCATGTTATCATCATCATCATCATCATCATCATCTCATCATGATATCATCATCATCTCATCATGATATCATCGTCATCATCTCATCATGATATCATCATCATCATCTCATCATGATATCATCAGCATCATCATCATCATCATCATCATCATCATCTCATCATGATATCATCATAATCATCATCATCACCTCATCATGATATCATCATCATCATCATCATCATCATCATCATCATCATCTCATCATGATATCATCATCATCTCATCATGTTATCATCATCATCATCATCATCATCTCATCATGATATCATCATCATCTCATCATGATATCATCATCATCATCATCATCTCATCATGATATCATCATCATCATCATCATCTCATCATGATATCATCATCATCTCATCATGTTATCATCATCATCATCATCTCATCATGATATCATCATCATCATCATCATCATCATCATCATCATCTCATCATGATATCATCATCATGATATCATCATCATCATCTCATCAAATCATCATCATGATATCATCATCATCATCATCATCATCAGCATCATCATCATCTCATCATGATATCATCATCATGATAGCATCATCATCATCATCATCATCATCTCATCATGATATCATCATCATCTCATCATGATATCATCATCATCATCATCATCTCATCATAATATCATCATCATCTCATCATGATATCATCATCATCATCTCATCATGATATCATCATCATCATCTCATCATGATATCATCATCATCATCATCATCATCATCTCATCATGATATCATCATCATCATCATCATCATCATCATCTAATCATTATATCATCATCATCTCATCATGATATCATCATCATGATATCATCATCATGATATCATCATCATCATCATCTCATCATGATATCATCATCATCATCATCTCATCATGATATCATCATCATCATCTCATCATGTTATCATCATCATCATCATCATCTCATCATGATATCATCATCATCATCATCATCTCATCATGATATCATCATCATCATCTCATCATGATATCATCATCATCATCATCATCATCTCATCATGATATCATCATCATCATCATCATCATCTTATCATGAGATCATCATCATCTCATCATAATATCATCATCATCTCATCATGATATCATCAGCATCATCATCATCATCATCATCATCATCATCATCTCATCATGATATCATCATAATCATCATCATCATCTCATCATGATATCATCATCATCATCATCATCATCATCATCATCATCTCATCATGATATCATCATCATCTCATCATGTTATCATCATCATCATCATCATCATCAGCATCATCATCATCTCATCATGATATCATCATCATGATAGCATCATCATCATCATCATCATCATCATCATCATCATCATCTCATCATGATATCATCATCATCTCATCATGATATCATCATCATCATCATCTCATCATAATATCATCATCATCTCATCATGATATCATCATCATCATCTCATCATGATATCATCATCATCATCTCATCATGATATCATCATCATCATCATCATCATGTTATCATCATCATCATCATCATCATCATCTTCATCATCTCATCATGATATCATCATCATCATCTCATCATGATATCATCATCATCATCTCATCATGATATCATCATCATCATCTCATCATAATATCATCATCATCATCTCATCATGATATCATCATCATCATCTCATCATGATATCATCATCATCATCATCTCATCATGATATCATCATCATCATCATCTCATCATGATATCATCATCATCATCATCATCATTATCATGACATCATCATCATCATCATCATCATCATCATCATCATCATCATCATCATCATCATGATATCATCATCATCATCATCATCTCATCATGATATCATCATCATGATATCATCATCATCTCATCACGATATCATCATCATCAGCTCATCATGATATCATCATCATGATATCATCATCATCATCATCATCTCATCATGATATCATCATCATCTCATCATTATATCATCATCATCATCATCATCATCTCATCATGATATCATCATCATCATCTCATCATGTTATCATCATCATGATATCATCATCATCATCATCATCATCATCTCATCATGATATCATCATCATCTCATCATGATATCATCATGATATCATCATCATCATCTCATCATGATATCATCATCATCTCATCATTATATCATCATCATCATCATCTCATCATGATATCATCATCATATCATCATGTTATCATCATCATGATATCATCATCATCATCATCATCATCATCTCATCATGATATCATCATCATCATCTCATCATGATATCATCATCATCAGCATCATCATCATCATCATCTCATCATGATATCATCATCATCTCATCATGATATCATCAGCATCGTCATCATCATCATCTCATCATGATATCATCATCATCATCATCATCATCATCATCATCATCTCATCATGATATCATCATCATCATCATCATCATCATCATCATCTAATCATTATATCATCATCATCTCATCATGATATCATCATCATGATATCATCATCATGATATCATCATCATCATCTCATCATGATATCATCATCATCATCATCTCATCATGATATCATCATCATCATCTCATCATGTTATCATCATCATCATCATCATCATCATCATCATCTCATCATGATATCATCATCATCATCATCATCTCATCATGATATCATCATCATCATCTCATCATGATATCATCATCATCATCTCATCATGATATCATCATCATCATCTCATCATGTTATCATCATCATCATCATCATCTCATCATGATATCATCATCATCATCATCATCTCATCATGATATCATCATCATGATATCATCATCATCATCTCATCATATCATCATCATGATATCATCATCATCATCATCATCATCATCATCATCATCATCTCATCATGATATCATCATCATCATCATCATCGCATCATTATATCATCATCATCTCATCATGATATCATCATCATGATATCATCATCATGATATCATCATCATCATCATCTCATCATGATATCATCATCATCATCATCTCATCATGATATCATCATCATCATCTCATCATGTTATCATCATCATCATCATCATCATCATCTCATCATAATATCATCATCATCTCATCATGATATCATCATCATCATCATCATCTCATAATGATATCATCATCATCATCTCATCATGATATCATCATCATCATCTCATCATGATATCATCATCATCATCTCATCATGATATCATCAGCATCATCATCATCATCTCATCATTATATCATCATCATCATCTCATCATGATATCATCATCATCATCTCATCATGATATCATCATCATCATCATCATGATATCATCAGCATCATCATCATCATCATCATTATATCATCATCATCATCTCATCATGATATCATCATCATCATCTCATCATGATATCATCATCATCATCATCATCATCATCTCATCATGATATCATCATCATCATCATCATCATCATCATCTCATCATGATATCATCATCATCATCATCATCATCATCTCATCATTATATCATCATCATCATCTCATCATGATATCATCATCATCATCATCTCATCATGATATCATCATCATCATCTCATCATGATATCATCATCATCATCATCATCATCATCTCATCATCATCTCATCATAATATCATCATCATCATCTCATCATGATATCATCATCATCATCTCATCATGTTATCATCATCATCATCATCATCATCATCATCATCATCATCATCATCTCATCATGATATCATCATCATCATCATCATCATCATCATCATCATCATCATCTCATCATGATATCATCATCATGATATCATCATCATCATCTCATCATATCATCATCATGATATCATCATCATCATCATCATCATCATCATCATCATCATCATCTCATCATGATATCATCATCATCATCATCATCTCATCATTATATCATCATCATCTCATCATGATATCATCATCATGATATCATCATCATGATATCATCATCATCATCATCTCATCATGATATCATCATCATCATCATCTCATCATGATATCATCATCATCATCTCATCATGTTATCATCATCATCATCATCATCATCTCATCATAATATCATCATCATCTCATCATGATATCATCATCATCATCATCATCTCATAATGATATCATCATCATCATCTCATCATGATATCATCATCATCATCTCATCATGATATCATCATCATCATCTCATCATATCATCAGCATCATCATCATCATCATCATCTCATCATTATATCATCATCATCATCTCATCATGATATCATCATCATCATCTCATCATGATATCATCAGCATCATCATCATCATCATCATCATCATCATCTCATCATTATATCATCATCATCATCTCATCATGATATCATCATCATCATCTCATCATGATATCATCATCATCATCATCATCTCATCATGATATCATCATCATCATCATCATCATCATCATCATCTCATCATGATATCATCATCATCATCATCATCATCATCTCATCATTATATCATCATCATCATCTCATCATGATATCATCATCATCATCATCTCATCATGATATCATCATCATCATCTCATCATGATATCATCATCATCATCATCATCATCATCTCATCATCATCTCATCATAATATCATCATCATCATCTCATCATGATATCATCATCATCATCTCATCATGATATCATCATCATCATCATCATCATCATCATCTCATCATGATATCATCATCATGATATCATATTCATCATCTCATCATATCATCATCATGATATCATCATCATCATCTCATCATGATATCATCATCATGATATCATCATCATCATCTCATCATATCATCATCATCATCATCATCATCATCATCTCATCATGATATCATCATCATCATCTCATCATGATATCATCATCATGATATCATCATCATCTCATCATGATATCATCATCATCATCTCATCATGATATCATCATCATGATATCATCATCATTATCATCATCATCTCATCATGATATCATCATCATGATATCATCATTATGATATCATCATCATCATCATCATCTCATCATGATATCATCATCATCTCATCATGATATCATGAGCATCATCATCATCATCATCTCATCATGATATCATCATCATCTCATCATGATATCATCAGCATCATCATCATCATCTCATCATGATATCATCATCATCATCATCATCATCATCATCTCATCATGATATCATCATCATCATGATATCATCATCATCATGATATCATCATCATGACATCATCATCAGCATCATCATCTCATCATGATATCATCATCATGATATCATCATCATCATCTCATCATGATATCATCATCATCATCATCATCATCTCATCATGATATCATCATGATATCATCATCATCATCATCATCTCATCATGATATCATCATCATCATCTCATCATGATATCATCATCATCATCATCTCATCATAATATCATCATCATCTCATCATGATATCATCATCATCATCATCTCATCATGATATCATCATCATCATCTCATCATGATATCATCATCATCATCTCATCATGATATCATCATCATCATCTCATCATGTTATCATCATCATCATCATCATCATCTCATCATGATATCATCATCATCATCTCATCATGATATCATCATCATCATCATCATCATCATCATCATCATCATCATCTCATCATGATATCATCATCTCATCATGATATCATCATCATGATATCATAATCATGACATCATCATCATCATCTCATCATGATATCATCATCATCTCATCATGATATCATCATCATCATCATCATCATCATCATCATCAACATCTCATCATGATATCATCATCATGATATCATCATCATCTCATCACGATATCATCATCATCAGCTCATCATGATATCATCATCATCTCATCATCTCATCATCATCATCTCATCATGATATCATCATCATCTCATCATGTTATCATCATCATGATATCATCATCATCATTATCTCATCATGATATCATCATCATCTCATCATGATATCATCAGCATCATCATCATCATCATCATCATCATCATCATCATCTCATCATGATATCATCATCATCTCATCACGATATCATCAGCATCATCATCATCATCATCATCATCATCATCTCATCATGATATCATCATAATCATCATCATCATCTCATCATGATATCATCATCATCATCATCATCATCTCATCATGATATCATCATCATCATCATCATCATCTCATCATGTTATCATCATCATCATCATCATCATCATCTCATCATGATATCATCATCATCATCTCATCATGATATCATCATCATCTCATCATGATATCATCAGCATCATCATCATCATCATCATCATCTCATCATGATATCATCATAATCATCATCATCATCTCATCATGATATCATCATCATCATCATCATCATCATCTCATCATGATATCATCATCATCTCATCATGTTATCATCATCATCATCATCATCATCATCATCTCATCATGATATCATCATCATCTCATCATGATATCATCATCATCATCTCATCATGATATCATCATCATCATCATCATCTCATCATGATATCATCATCATCATCTCATCATGTTATCATCATCATCATCATCTCATCATGATATCATCATCATCATCATCATCATCATCATCATCTCATCATGATATCATCATCATCATCATCATCATCATCATCATCATCTCATCATGATATCATCATCATGATATCATATTCATCATCTCATCATATCATCATCATGATATCATCATCATCATCATCATCTCATCATGATATCATCATCATGATATCATCATCATCATCTCATCATATCATCATCATCATCATCATCATCATCTCATCATGATATCATCATCATCATCTCATCATGATATCATCATCATGATATCATCATCATCTCATCATGATATTATCATCATCATCTCATCATGATATCATCATCATGATATCATCATCATTATCATCATCATCTCATCATGATATCATCATCATGATATCATCATTATGATATCATCATCATCATCATCATCTCATCATGATATCATCATCATCTCATCATGATATCATGAGCATCATCATCATCATCATCTCATCATGATATCATCATCATCTCATCATGATATCATCAGCATCATCATCATCATCATCATCTCATCATGATATCATCATCATCATGATATCATCATCATGACATCATCATCAGCATCATCATCTCATCGTGATATCATCATCATGATATCATCATCATCATCTCATCATGATATCATCATCATCATCTCATCATGATATCATCATCATCATCATCTCATCATGATATCATCATCATCATCATCATCATCTCATCATGATATCATCATGATATCATCATCATGATATCATCATCATCATCATCATCTCATCATGATATCATCATCATCATCTCATCATGATATCATCATCATCATCTCATCATAATATCATCATCATCTCATCATGATATCATCATCATCATCATCTCATCATGATATCATCATCATCATCTCATCATGATATCATCATCATCATCTCATCATGATATCATCATCATCATCTCATCATGTTATCATCATCATCATCATCATCATCTCATCATGATATCATCATCATCATCTCATCATGATATCATCATCATCATCATCATCATCATCATCATCTTCATCTCATCATGATATCATCATCTCATCATGATATCATCATCATGATATCATAATCATGACATCATCATCATCATCTCATCATGATATCATCATCATCTCATCATGATATCATCATCATCATCATTATCATCATCAACATCTCATCATGATATCATCATCATGATATCATCATCATCTCATCACGATATCATCATCATCAGCTCATCATGATATCATCATCATCTCATCATCTCATCATCATCATCTCATCATGATATCATCATCATCTCATCATGTTATCATCATCATGATATCATCATCATCATTATCTCATCATGATCTCATCATCATCTCATCATGATATCATCAGCATCATCATCATCATCATCATCATCATCATCATCATCATCATCTCATCATGATATCATCATCATCTCATCACGATATCATCAGCATCATCATCATCATCATCATCTCATCATGATATCATCATAATCATCATCATCATCTCATCATGATATCATCATCATCATCATCATCATCTCATCATGATATCATCATCATCATCATCATCATCATCTCATCATGTTATCATCATCATCATCATCATCATCATC
The DNA here is from genome assembly GCA_036172795.1 of Pelodytes ibericus. Taxonomy (NCBI): domain Eukaryota; kingdom Metazoa; phylum Chordata; class Amphibia; order Anura; family Pelodytidae; genus Pelodytes; species Pelodytes ibericus. Next base: position 3,930,951 of record JAYKOZ010000093.1, read on the forward strand.
TCATCATGATATCATCATCATCATCTCATCATGATATCATCATCATCTCATCATGATATCATCAGCATCATCATCATCATCATCATCATCTCATCATGATATCATCATAATCATCATCATCATCTCATCATGATATCATCATCATCATCATCATCATCATCTCATCATGATATCATCATCATCTCATCATGTTATCATCATCATCATCATCATCATCATCTCATCATGATATCATCATCATGATATCATATTCATCATCTCATCATATCATCATCATGATATCATCATCATCATCATCTCATCATGATATCATCATCATGATATCATCATCATCATCTCATCATATCATCATCATCATCATCATCATCATCATCTCATCATGATATCATCATCATCATCTCATCATGATATCATCATCATGATATCATCATCATCTCATCATGATATCATCATCATCATCTCATCATGATATCATCATCATGATATCATCATCATTATCATCATCATCTCATCATGATATCATCATCATGATATCATCATTATGATATCATCATCATCATCATCATCTCATCATGATATCATCATCATCTCATCATGATATCATGAGCATCATCATCATCATCATCTCATCATGATATCATCATCATCTCATCATGATATCATCAGCATCATCATCATCATCTCATCATGATATCATCATCATCATCATCATCATCATCATCTCATCATGATATCATCATCATCATGATATCATCATCATCATGATATCATCATCATGACATCATCATCAGCATCATCATCTCATCATGATATCATCATCATGATATCATCATCATCATCTCATCATGATATCATCATCATCATCTCATCATGATATCATCATCATCATCATCTCATCATGATATCATCATCATCATCATCATCATCTCATCATGATATCATCATGATATCATCATCATGATATCATCATCATCATCATCATCTCATCATGATATCATCATCATCATCTCATCATGATATCATCATCATCATCATCTCATCATAATATCATCATCATCTCATCATGATATCATCATCATCATCATCTCATCATGATATCATCATCATCATCTCATCATGATATCATCATCATCATCTCATCATGATATCATCATCATCATCTCATCATGTTATCATCATCATCATCATCTCATCATGATATCATCATCATCATCTCATCATGATATCATCATCATCATCATCATCATCATCATCATCATCATCATCATCTCATCATGATATCATCATCTCATCATGATATCATCATCATGATATCATAATCATGACATCATCATCATCATCTCATCATGATATCATCATCATCTCATCATGATATCATCATCATCATCATCATCATCATCAACATCTCATCATGATATCATCATCATGATATCATCATCATCTCATCACGATATCATCATCATCAGCTCATCATGATATCATCATCATCTCATCATCTCATCATCATCATCATCTCATCATGATATCATCATCATCTCATCATGTTATCATCATCATGATATCATCATCATCATTATCTCATCATGATATCATCATCATCTCATCATGATATCATCAGCATCATCATCATCATCATCATCATCATCATCATCATCTCATCATGATATCATCATCATCTCATCACGATATCATCAGCATCATCATCATCATCATCATCATCATCTCATCATGATATCATCATAATCATCATCATCATCTCATCATGATATCATCATCATCATCATCATCATCTCATCATGATATCATCATCATCATCATCATCATCTCATCATGTTATCATCATCATCATCATCATCATCATCTCATCATGATATCATCATCATCATCTCATCATGATATCATCATCATCTCATCATGATATCATCAGCATCATCATCATCATCATCATCATCTCATCATGATATCATCATAATCATCATCATCATCTCATCATGATATCATCATCATCATCATCATCATCATCTCATCATGATATCATCATCATCTCATCATGTTATCATCATCATCATCATCATCATCATCTCATCATGATATCATCATCATCTCATCATGATATCATCATCATCATCTCATCATGATATCATCATCATCATCATCATCTCATCATGATATCATCATCATCATCTCATCATGTTATCATCATCATCATCATCTCATCATAATATCATCATCATCTCATCATGATATCATCATCATCATCATCATCATCATCATCTCATCATGATATCATCATCATCATCTCATCATATCATCATCATGATATCATCATCATCAATCATCATCATCAGCATCATCATCATCTCATCATGATATCATCATCATGATAGCATCATCATCATCATCATCATCTCATCATGATATCATCATCATCTCATCATGATATCATCATCATCTCATCATGATATCATCATCATCATCATCTCATCATAATATCATCATCATCTCATCATGATATCATCATCATCATCTCATCATGATATCATCATCATCATCTCATCATGATATCATCATCATCATCTCATCATGTTATCATCATCATCATCATCATCATCTTCATCATCTCATCATTATATCATCACCATCATCTCATCATGATATCATCATCATCATCTCATCATAATATCATCATCATCATCTCATCATGATATCATCATCATAATCTCATCATGATATCATCATCATCATCTCATCATGATATCATCATCATCTCATCATGATACCATCATCATCATCATCATCATCATCATCATAATCATGACATCATCATCATCATCATCATCATCATCATGATATCATCATCATCATCATCATCATCTCATCATGATATCATCATCATGATATCATCATCATCTCATCACGATATCATCATCATCAGCTCATCATGATATCATCATCATGATATCATCATCATCATCATCTCATCATGATATCATCCTCATCTCATCATTATATCATCATCATCATCATCATCATCTCATCATGATATCATCATCATCTCATCATGTTATCATCATCATGATATCATCATCATCATCATCATCATCATCATCATCATGATATCATCATCATCTCATCATGATATCATCATCAGCATCATCATCATCATCTCATCATGATATCATCATCATCTCATCATGATATCATCATCATCTCATCATTATATCATCATCATCATCATCTCATCATGATATCATCATCATATCATCATCATATCATCATGTTATCATCATCATGATATCATCATCATCATCATCATCATCTCATCATGATATCATCATCATCTCATCATGATATCATCATCAGCATCATCATCATCATCATCATCATCATCATCATCTCATCATGATATCATCATAATCATCATCATCATCTCATCATGATATCATCATCATCATCATCATCATCATCATCTCATCATGATATCATCATCATCTCATCATGTTATCATCATCATCATCATCATCATCTCATCATGATATCATCATCATCTCATCATGATATCATCATCATCATCTCATCATGATATCATCATCATCATCATCATCATCATCATCTCATCATGATATCATCATCATCATCTCATCATGTTATCATCATCATCATCATCATCTCATCATGATATCATCATCATCATCATCATCATCATCTCATCATGATATCATCATCATGATATCATCATCATCATCTCATCATATCATCATCATGATATCATCATCATCATCATCATCATCAGCATCATCATCATCTCATCATGATATCATCATCATGATAGCATCATCATCATCATCATCATCATCATCTCATCATGATATCATCATCATCTCATCATGATATCATCATCATCATCATCATCATCTCATCATAATATCATCATCATCTCATCATGATATCATCATCATCATCTCATCATGATATCATCATCATCATCTCATCATGATATCATCATCATCATCATCATCATCATCATCTCATCATGATATCATCATCATCATCATCATCATCATCATCTAATCATTATATCATCATCATCTCATCATGATATCATCATCATGATATCATCATCATGGTATCATCATCATCATCATCTCATCATGATATCATCATCATCATCATCTCATCATGATATCATCATCATCATCTCATCATGTTATCATCATCATCATCATCATCATCATCTCATCATGATATCATCATCATCATCTCATCATGATATCATCATCATCATCATCATCATCTCATCATGATATCATCATCATCATCATCATCATCATCTCATCATGAGATCATCATCATCTCATCATAATATCATCATCATCTCATCATGATATCATCATCATCATCTCATCATGATATCATCATCATCATCTCATCATGATATCATCATCATCTCATCATGATATCATCATCATCATCTCATCATGTTATCATCATCATCATCATCATCATCATCATCATCATCATCATCTCATCATGATATCATCATCATCATCATCATCTCATCATGATATCATCATCATGATATCATCATCATCATCATCATCATCATCTCATCATGATATCATCATCTCATCATGATATCATCATCATGATATCATAATCATGACATCATCATCATCATCATCTCATCATGATATCATCATCATCTCATCATGATATCATCATCATCATCATCTCATCATGATATCATCATCATGATATCATCATCATCTCATCACGATATCATCATCATCAGCTCATCATGATATCATCATCATCTCATCATATCATCATCATCTCATCATATCATCATCATCATCTCATCATGTTATCATCATCATGATATCACCATCATCATTATCTCATCATGATATCATCATCATCTCATCATGATATCATCAGCATCATCATCATCATCATCATCATCATCATCATCATCATCATCATCATCTCATCATGATATCATCCTCATCTCATCATGATATCATCAGCATCATCATCATCATCATCATCTCATCATGATATCATCATAATCATCATCATCATCTCATCATGATATCATCATCATCATCATCATCATCATCTCATCATGATATCATCATCATCATAATCTCATCATGTTATCAACATCATCATCATCATCATCATCTCATCATGATATCATCATCATCTCATCATGATATCATCATCATCATCTCATCATGATATCATCATCATCATCTCATCATGATATCATCAGCATCATCATCATCATCATCATCTCATCATGATATCATCATAATCATCATCATCATCTCATCATGATATCATCATCATCATCATCATCATCATCATCTCATCATGATATCATCATCATCTCATCATGTTATCATCATCATCATCATCATCATCTCATCATGATATCATCATCATCTCATCATGATATCATCATCATCATCATCATCTCATCATGATATCATCATCATCATCATCATCTCATCATGATATCATCATCATCATCTCATCATGTTATCATCATCATCATCATCTCATCATGATATCATCATCATCATCATCATCATCATCATCATCATCTCATCATGATATCATCATCTCATCATGATATCATCATCATGATATCATCATCATCATCTCATCAAATCATCATCATGATATCATCATCATCATCATCATCATCAGCATCATCATCATCTCATCATGATATCATCATCATGATAGCATCATCATCATCATCATCATCATCTCATCATGATATCATCATCATCTCATCATGATATCATCATCATCATCATCATCTCATCATAATATCATCATCATCTCATCATGATATCATCATCATCATCTCATCATGATATCATCATCATCTCATCATGATATCATCATCATCATCATCATCATCTCATCATGATATCATCATCATGATATCATCATCATCATCTCATCATATCATCATCATGATATCATCATCATCATCATCATCATCAGCATCATCATCATCTCATCATGATATCATCATCATGATAGCATCATCATCATCATCATCATCATCTCATCATGATATCATCATCATCTCATCATGATATCATCATCATCATCATCATCATCTCATCATAATATCATCATCATCTCATCATGATATCATCATCATCATCTCATCATGATATCATCATCATCATCATCATCATCATCATCTCATCATGATATCATCATCATCATCATCATCATCATCATCATCTAATCATTATATCATCATCATCTCATCATGATATCATCATCATGATATCATCATCATGGTATCATCATCATCATCATCTCATCATGATATCATCATCATCATCATCTCATCATGATATCATCATCATCATCTCATCATGTTATCATCATCATCATCATCATCATCATCTCATCATGATATCATCATCATCATCTCATCATGATATCATCATCATCATCATCATCATCTCATCATGATATCATCATCATCATCATCATCATCATCTCATCATGAGATCATCATCATCTCATCATAATATCATCATCATCTCATCATGATATCATCATCATCATCTCATCATGATATCATCATCATCATCTCATCATGATATCATCATCATCATCATCTCATCATGATATCATCATCATCATCTCATCATGTTATCATCATCATCATCATCATCATCATCATCATCATCTCATCATGATATCATCATCATCATCATCATCTCATCATGATATCATCATCATGATATCATCATCATCATCATCATCATCATCTCATCATGATATCATCATCTCATCATGATATCATCATCATGATATCATAATCATGACATCATCATCATCATCATCTCATCATGATATCATCATCATCTCATCATGATATCATCATCATCATCATCTCATCATGATATCATCATCATGATATCATCATCATCTCATCACGATATCATCATCATCAGCTCATCATGATATCATCATCATCTCATCATATCATCATCATCTCATCATATCATCATCATCATCTCATCATGTTATCATCATCATGATATCACCATCATCATTATCTCATCATGATATCATCATCATCTCATCATGATATCATCAGCATCATCATCATCATCATCATCATCATCATCATCATCATCATCCTCATCATCATCATCTCATCATGATATCATCCTCATCTCATCATGATATCATCAGCATCATCATCATCATCATCATCTCATCATGATATCATCATAATCATCATCATCATCTCATCATGATATCATCATCATCATCATCATCATCATCTCATCATGATATCATCATCATCATCTCATCATGTTATCAACATCATCATCATCATCATCATCTCATCATGATATCATCATCATCTCATCATGATATCATCATCATCATCTCATCATGATATCATCATCATCATCTCATCATGATATCATCAGCATCATCATCATCATCATCATCTCATCATGATATCATCATAATCATCATCATCATCTCATCATGATATCATCATCATCATCATCATCATCATCATCTCATCATGATATCATCATCATCTCATCATGTTATCATCATCATCATCATCATCATCTCATCATGATATCATCATCATCTCATCATGATATCATCATCATCATCATCATCTCATCATGATATCATCATCATCATCATCATCTCATCATGATATCATCATCATCATCTCATCATGTTATCATCATCATCATCATCTCATCATGATATCATCATCATCATCATCATCATCATCATCATCTCATCATGATATCATCATCTCATCATGATATCATCATCATGATATCATCATCATCATCTCATCAAATCATCATCATGATATCATCATCATCATCATCATCATCAGCATCATCATCATCTCATCATGATATCATCATCATGATAGCATCATCATCATCATCATCATCATCTCATCATGATATCATCATCATCTCATCATGATATCATCATCATCATCATCATCTCATCATAATATCATCATCATCTCATCATGATATCATCATCATCATCTCATCATGATATCATCATCATCATCTCATCATGATATCATCATCATCATCATCATCATCATCATCATCATCATCATCTCATCATGATATCATCATCATCATCATCATCATCATCTAATCATTATATCATCATCATCTCATCATGATATCATCATCATGATATCATCATCATGATATCATCATCATCATCATCTCATCATGATATCATCATCATCATCATCTCATCATGATATCATCATCATCATCTCATCATGTTATCATCATCATCATCATCATCATCATCATCATCTCATCATGATATCATCATCATCATCATCATCTCATCATGATATCATCATCATCATCTCATCATGATATCATCATCATCATCATCATCATCTCATCATGATATCATCATCATCATCATCATCTCATCATGAGATCATCATCATCTCATCATAATATCATCATCATCTCATCATGATATCATCAGCATCATCATCATCATCATCATCATCATCATCTCATCATGATATCATCATAATCATCATCATCATCTCATCATGATATCATCATCATCATCATCATCATCATCATCTCATCATGATATCATCATCATCTCATCATGTTATCATCATCATCATCATCATCATCAGCATCATCATCATCTCATCATGATATCATCATCATGATAGCATCATCATCATCATCTCATCATGATATCATCATCATCTCATCATGATATCATCATCATCATCATCTCATCATAATATCATCATCATCTCATCATGATATCATCATCATCATCTCATCATGATATCATCATCATCATCATCATCTCATCATGATATCATCATCATCATCATCATCATGTTATCATCATCATCATCATCATCATCATCTTCATCATCTCATCATGATATCATCATCATCATCTCATCATGATATCATCATCATCATCTCATCATGATATCATCATCATCATCTCATCATAATATCATCATCATCATCTCATCATGATATCATCATCATCATCTCATCATGATATCATCATCATCATCATCTCATCATGATATCATCATCATCATCATCTCATCATGATATCATCATCATCATCATCATCATTATCATGACATCATCATCATCATCATCATCATCATCATCATCATCATCATCATGATATCATCATCATCATCATCTCATCATGATATCATCATCATGATATCATCATCATGATATCATCATCATCTCATCACGATATCATCATCATCATCATCATCATCTCATCATAATATCATCATCATCTCATCATGATATCATCATCATCATCTCATCATGATATCATCATCATCATCTCATCATGATATCATCATCATCATCATCATCATCATCATCATCATCTCATCATGATATCATCATCATCATCATCATCATCATCTAATCATTATATCATCATCATCTCATCATGATATCATCATCATGATATCATCATCATGATATCATCATCATCATCATCTCATCATGATATCATCATCATCATCATCTCATCATGATATCATCATCATCATCTCATCATGTTATCATCATCATCATCATCATCATCATCTCATCATGATATCATCATCATCATCTCATCATGATATCATCATCATCATCTCATCATGATATCATCATCATCATCATCATCATCATCTCATCATGATATCATCATCATCATCATCATCATCTCATCATGAGATCATCATCATCTCATCATAATATCATCATCATCTCATCATGATATCATCAGCATCATCATCATCATCATCATCATCATCTCATCATGATATCATCATAATCATCATCATCATCTCATCATGATATCATCATCATCATCATCATCATCATCATCATCTCATCATGATATCATCATCATCTCATCATGTTATCATCATCATCATCATCAGCATCATCATCATCTCATCATGATATCATCATCATGATAGCATCATCATCATCATCATCATCATCATCTCATCATGATATCATCATCATCTCATCATGATATCATCATCATCATCATCTCATCATAATATCATCATCATCTCATCATGATATCATCATCATCATCTCATCATGATATCATCATCATCATCTCATCATGATATCATCATCATCATCATCATCATGTTATCATCATCATCATCATCATCATCATCTTCATCATCTCATCATGATATCATCATCATCATCTCATCATGATATCATCATCATCATCTCATCATGATATCATCATCATCATCTCATCATCATCATCTTCATCATCTCATCATGATATCATCATCATCATCTCATCATGATATCATCATCATCATCTCATCATGATATCATCATCATCATCATCTCATCATGATATCATCATCATCATCATCATCATTATCATGACATCATCATCATCATCATCATCATCATCATCATCATCATCATGATATCATCATCATCATCATCATCTCATCATGATATCATCATCATGATATCATCATCATCTCATCACGATATCATCATCATCAGCTCATCATGATATCATCATCATGATATCATCATCATCATCATCATCTCATCATGATATCATCATCATCTCATCATTATATCATCATCATCATCATCATCATCATCATCTCATCATGATATCATCATCATCATCTCATCATGTTATCATCATCATGATATCATCATCATCATCATCATCATCATCTCATCATGATATCATCATCATCTCATCATGATATCATCATCAGCATCATCATCATCATCTCATCATGATATCATCATCATCTCATCATGATATCATCATCATCTCATCATTATATCATCATCATCATCATCTCATCATGATATCATCATCATATCATCATGTTATCATCATCATGATATCATCATCATCATAATCATCATCTCATCATGATATCATCATCATCATCTCATCATGATATCATCATCATCAGCATCATCATCATCATCATCATCTCATCATGATATCATCATCATCTCATCATGATATCATCAGCATCGTCATCATCATCATCTCATCATGATATCATCATCATCATCATCATCATCATCATCTCATCATGATATCATCATCATCATCATCATCATCATCATCATCATCTAATCATTATATCATCATCATCTCATCATGATATCATCATCATGATATCATCATCATGATATCATCATCATCATCATCTCATCATGATATCATCATCATCATCATCTCATCATGATATCATCATCATCATCTCATCATGTTATCATCATCATCATCATCATCATCATCATCATCATCTCATCATGATATCATCATCATCATCATCATCATCTCATCATGATATCATCATCATCATCTCATCATGATATCATCATCATCATCTCATCATGATATCATCATCATCATCTCATCATGTTATCATCATCATCATCATCATCTCATCATGATATCATCATCATCATCATCATCATCATCTCATCATGATATCATCATCATGATATCATCATCATCATCTCATCATATCATCATCATGATATCATCATCATCATCATCATCATCATCATCATCATCATCTCATCATGATATCATCATCATCATCATCATCTCATCATTATATCATCATCATCTCATCATGATATCATCATCATGATATCATCATCATGATATCATCATCATCATCATCATCTCATAATGATATCATCATCATCATCTCATCATGATATCATCATCATCATCTCATCATGATATCATCATCATCATCTCATCATGATATCATCAGCATCATCATCATCATCATCATCATCTCATCATTATATCATCATCATCATCTCATCATGATATCATCATCATCATCTCATCATGATATCATCATCATCATCATCATCATCATCATCATCATTCTCTCATCATTATATCATCATCATCATCTCATCATGATATCATCATCATCATCTCATCATGATATCATCATCATCATCATCATCATCATCATCTCATCATGATATCATCATCATCATCATCATCATCATCATCTCATCATGATATCATCATCATCATCATCATCATCATCTCATCATTATATCATCATCATCATCTCATCATGATATCATCATCATCATCTCATCATGATATCATCATCATCATCATCATCATCTCATCATCATCTCATCATAATATCATCATCATCATCTCATCATGATATCATAATCATCATCTCATCATGTTATCATCATCATCATCATCATCATCATCATCTCATCATGATATCATCATCATCATCATCATCATCATCATCATCATCATCTCATCATGATATCATCATCATGATATCATCATCATCATCTCATCATATCATCATCATGATATCATCATCATCATCATCATCATCATCATCATCTCATCATGATATCATCATCATCATCATCATCATCTCATCATTATATCATCATCATCTCATCATGATATCATCATCATGATATCATCATCATGATATCATCATCATCATCATCTCATCATGATATCATCATCATCATCATCTCATCATGATATCATCATCATCATCTCATCATGTTATCATCATCATCATCATCATCATCATCTCATCATAATATCATCATCATCTCATCATGATATCATCATCATCATCATCATCTCATAATGATATCATCATCATCATCTCATCATGATATCATCATCATCATCTCATCATGATATCATCATCATCATCTCATCATGATATCATCAGCATCATCATCATCATCATCATCTCATCATTATATCATCATCATCATCATCTCATCATGATATCATCAGCATCATCATCATCATCATCATCATCATCATCATCTCATCATGATATCATCATAATCATCATCATCATCTCATCATGATATCATCATCATCATCATCATCATCATCATCATCATCTCATCATGATATCATCATCATCTCATCATGTTATCATCATCATCATCATCATCATCAGCATCATCATCATCTCATCATGATATCATCATCATGATAGCATCATCATCATCATCATCATCATCATCATCATCATCATCTCATCATGATATCATCATCATCTCATCATGATATCATCATCATCATCATCTCATCATAATATCATCATCATCTCATCATGATATCATCATCATCATCTCATCATGATATCATCATCATCATCTCATCATGATATCATCATCATCATCATCATCATGTTATCATCATCATCATCATCATCATCATCTTCATCATCTCATCATGATATCATCATCATCATCTCATCATGATATCATCATCATCATCTCATCATGATATCATCATCATCATCTCATCATAATATCATCATCATCATCTCATCATGATATCATCATCATCATCTCATCATGATATCATCATCATCATCATCTCATCATGATATCATCATCATCATCATCTCATCATGATATCATCATCATCATCATCATCATTATCATGACATCATCATCATCATCATCATCATCATCATCATCATCATCATCATCATCATCATGATATCATCATCATCATCATCATCTCATCATGATATCATCATCATGATATCATCATCATCTCATCACGATATCATCATCATCAGCTCATCATGATATCATCATCATGATATCATCATCATCATCATCATCTCATCATGATATCATCATCATCTCATCATTATATCATCATCATCATCATCATCATCTCATCATGATATCATCATCATCATCTCATCATGTTATCATCATCATGATATCATCATCATCATCATCATCATCATCTCATCATGATATCATCATCATCTCATCATGATATCATCATGATATCATCATCATCATCTCATCATGATATCATCATCATCTCATCATTATATCATCATCATCATCATCTCATCATGATATCATCATCATATCATCATGTTATCATCATCATGATATCATCATCATCATCATCATCATCATCTCATCATGATATCATCATCATCATCTCATCATGATATCATCATCATCAGCATCATCATCATCATCATCTCATCATGATATCATCATCATCTCATCATGATATCATCAGCATCGTCATCATCATCATCTCATCATGATATCATCATCATCATCATCATCATCATCATCATCATCTCATCATGATATCATCATCATCATCATCATCATCATCATCATCTAATCATTATATCATCATCATCTCATCATGATATCATCATCATGATATCATCATCATGATATCATCATCATCATCTCATCATGATATCATCATCATCATCATCTCATCATGATATCATCATCATCATCTCATCATGTTATCATCATCATCATCATCATCATCATCATCATCTCATCATGATATCATCATCATCATCATCATCTCATCATGATATCATCATCATCATCTCATCATGATATCATCATCATCATCTCATCATGATATCATCATCATCATCTCATCATGTTATCATCATCATCATCATCATCTCATCATGATATCATCATCATCATCATCATCTCATCATGATATCATCATCATGATATCATCATCATCATCTCATCATATCATCATCATGATATCATCATCATCATCATCATCATCATCATCATCATCATCTCATCATGATATCATCATCATCATCATCATCGCATCATTATATCATCATCATCTCATCATGATATCATCATCATGATATCATCATCATGATATCATCATCATCATCATCTCATCATGATATCATCATCATCATCATCTCATCATGATATCATCATCATCATCTCATCATGTTATCATCATCATCATCATCATCATCATCTCATCATAATATCATCATCATCTCATCATGATATCATCATCATCATCATCATCTCATAATGATATCATCATCATCATCTCATCATGATATCATCATCATCATCTCATCATGATATCATCATCATCATCTCATCATGATATCATCAGCATCATCATCATCATCTCATCATTATATCATCATCATCATCTCATCATGATATCATCATCATCATCTCATCATGATATCATCATCATCATCATCATGATATCATCAGCATCATCATCATCATCATCATTATATCATCATCATCATCTCATCATGATATCATCATCATCATCTCATCATGATATCATCATCATCATCATCATCATCATCTCATCATGATATCATCATCATCATCATCATCATCATCATCTCATCATGATATCATCATCATCATCATCATCATCATCTCATCATTATATCATCATCATCATCTCATCATGATATCATCATCATCATCATCTCATCATGATATCATCATCATCATCTCATCATGATATCATCATCATCATCATCATCATCATCTCATCATCATCTCATCATAATATCATCATCATCATCTCATCATGATATCATCATCATCATCTCATCATGTTATCATCATCATCATCATCATCATCATCATCATCATCATCATCATCTCATCATGATATCATCATCATCATCATCATCATCATCATCATCATCATCATCTCATCATGATATCATCATCATGATATCATCATCATCATCTCATCATATCATCATCATGATATCATCATCATCATCATCATCATCATCATCATCATCATCATCTCATCATGATATCATCATCATCATCATCATCTCATCATTATATCATCATCATCTCATCATGATATCATCATCATGATATCATCATCATGATATCATCATCATCATCATCTCATCATGATATCATCATCATCATCATCTCATCATGATATCATCATCATCATCTCATCATGTTATCATCATCATCATCATCATCATCTCATCATAATATCATCATCATCTCATCATGATATCATCATCATCATCATCATCTCATAATGATATCATCATCATCATCTCATCATGATATCATCATCATCATCTCATCATGATATCATCATCATCATCTCATCATATCATCAGCATCATCATCATCATCATCATCTCATCATTATATCATCATCATCATCTCATCATGATATCATCATCATCATCTCATCATGATATCATCAGCATCATCATCATCATCATCATCATCATCATCTCATCATTATATCATCATCATCATCTCATCATGATATCATCATCATCATCTCATCATGATATCATCATCATCATCATCATCTCATCATGATATCATCATCATCATCATCATCATCATCATCATCTCATCATGATATCATCATCATCATCATCATCATCATCTCATCATTATATCATCATCATCATCTCATCATGATATCATCATCATCATCATCTCATCATGATATCATCATCATCATCTCATCATGATATCATCATCATCATCATCATCATCATCTCATCATCATCTCATCATAATATCATCATCATCATCTCATCATGATATCATCATCATCATCTCATCATGATATCATCATCATCATCATCATCATCATCATCTCATCATGATATCATCATCATGATATCATATTCATCATCTCATCATATCATCATCATGATATCATCATCATCATCTCATCATGATATCATCATCATGATATCATCATCATCATCTCATCATATCATCATCATCATCATCATCATCATCATCTCATCATGATATCATCATCATCATCTCATCATGATATCATCATCATGATATCATCATCATCTCATCATGATATCATCATCATCATCTCATCATGATATCATCATCATGATATCATCATCATTATCATCATCATCTCATCATGATATCATCATCATGATATCATCATTATGATATCATCATCATCATCATCATCTCATCATGATATCATCATCATCTCATCATGATATCATGAGCATCATCATCATCATCATCTCATCATGATATCATCATCATCTCATCATGATATCATCAGCATCATCATCATCATCTCATCATGATATCATCATCATCATCATCATCATCATCATCTCATCATGATATCATCATCATCATGATATCATCATCATCATGATATCATCATCATGACATCATCATCAGCATCATCATCTCATCATGATATCATCATCATGATATCATCATCATCATCTCATCATGATATCATCATCATCATCATCATCATCTCATCATGATATCATCATGATATCATCATCATCATCATCATCTCATCATGATATCATCATCATCATCTCATCATGATATCATCATCATCATCATCTCATCATAATATCATCATCATCTCATCATGATATCATCATCATCATCATCTCATCATGATATCATCATCATCATCTCATCATGATATCATCATCATCATCTCATCATGATATCATCATCATCATCTCATCATGTTATCATCATCATCATCATCATCATCTCATCATGATATCATCATCATCATCTCATCATGATATCATCATCATCATCATCATCATCATCATCATCATCATCATCTCATCATGATATCATCATCTCATCATGATATCATCATCATGATATCATAATCATGACATCATCATCATCATCTCATCATGATATCATCATCATCTCATCATGATATCATCATCATCATCATCATCATCATCATCATCAACATCTCATCATGATATCATCATCATGATATCATCATCATCTCATCACGATATCATCATCATCAGCTCATCATGATATCATCATCATCTCATCATCTCATCATCATCATCTCATCATGATATCATCATCATCTCATCATGTTATCATCATCATGATATCATCATCATCATTATCTCATCATGATATCATCATCATCTCATCATGATATCATCAGCATCATCATCATCATCATCATCATCATCATCATCATCTCATCATGATATCATCATCATCTCATCACGATATCATCAGCATCATCATCATCATCATCATCATCATCATCTCATCATGATATCATCATAATCATCATCATCATCTCATCATGATATCATCATCATCATCATCATCATCTCATCATGATATCATCATCATCATCATCATCATCTCATCATGTTATCATCATCATCATCATCATCATCATCTCATCATGATATCATCATCATCATCTCATCATGATATCATCATCATCTCATCATGATATCATCAGCATCATCATCATCATCATCATCATCTCATCATGATATCATCATAATCATCATCATCATCTCATCATGATATCATCATCATCATCATCATCATCATCTCATCATGATATCATCATCATCTCATCATGTTATCATCATCATCATCATCATCATCATCATCTCATCATGATATCATCATCATCTCATCATGATATCATCATCATCATCTCATCATGATATCATCATCATCATCATCATCTCATCATGATATCATCATCATCATCTCATCATGTTATCATCATCATCATCATCTCATCATGATATCATCATCATCATCATCATCATCATCATCATCTCATCATGATATCATCATCATCATCATCATCATCATCATCATCATCTCATCATGATATCATCATCATGATATCATATTCATCATCTCATCATATCATCATCATGATATCATCATCATCATCATCATCTCATCATGATATCATCATCATGATATCATCATCATCATCTCATCATATCATCATCATCATCATCATCATCATCTCATCATGATATCATCATCATCATCTCATCATGATATCATCATCATGATATCATCATCATCTCATCATGATATTATCATCATCATCTCATCATGATATCATCATCATGATATCATCATCATTATCATCATCATCTCATCATGATATCATCATCATGATATCATCATTATGATATCATCATCATCATCATCATCTCATCATGATATCATCATCATCTCATCATGATATCATGAGCATCATCATCATCATCATCTCATCATGATATCATCATCATCTCATCATGATATCATCAGCATCATCATCATCATCATCATCTCATCATGATATCATCATCATCATGATATCATCATCATGACATCATCATCAGCATCATCATCTCATCGTGATATCATCATCATGATATCATCATCATCATCTCATCATGATATCATCATCATCATCTCATCATGATATCATCATCATCATCATCTCATCATGATATCATCATCATCATCATCATCATCTCATCATGATATCATCATGATATCATCATCATGATATCATCATCATCATCATCATCTCATCATGATATCATCATCATCATCTCATCATGATATCATCATCATCATCTCATCATAATATCATCATCATCTCATCATGATATCATCATCATCATCATCTCATCATGATATCATCATCATCATCTCATCATGATATCATCATCATCATCTCATCATGATATCATCATCATCATCTCATCATGTTATCATCATCATCATCATCATCATCTCATCATGATATCATCATCATCATCTCATCATGATATCATCATCATCATCATCATCATCATCATCATCTTCATCTCATCATGATATCATCATCTCATCATGATATCATCATCATGATATCATAATCATGACATCATCATCATCATCTCATCATGATATCATCATCATCTCATCATGATATCATCATCATCATCATTATCATCATCAACATCTCATCATGATATCATCATCATGATATCATCATCATCTCATCACGATATCATCATCATCAGCTCATCATGATATCATCATCATCTCATCATCTCATCATCATCATCTCATCATGATATCATCATCATCTCATCATGTTATCATCATCATGATATCATCATCATCATTATCTCATCATGATCTCATCATCATCTCATCATGATATCATCAGCATCATCATCATCATCATCATCATCATCATCATCATCATCATCTCATCATGATATCATCATCATCTCATCACGATATCATCAGCATCATCATCATCATCATCATCTCATCATGATATCATCATAATCATCATCATCATCTCATCATGATATCATCATCATCATCATCATCATCTCATCATGATATCATCATCATCATCATCATCATCATCTCATCATGTTATCATCATCATCATCATCATCATCATCTCATCATGATATCATCATCATCATCTCATCATGATATCATCATCATCTCATCATGATATCATCAGCATCATCATCATCATCATCATCATCTCATCATGATATCATCATAATCATCATCATCATCTCATCATGATATCATCATCATCATCATCATCATCATCTCATCATGATATCATCATCATCTCATCATGTTATCATCATCATCATCATCATCATCATCTCATCATGATATCATCATCATGATATCATATTCATCATCTCATCATATCATCATCATGATATCATCATCATCATCATCTCATCATGATATCATCATCATGATATCATCATCATCATCTCATCATATCATCATCATCATCATCATCATCATCATCATCTCA
Source organism: Pelodytes ibericus (assembly GCA_036172795.1). Taxonomy (NCBI): domain Eukaryota; kingdom Metazoa; phylum Chordata; class Amphibia; order Anura; family Pelodytidae; genus Pelodytes; species Pelodytes ibericus. The sequence continues at coordinate 3,951,519 of JAYKOZ010000093.1, forward strand.
TCATGATATCATCATCATCATCTCATCATGATATCATCATCATGATATCATCATCATCTCATCATGATATCATCATCATCATCTCATCATGATATCATCATCATGATATCATCATCATTATCATCATCATCTCATCATGATATCATCATCATGATATCATCATTATGATATCATCATCATCATCATCATCTCATCATGATATCATCATCATCTCATCATGATATCATGAGCATCATCATCATCATCATCTCATCATGATATCATCATCATCTCATCATGATATCATCAGCATCATCATCATCATCTCATCATGATATCATCATCATCATCATCATCATCATCATCTCATCATGATATCATCATCATCATGATATCATCATCATCATGATATCATCATCATGACATCATCATCAGCATCATCATCTCATCATGATATCATCATCATGATATCATCATCATCATCTCATCATGATATCATCATCATCATCTCATCATGATATCATCATCATCATCATCTCATCATGATATCATCATCATCATCATCATCATCTCATCATGATATCATCATGATATCATCATCATGATATCATCATCATCATCATCATCTCATCATGATATCATCATCATCATCTCATCATGATATCATCATCATCATCATCTCATCATAATATCATCATCATCTCATCATGATATCATCATCATCATCATCTCATCATGATATCATCATCATCATCTCATCATGATATCATCATCATCATCTCATCATGATATCATCATCATCATCTCATCATGTTATCATCATCATCATCATCTCATCATGATATCATCATCATCATCTCATCATGATATCATCATCATCATCATCATCATCATCATCATCATCATCATCATCTCATCATGATATCATCATCTCATCATGATATCATCATCATGATATCATAATCATGACATCATCATCATCATCTCATCATGATATCATCATCATCTCATCATGATATCATCATCATCATCATCATCATCATCAACATCTCATCATGATATCATCATCATGATATCATCATCATCTCATCACGATATCATCATCATCAGCTCATCATGATATCATCATCATCTCATCATCTCATCATCATCATCATCTCATCATGATATCATCATCATCTCATCATGTTATCATCATCATGATATCATCATCATCATTATCTCATCATGATATCATCATCATCTCATCATGATATCATCAGCATCATCATCATCATCATCATCATCATCATCATCATCTCATCATGATATCATCATCATCTCATCACGATATCATCAGCATCATCATCATCATCATCATCATCATCTCATCATGATATCATCATAATCATCATCATCATCTCATCATGATATCATCATCATCATCATCATCATCTCATCATGATATCATCATCATCATCATCATCATCTCATCATGTTATCATCATCATCATCATCATCATCATCTCATCATGATATCATCATCATCATCTCATCATGATATCATCATCATCTCATCATGATATCATCAGCATCATCATCATCATCATCATCATCTCATCATGATATCATCATAATCATCATCATCATCTCATCATGATATCATCATCATCATCATCATCATCATCTCATCATGATATCATCATCATCTCATCATGTTATCATCATCATCATCATCATCATCATCTCATCATGATATCATCATCATCTCATCATGATATCATCATCATCATCTCATCATGATATCATCATCATCATCATCATCTCATCATGATATCATCATCATCATCTCATCATGTTATCATCATCATCATCATCTCATCATAATATCATCATCATCTCATCATGATATCATCATCATCATCATCATCATCATCATCTCATCATGATATCATCATCATCATCTCATCATATCATCATCATGATATCATCATCATCAATCATCATCATCAGCATCATCATCATCTCATCATGATATCATCATCATGATAGCATCATCATCATCATCATCATCTCATCATGATATCATCATCATCTCATCATGATATCATCATCATCTCATCATGATATCATCATCATCATCATCTCATCATAATATCATCATCATCTCATCATGATATCATCATCATCATCTCATCATGATATCATCATCATCATCTCATCATGATATCATCATCATCATCTCATCATGTTATCATCATCATCATCATCATCATCTTCATCATCTCATCATTATATCATCACCATCATCTCATCATGATATCATCATCATCATCTCATCATAATATCATCATCATCATCTCATCATGATATCATCATCATAATCTCATCATGATATCATCATCATCATCTCATCATGATATCATCATCATCTCATCATGATACCATCATCATCATCATCATCATCATCATCATAATCATGACATCATCATCATCATCATCATCATCATCATGATATCATCATCATCATCATCATCATCTCATCATGATATCATCATCATGATATCATCATCATCTCATCACGATATCATCATCATCAGCTCATCATGATATCATCATCATGATATCATCATCATCATCATCTCATCATGATATCATCCTCATCTCATCATTATATCATCATCATCATCATCATCATCTCATCATGATATCATCATCATCTCATCATGTTATCATCATCATGATATCATCATCATCATCATCATCATCATCATCATCATGATATCATCATCATCTCATCATGATATCATCATCAGCATCATCATCATCATCTCATCATGATATCATCATCATCTCATCATGATATCATCATCATCTCATCATTATATCATCATCATCATCATCTCATCATGATATCATCATCATATCATCATCATATCATCATGTTATCATCATCATGATATCATCATCATCATCATCATCATCTCATCATGATATCATCATCATCTCATCATGATATCATCATCAGCATCATCATCATCATCATCATCATCATCATCATCTCATCATGATATCATCATAATCATCATCATCATCTCATCATGATATCATCATCATCATCATCATCATCATCATCTCATCATGATATCATCATCATCTCATCATGTTATCATCATCATCATCATCATCATCTCATCATGATATCATCATCATCTCATCATGATATCATCATCATCATCTCATCATGATATCATCATCATCATCATCATCATCATCATCTCATCATGATATCATCATCATCATCTCATCATGTTATCATCATCATCATCATCATCTCATCATGATATCATCATCATCATCATCATCATCATCTCATCATGATATCATCATCATGATATCATCATCATCATCTCATCATATCATCATCATGATATCATCATCATCATCATCATCATCAGCATCATCATCATCTCATCATGATATCATCATCATGATAGCATCATCATCATCATCATCATCATCATCTCATCATGATATCATCATCATCTCATCATGATATCATCATCATCATCATCATCATCTCATCATAATATCATCATCATCTCATCATGATATCATCATCATCATCTCATCATGATATCATCATCATCATCTCATCATGATATCATCATCATCATCATCATCATCATCATCTCATCATGATATCATCATCATCATCATCATCATCATCATCTAATCATTATATCATCATCATCTCATCATGATATCATCATCATGATATCATCATCATGGTATCATCATCATCATCATCTCATCATGATATCATCATCATCATCATCTCATCATGATATCATCATCATCATCTCATCATGTTATCATCATCATCATCATCATCATCATCTCATCATGATATCATCATCATCATCTCATCATGATATCATCATCATCATCATCATCATCTCATCATGATATCATCATCATCATCATCATCATCATCTCATCATGAGATCATCATCATCTCATCATAATATCATCATCATCTCATCATGATATCATCATCATCATCTCATCATGATATCATCATCATCATCTCATCATGATATCATCATCATCTCATCATGATATCATCATCATCATCTCATCATGTTATCATCATCATCATCATCATCATCATCATCATCATCATCATCTCATCATGATATCATCATCATCATCATCATCTCATCATGATATCATCATCATGATATCATCATCATCATCATCATCATCATCTCATCATGATATCATCATCTCATCATGATATCATCATCATGATATCATAATCATGACATCATCATCATCATCATCTCATCATGATATCATCATCATCTCATCATGATATCATCATCATCATCATCTCATCATGATATCATCATCATGATATCATCATCATCTCATCACGATATCATCATCATCAGCTCATCATGATATCATCATCATCTCATCATATCATCATCATCTCATCATATCATCATCATCATCTCATCATGTTATCATCATCATGATATCACCATCATCATTATCTCATCATGATATCATCATCATCTCATCATGATATCATCAGCATCATCATCATCATCATCATCATCATCATCATCATCATCATCATCATCTCATCATGATATCATCCTCATCTCATCATGATATCATCAGCATCATCATCATCATCATCATCTCATCATGATATCATCATAATCATCATCATCATCTCATCATGATATCATCATCATCATCATCATCATCATCTCATCATGATATCATCATCATCATAATCTCATCATGTTATCAACATCATCATCATCATCATCATCTCATCATGATATCATCATCATCTCATCATGATATCATCATCATCATCTCATCATGATATCATCATCATCATCTCATCATGATATCATCAGCATCATCATCATCATCATCATCTCATCATGATATCATCATAATCATCATCATCATCTCATCATGATATCATCATCATCATCATCATCATCATCATCTCATCATGATATCATCATCATCTCATCATGTTATCATCATCATCATCATCATCATCTCATCATGATATCATCATCATCTCATCATGATATCATCATCATCATCATCATCTCATCATGATATCATCATCATCATCATCATCTCATCATGTTATCATCATCATCATCATCTCATCATGTTATCATCATCATCATCATCTCATCATGATATCATCATCATCATCATCATCATCATCATCATCATCTCATCATGATATCATCATCTCATCATGATATCATCATCATGATATCATCATCATCATCTCATCAAATCATCATCATGATATCATCATCATCATCATCATCATCAGCATCATCATCATCTCATCATGATATCATCATCATGATAGCATCATCATCATCATCATCATCATCTCATCATGATATCATCATCATCTCATCATGATATCATCATCATCATCATCATCTCATCATAATATCATCATCATCTCATCATGATATCATCATCATCATCTCATCATGATATCATCATCATCTCATCATGATATCATCATCATCATCATCATCATCTCATCATGATATCATCATCATGATATCATCATCATCATCTCATCATATCATCATCATGATATCATCATCATCATCATCATCATCAGCATCATCATCATCTCATCATGATATCATCATCATGATAGCATCATCATCATCATCATCATCATCTCATCATGATATCATCATCATCTCATCATGATATCATCATCATCATCATCATCATCTCATCATAATATCATCATCATCTCATCATGATATCATCATCATCATCTCATCATGATATCATCATCATCATCATCATCATCATCATCTCATCATGATATCATCATCATCATCATCATCATCATCATCATCTAATCATTATATCATCATCATCTCATCATGATATCATCATCATGATATCATCATCATGGTATCATCATCATCATCATCTCATCATGATATCATCATCATCATCATCTCATCATGATATCATCATCATCATCTCATCATGTTATCATCATCATCATCATCATCATCATCTCATCATGATATCATCATCATCATCTCATCATGATATCATCATCATCATCATCATCATCTCATCATGATATCATCATCATCATCATCATCATCATCTCATCATGAGATCATCATCATCTCATCATAATATCATCATCATCTCATCATGATATCATCATCATCATCTCATCATGATATCATCATCATCATCTCATCATGATATCATCATCATCATCATCTCATCATGATATCATCATCATCATCTCATCATGTTATCATCATCATCATCATCATCATCATCATCATCATCTCATCATGATATCATCATCATCATCATCATCTCATCATGATATCATCATCATGATATCATCATCATCATCATCATCATCATCTCATCATGATATCATCATCTCATCATGATATCATCATCATGATATCATAATCATGACATCATCATCATCATCATCTCATCATGATATCATCATCATCTCATCATGATATCATCATCATCATCATCTCATCATGATATCATCATCATGATATCATCATCATCTCATCACGATATCATCATCATCAGCTCATCATGATATCATCATCATCTCATCATATCATCATCATCTCATCATATCATCATCATCATCTCATCATGTTATCATCATCATGATATCACCATCATCATTATCTCATCATGATATCATCATCATCTCATCATGATATCATCAGCATCATCATCATCATCATCATCATCATCATCATCATCATCATCCTCATCATCATCATCTCATCATGATATCATCCTCATCTCATCATGATATCATCAGCATCATCATCATCATCATCATCTCATCATGATATCATCATAATCATCATCATCATCTCATCATGATATCATCATCATCATCATCATCATCATCTCATCATGATATCATCATCATCATCTCATCATGTTATCAACATCATCATCATCATCATCATCTCATCATGATATCATCATCATCTCATCATGATATCATCATCATCATCTCATCATGATATCATCATCATCATCTCATCATGATATCATCAGCATCATCATCATCATCATCATCTCATCATGATATCATCATAATCATCATCATCATCTCATCATGATATCATCATCATCATCATCATCATCATCATCTCATCATGATATCATCATCATCTCATCATGTTATCATCATCATCATCATCATCATCTCATCATGATATCATCATCATCTCATCATGATATCATCATCATCATCATCATCTCATCATGATATCATCATCATCATCATCATCTCATCATGATATCATCATCATCATCTCATCATGTTATCATCATCATCATCATCTCATCATGATATCATCATCATCATCATCATCATCATCATCATCTCATCATGATATCATCATCTCATCATGATATCATCATCATGATATCATCATCATCATCTCATCAAATCATCATCATGATATCATCATCATCATCATCATCATCAGCATCATCATCATCTCATCATGATATCATCATCATGATAGCATCATCATCATCATCATCATCATCTCATCATGATATCATCATCATCTCATCATGATATCATCATCATCATCATCATCTCATCATAATATCATCATCATCTCATCATGATATCATCATCATCATCTCATCATGATATCATCATCATCATCTCATCATGATATCATCATCATCATCATCATCATCATCATCATCATCATCATCTCATCATGATATCATCATCATCATCATCATCATCATCTAATCATTATATCATCATCATCTCATCATGATATCATCATCATGATATCATCATCATGATATCATCATCATCATCATCTCATCATGATATCATCATCATCATCATCTCATCATGATATCATCATCATCATCTCATCATGTTATCATCATCATCATCATCATCATCATCATCATCTCATCATGATATCATCATCATCATCATCATCTCATCATGATATCATCATCATCATCTCATCATGATATCATCATCATCATCATCATCATCTCATCATGATATCATCATCATCATCATCATCTCATCATGAGATCATCATCATCTCATCATAATATCATCATCATCTCATCATGATATCATCAGCATCATCATCATCATCATCATCATCATCATCTCATCATGATATCATCATAATCATCATCATCATCTCATCATGATATCATCATCATCATCATCATCATCATCATCTCATCATGATATCATCATCATCTCATCATGTTATCATCATCATCATCATCATCATCAGCATCATCATCATCTCATCATGATATCATCATCATGATAGCATCATCATCATCATCTCATCATGATATCATCATCATCTCATCATGATATCATCATCATCATCATCTCATCATAATATCATCATCATCTCATCATGATATCATCATCATCATCTCATCATGATATCATCATCATCATCATCATCTCATCATGATATCATCATCATCATCATCATCATGTTATCATCATCATCATCATCATCATCATCTTCATCATCTCATCATGATATCATCATCATCATCTCATCATGATATCATCATCATCATCTCATCATGATATCATCATCATCATCTCATCATAATATCATCATCATCATCTCATCATGATATCATCATCATCATCTCATCATGATATCATCATCATCATCATCTCATCATGATATCATCATCATCATCATCTCATCATGATATCATCATCATCATCATCATCATTATCATGACATCATCATCATCATCATCATCATCATCATCATCATCATCATCATGATATCATCATCATCATCATCTCATCATGATATCATCATCATGATATCATCATCATGATATCATCATCATCTCATCACGATATCATCATCATCATCATCATCATCTCATCATAATATCATCATCATCTCATCATGATATCATCATCATCATCTCATCATGATATCATCATCATCATCTCATCATGATATCATCATCATCATCATCATCATCATCATCATCATCTCATCATGATATCATCATCATCATCATCATCATCATCTAATCATTATATCATCATCATCTCATCATGATATCATCATCATGATATCATCATCATGATATCATCATCATCATCATCTCATCATGATATCATCATCATCATCATCTCATCATGATATCATCATCATCATCTCATCATGTTATCATCATCATCATCATCATCATCATCTCATCATGATATCATCATCATCATCTCATCATGATATCATCATCATCATCTCATCATGATATCATCATCATCATCATCATCATCATCTCATCATGATATCATCATCATCATCATCATCATCTCATCATGAGATCATCATCATCTCATCATAATATCATCATCATCTCATCATGATATCATCAGCATCATCATCATCATCATCATCATCATCTCATCATGATATCATCATAATCATCATCATCATCTCATCATGATATCATCATCATCATCATCATCATCATCATCATCTCATCATGATATCATCATCATCTCATCATGTTATCATCATCATCATCATCAGCATCATCATCATCTCATCATGATATCATCATCATGATAGCATCATCATCATCATCATCATCATCATCTCATCATGATATCATCATCATCTCATCATGATATCATCATCATCATCATCTCATCATAATATCATCATCATCTCATCATGATATCATCATCATCATCTCATCATGATATCATCATCATCATCTCATCATGATATCATCATCATCATCATCATCATGTTATCATCATCATCATCATCATCATCATCTTCATCATCTCATCATGATATCATCATCATCATCTCATCATGATATCATCATCATCATCTCATCATGATATCATCATCATCATCTCATCATCATCATCTTCATCATCTCATCATGATATCATCATCATCATCTCATCATGATATCATCATCATCATCTCATCATGATATCATCATCATCATCATCTCATCATGATATCATCATCATCATCATCATCATTATCATGACATCATCATCATCATCATCATCATCATCATCATCATCATCATGATATCATCATCATCATCATCATCTCATCATGATATCATCATCATGATATCATCATCATCTCATCACGATATCATCATCATCAGCTCATCATGATATCATCATCATGATATCATCATCATCATCATCATCTCATCATGATATCATCATCATCTCATCATTATATCATCATCATCATCATCATCATCATCATCTCATCATGATATCATCATCATCATCTCATCATGTTATCATCATCATGATATCATCATCATCATCATCATCATCATCTCATCATGATATCATCATCATCTCATCATGATATCATCATCAGCATCATCATCATCATCTCATCATGATATCATCATCATCTCATCATGATATCATCATCATCTCATCATTATATCATCATCATCATCATCTCATCATGATATCATCATCATATCATCATGTTATCATCATCATGATATCATCATCATCATAATCATCATCTCATCATGATATCATCATCATCATCTCATCATGATATCATCATCATCAGCATCATCATCATCATCATCATCTCATCATGATATCATCATCATCTCATCATGATATCATCAGCATCGTCATCATCATCATCTCATCATGATATCATCATCATCATCATCATCATCATCATCTCATCATGATATCATCATCATCATCATCATCATCATCATCATCATCTAATCATTATATCATCATCATCTCATCATGATATCATCATCATGATATCATCATCATGATATCATCATCATCATCATCTCATCATGATATCATCATCATCATCATCTCATCATGATATCATCATCATCATCTCATCATGTTATCATCATCATCATCATCATCATCATCATCATCATCTCATCATGATATCATCATCATCATCATCATCATCTCATCATGATATCATCATCATCATCTCATCATGATATCATCATCATCATCTCATCATGATATCATCATCATCATCTCATCATGTTATCATCATCATCATCATCATCTCATCATGATATCATCATCATCATCATCATCATCATCTCATCATGATATCATCATCATGATATCATCATCATCATCTCATCATATCATCATCATGATATCATCATCATCATCATCATCATCATCATCATCATCATCTCATCATGATATCATCATCATCATCATCATCTCATCATTATATCATCATCATCTCATCATGATATCATCATCATGATATCATCATCATGATATCATCATCATCATCATCATCTCATAATGATATCATCATCATCATCTCATCATGATATCATCATCATCATCTCATCATGATATCATCATCATCATCTCATCATGATATCATCAGCATCATCATCATCATCATCATCATCTCATCATTATATCATCATCATCATCTCATCATGATATCATCATCATCATCTCATCATGATATCATCATCATCATCATCATCATCATCATCATCATTCTCTCATCATTATATCATCATCATCATCTCATCATGATATCATCATCATCATCTCATCATGATATCATCATCATCATCATCATCATCATCATCTCATCATGATATCATCATCATCATCATCATCATCATCATCTCATCATGATATCATCATCATCATCATCATCATCATCTCATCATTATATCATCATCATCATCTCATCATGATATCATCATCATCATCTCATCATGATATCATCATCATCATCATCATCATCTCATCATCATCTCATCATAATATCATCATCATCATCTCATCATGATATCATAATCATCATCTCATCATGTTATCATCATCATCATCATCATCATCATCATCTCATCATGATATCATCATCATCATCATCATCATCATCATCATCATCATCTCATCATGATATCATCATCATGATATCATCATCATCATCTCATCATATCATCATCATGATATCATCATCATCATCATCATCATCATCATCATCTCATCATGATATCATCATCATCATCATCATCATCTCATCATTATATCATCATCATCTCATCATGATATCATCATCATGATATCATCATCATGATATCATCATCATCATCATCTCATCATGATATCATCATCATCATCATCTCATCATGATATCATCATCATCATCTCATCATGTTATCATCATCATCATCATCATCATCATCTCATCATAATATCATCATCATCTCATCATGATATCATCATCATCATCATCATCTCATAATGATATCATCATCATCATCTCATCATGATATCATCATCATCATCTCATCATGATATCATCATCATCATCTCATCATGATATCATCAGCATCATCATCATCATCATCATCTCATCATTATATCATCATCATCATCATCTCATCATGATATCATCATCATGATATCATCATCATCTCATCACGATATCATCATCATCAGCTCATCATGATATCATCATCATCTCATCATATCATCATCATCTCATCATATCATCATCATCATCTCATCATGTTATCATCATCATGATATCACCATCATCATTATCTCATCATGATATCATCATCATCTCATCATGATATCATCAGCATCATCATCATCATCATCATCATCATCATCATCATCATCATCTCATCATTATATCATCATCATCATCTCATCATGATATCATCATCATCATCATCTCATCATGATATCATCATCATCATCTCATCATGATATCATCATCATCATCATCTCATCATCATCTCATCATAATATCATCATCATCATCTCATCATGATATCATCATCATCATCTCATCATGATATCATCATCATCATCTCATCATGTTATCATCATCATCATCCTCATCATCTCATCATGATATCATCATCATCATCATCATCATCATCATCTCATCATGATATCATCATCATGATATCATATTCATCATCTCATCATATCATCATCATGATATCATCATCATCATCATCATCTCATCATGATATCATCATCATGATATCATCATCATCATCTCATCATATCATCATCATCATCATCATCATCATCATCATCTCATCATGATATCATCATCATCATCTCATCATGATATCATCATCATGATATCATCATCATCTCATCATGATATCATCATCATCATCTCATCATGATATCATCATCATGATATCATCATCATTATCATCATCATCTCATCATGATATCATCATCATGATATCATCATCATGATATCATCATCATCATCATCATCTCATCATGATATCATCATCATCTCATCATGATATCATGAGCATCATCATCATCATCATCTCATCATGATATCATCATCATCTCATCATGATATCATCAGCATCATCATCATCATCTCATCATGATATCATCATCATCATCATCATCATCATCATCTCATCATGATATCATCATCATCATGATATCATCATCATCATGATATCATCATCATGACATCATCATCAGCATCATCATCTCATCATGATATCATCATCATGATATCATCATCATCATCTCATCATGATATCATCATCATCATCTCATCATGATATCATCATCATCATCATCTCATCATGATATCATCATCATCATCATCATCATCTCATCATGATATCATCATGATATCATCATCATGATATCATCATCATCATCATCATCTCATCATGATATCATCATCATCATCTCATCATGATATCATCATCATCATCATCTCATCATAATATCATCATCATCTCATCATGATATCATCATCATCATCATCTCATCATGATATCATCATCATCATCTCATCATGATATCATCATCATCATCTCATCATGATATCATCATCATCATCTCATCATGTTATCATCATCATCATCATCATCATCTCATCATGATATCATCATCATCATCTCATCATGATATCATCATCATCATCATCATCATCATCATCATCATCATCTCATCATGATATCATCATCTCATCATGATATCATCATCTCATCATGATATCATCATCATGATATCATAATCATGACATCATCATCATCATCTCATCATGATATCATCATCATCTCATCATGATATCATCATCATGATATCATAATCATGACATCATCATCATCATCTCATCATGATATCATCATCATCATCATCATCTCATCATGATATCATCATCATCTCATCATGATATCATGAGCATCATCATCATCATCATCTCATCATGATATCATCATCATCTCATCATGATATCATCAGCATCATCATCATCATCTCATCATGATATCATCATCATCATCATCATCATCATCATCTCATCATGATATCATCATCATCATGATATCATCATCATCATGATATCATCATCATGACATCATCATCAGCATCATCATCTCATCATGATATCATCATCATGATATCATCATCATCATCTCATCATGATATCATCATCATCATCTCATCATGATATCATCATCATCATCATCTCATCATGATATCATCATCATCATCATCATCATCTCATCATGATATCATCATGATATCATCATCATGATATCATCATCATCATCATCATCTCATCATGATATCATCATCATCATCTCATCATGATATCATCATCATCATCATCTCATCATAATATCATCATCATCTCATCATGATATCATCATCATCATCATCTCATCATGATATCATCATCATCATCTCATCATGATATCATCATCATCATCTCATCATGATATCATCATCATCATCTCATCATGTTATCATCATCATCATCATCTCATCATGATATCATCATCATCATCTCATCATGATATCATCATCATCATCATCATCATCATCATCATCATCATCTCATCATGATATCATCATCTCATCATGATATCATCATCTCATCATGATATCATCATCATGATATCATAATCATGACATCATCATCATCATCTCATCATGATATCATCATCATCTCATCATGATATCATCATCATCATCATCATCATCATCATCATCATCATCAACATCTCATCATGATATCATCATCATGATATCATCATCATCTCATCACGATATCATCATCATCAGCTCATCATGATATCATCATCATCTCATCATCTCATCATCATCATCTCATCATGATATCATCATCATCTCATCATGTTATCATCATCATGATATCATCATCATCATTATCTCATCATGATATCATCATCATCTCATCATGATATCATCAGCATCATCATCATCATCATCATCATCATCATCATCATCTCATCATGATATCATCATCATCTCATCACGATATCATCAGCATCATCATCATCATCATCATCATCATCTCATCATGATATCATCATAATCATCAACATCATCTCATCATGATATCATCATCATCATCATCATCATCTCATCATGATATCATCATCATCATCATCATCTCATCATGTTATCATCATCATCATCATCATCATCTCATCATGATATCATCATCATCATCTCATCATGATATCATCATCATCTCATCATGATATCATCAGCATCATCATCATCATCATCATCATCTCATCATGATATCATCATAATCATCATCATCATCTCATCATGATATCATCATCATCATCATCATCATCATCATCTCATCATGATATCATCATCATCTCATCATGTTATCATCATCATCATCATCATCATCATCTCATCATGATATCATCATCATCTCATCATGATATCATCATCATCATCTCATCATGATATCATCATCATCATCATCATCTCATCATGATATCATCATCATCATCTCATCATGTTATCATCATCATCATCATCTCATCATGATATCATCATCATCATCATCATCATCATCATCATCATCTCATCATGATATCATCATCATCATCTCATCATATCATCATCATGATATCATCATCATCAATCATCATCATCAGCATCATCATCATCTCATCATGATATCATCATCATGATAGCATCATCATCATCATCATCATCTCATCATGATATCATCATCATCTCATCATGATATCATCATCATCATCATCTCATCATAATATCATCATCATCTCATCATGATATCATCATCATCATCTCATCATGATATCATCATCATCATCTCATCATGATATCATCATCATCATCTCATCATGTTATCATCATCATCATCATCATCATCATCTTCATCATCTCATCATTATATCATCACCATCATCTCATCATGATATCATCATCATCATCTCATCATAATATCATCATCATCATCTCATCATGATATCATCATCATAATCTCATCATGATATCATCATCATCATCTCATCATGATATCATCATCATCTCATCATGATATCATCATCATCATCATCATCATCATCATAATCATGACATCATCATCATCATCATCATCATCATCATGATATCATCATCATCATCATCATCATCTCATCATGATAACATCATCATGATATCATCATCATCTCATCACGATATCATCATCATCAGCTCATCATGATATCATCATCATGATATCATCATCATCATCATCATCTCATCATGATATCATCCTCATCTCATCATTATATCATCATCATCATCATCATCATCTCATCATGATATCATCATCATCTCATCATGTTATCATCATCATGATATCATCATCATCATCATCATCATCATCATCATCATCATGATATCATCATCATCTCATCATGATATCATCATCAGCATCATCATCATCATCTCATCATGATATCATCATCATCTCATCATGATATCATCATCATCTCATCATTATATCATCATCATCATCATCTCATCATGATATCATCATCATATCATCATGTTATCATCATCATGATATCATCATCATCATCATCATCATCTCATCATGATATCATCATCATCTCATCATGATATCATCATCAGCATCATCATCATCATCATCTCATCATGATATCATCATCATCTCATCATGATATCATCATCATCTCATCATGATATCATCATCATCATCATCATCATCATCATCATCTCATCATGATATCATCATCATCTCATCATGATATCATCAGCATCGTCATCATCATCATCATCATCATCATCTCATCATGATATCATCATCATCATCATCATCATCATCATCTCATCATGATATCATCATCATCATCATCATCATCATCATCATCTAATCATTATATCATCATCATCTCATCATGATATCATCATCATGATATCATCATCATCATCATCTCATCATGATATCATCATCATCATCATTTCATCATGATATCATCATCATCATCTCATCATGTTATCATCATCATCATCATCTCATCATGATATCATCATCATCATCATCATCATCTCATCATGATATCATCATCATCATCTCATCATGATATCATCATCATCATCTCATCATGATATCATCATCATCATCTCATCATGTTATCATCATCATCATCATCATCTCATCATGATATCATCATCATCATCATCATCATCATCATCTCATCATGATATCATCATCATGATATCATCATCATCATCTCATCATATCATCATCATGATATCATCATCATCATCATCATCATCATCATCATCATCTCATCATGATATCATCATCATCATCATCATCTCATCATTATATCATCATCATCTCATCATGATATCATCATCATGATATCATCATCATCATCATCTCATCATGATATCATCATCATCTCATCATGATATCATCATCATCATCTCATCATGTTATCATCATCATCATCATCATCTCATCATAATATCATCATCATCTCATCATGATATCATCATCATGAAATTCATCATCAGCATCATCATCTCATCATAATATCATCATCATGATATCATCATCATCATCTCATCATGATATCATCATCATCATCTCATCATGATATCATCATCATCATCATCATCATCATCATCATCATCTCATCATGATATCATCATCATCATCATCATCATCTCATCATGATATCATCATCATCATCATCATCATCATCATCATCATCATCTCATCATTATATCATCATCATCATCATCTCATCATGATATCATCAGCATCATCATCATCATCATCATCATCATCTCATCATGATATCATCATCATCATCATCTCATCATGATATCATCATCATCATCATCATCATCTCATCATGATATCATCATCATCATCTCATCATGATATCATCATCATGACATCATCATCATCATCATCATCTCATCATGATATCATCATCATGATATCATCATTATCATCTCATCATGATATCATCATCACATCATGTTATCATCATCATCTCATCATGATATCATTATCATCATCATCTCATCATGATATCATCATCATCATCTCATCATGATATCATCATCATCATCTCATCATGATATCATCATCATCATCTCATCATGTTATCATCATCATCATCATCATCATCTCATCATGATATCATCATCATCATCATCATCTCATCATGATATCATCATCATCATCATCATCATCTCATCACGATATCATCATCATCATCATCTCATCGTGATATCATCATCATCATCATCTCATCATAATTTCATCATCATCTCATCATGATATCATCATCATCTCATCATGATATCATCATCATCTCATCATGATATCATCATCATCATCATCTCATCATGTTATCATCATCATCATCATCATCATCATCTCATCATGATATCATCATCATCATCATCTCATCATGATATCATCATCATCATCATCTCATCATGATATCATCATCATCTCATCATGATATCATCATCATCATCATCTCATCATGATATCATCATCATCATCATCATCATCATCTCATCATGATATCATCATCATCATCTCATCATGATATCATCATCATCATCTCATCATTATATCATCATCATGACATCATCATAAGCATCATCATCTCATCATGATATCATCATCATGATATCATCATCATCATCATCTCATCATGATATCATCATCATCTCATCATGATATCATCATCATCATCATCATCTCATCATGTTATCATCATCATCATCATCATCATCATCATCATCATCTCATCATGATATCATCATCATCATCTCATCATGATATCATCATCATCATCTCATCATGATATCATCATCATCATCTCATCATGATATCATCATCATCATGATATCATCATCATCATCATCTCATCATGATATCATCATCATCATCTCATCATGATATCATCATCATCATCATCTCATCATGTTATCATCATCATCATCATCATCATCATCATCTCATCATGATATCATCATCATCATCTCATCATGATATCATCATCATCATCTCATCATGATATCATCATCATCATCTCATCATGATATCATCATCATCATCTCATCATGATATCATCATCATCATCTCATCATGATATCATCATCATGATATCATAATCATCATCTCATCATATCATCATCATGATATCATCATCATCATGATATCATCATCATCATCATCTCATCATGATATCATCATCATGATAGCATCATCATCATCTCATCATATCATCATCATGATATCATCATCATCATCATGATATCATCATCATCATCATCATCTCATCATGATATCATCATCATGATATCATCATCATCATCATCTCATCATGATATCATCATCTCATCATGATATCATCATCATCTCATCATGATATCCTCATCATCATCATCTCATCATGATATCATCATCATGATATCATCATCATCTGATCACGATATCATCATCATCAGCTCATCATGGTATCATCATCATCTCATCATATCATCAACATCATCTCATCATGATATCATCATCATCTCATCATGATATCATCATCATCTCATCATGATATCATCATAATCTCATCATTATATCATCATCATCATCATCATCATCATCATCATCTCATCATGATATCATCATCATCTCATCATGATATCATCATCATCTCACCATGATATCATCATGATATCATCATGATATCATCATTATCATCTCATCATGATATCATCATCATCATCATCTCATCATGATATCATCATCATCTCATCATGATATCATCATCTCATCATGATATCATCATCATCATCATCTCATCATGATATCATCATCATCATCATCATCATCTCATCATGATATCATCATCATCATCATCTCATCATGATATCATCATCATCATCTCATCATGATATCATCATCATCTCATCATGATATCATCATCATCATCATCATAATCTCATCATGATATCATCATCATCATCATCATCTCATCATGATATCATCATCATGACATCATCATCAGCATCATCATCTCATCATGATATCATCATCATGATATCATCATCATCATCTCATCATGATATCATCATCATCATCTCATCGTGATATCATCATCATCATCATCATCATGATATCATCATCATCATCTCATCATGATATCATCATCATCATCATCATAATCTCATCATGATATCATAATATCATCATCATCTCATCATGATATCATCATCATGAAATTCATCATCAGCATCATCATCTCATCATAATATCATCATCATGATATCATCATCATCATCTCATCATGATATCATCATCATCATCTCATCATGATATCATCATCATCATCTCATCATGATATCATCATCATCATCTCATCATGATATCATCATCATCATCATCATCATCATCATCATCTCATCATGATATCATCATCATCATCATCTCATCATGATATCATCATCATCATCATCATCATCATCATCTCATCATTATATCATCATCATCATCATCTCATCATGATATCATCATCATCATCTCATCATGATATCATCAGCATCATCATCATCATCATCATCATCATCTCATCATGATATCATCATCATCATCATCTCATCATGATATCATCATCATCATCATCATCATCATCTCATCATGATATCATCATCATCATCATCTCATCATGATATCATCATCATGACATCATCATCATGACATCATCATCATGACATCATCATCATCATCATCATCTCATCATGATATCATCATCATGATATCATCATTATCATCTCATCATGATATCATCATCACATCATGTTATCATCATCATCATCTCATCATGATATCATCATCATCATCATCTCATCATGATATCATCATCATCATCTCATCATGATATCATCATCATCATCTCATCATGTTATCATCATCATCATCATCATCTCATCATGATATCATCATCATCATCATCATCATCTCATCATGATATCATCATCATCATCATCATCATCATCTCATCATGATATCATCATCATCATCATCTCATCATGATATCATCTCATCATACATATACAAAGTGTTTTGTCATCATCATCATCATCTCATCATGACATCATCATCATCATCATCATCATCATCTCATCATGATATCATCATCATCATCATCATCTCATCATGACATCATCATCATCATCATCATCATCTCATCATGATATCATCATCATCATCATCATGATATCATCATCATGATATCATCATCATCATCATCATGATATCATCATCATGACATCATCATCATGATATCATCATCATCATCATCTCATCATGACATCATCATCATCATCATCATCATCATCATCATCTCATCATGATATCATCATCATCATCATCATGATATCATCATCATGATATCATCATCATCATCATCATCATGATATCATCATCATGACATCATCATCATGATATCATCATCATCATTTCATCATGATATCATCATCATCATCTCATCATGATATCATCATCATCATCATCATCATCATCTCATCATGATATCATCATCATCATCATCTCATTATTATATCATCATCATCTCATCATGATATCATCATCATGATATCATCATCATCATCATCTCATCATGATATCATCATCATCATCTCATCGTGATATCATCATCATCATCATCATCTCATCATAATTTCATCATCATCTCATCATGATATCATCATCATCTCATCATGATATCATCATCATCTCATCATGATATCATCATCATCATCATCTCATCATGTTATCATCATCATCATCATCATCTCATCATGATATCATCATCATCATCATCTCATCATGATATCATCATCATCATCATCTCATCATGATATCATCATCATCATCATCTCATCATGATATCATCATCATCTCATCATGATATCATCATCATCATCATCATCATCTCATCATGATATCATCATCATCATCATCATCATCTCATCATGATATCATCATCATCATCTCATCATGATATCATCATCATCATCTCATCATGATATCATCATCATGACATCATCATAAGCATCATCATCTCATCATGATATCATCATCATGATATCATCATGATATCATCATCATGATATCATCATCATCATCTCATCATGATATCATCATCATCATCTCATCATGATATCATCATCATCATCATCTCATCATGTTATCATCATCATCATCATCATCATCATCATCATCATCTCATCATGATATCATCATCATCATCTCATCATGATATCATCATCATCATCTCATCATGATATCATCATCATCATCTCATCATGATATCATCATCATCATCATCTCATCATGTTATCATCATCATCATCATCATCATCATCATCATCATCATTATCATCATCATCTCATCATGATATCATCATCATCATCATCATCATCTCATCATGATATCATCATCATGATATCATAATCATAATCTCATCATATCATCATCATGATATCATCATCATGATATCATCATCATCATCATCATCATCATCTCATCATGATATCATCATCATCATCTCATCATGATATCACCATCATCATCTCATCATGTTATCATCATCATCATCATCATCATCATCATCATCATCATCATCATCATCATCTCATCATGATATCATCATCATCATCATCATCTCATCATGATATCATCATCATGCTATCATAATCATCATCTCATCCTATCATCATCATGATATCATCATCATCATGATATCATCATCATCATCATCATCTCATCATGATATCATCATCATGATAGCATCATCATCATCTCATCATATCATCATCATGATATCATCATCATCATCATGATATCATCATCATCATCATCATCATCTCATCATGATATCATCATCATGATATCATCATCATCATCATCTCATCATGATATCATCATCTCATCATGATATTATCATCATCTCATCATGATATCCTCATCATCATCATCTCATCATGATATCATCATCATGATATCATCATCATCTGATCACGATATCATCATCATCAGCTCATCATGGTATCATCATCATCTCATCATATCATCAACATCATCTCATCATGATATCATCATCATCTCATCATGATATCATCATCATGATATCATCATCATCTGATCACGATATCATCATCATCAGCTCATCATGGTATCATCATCATCTCATCATATCATCAACATCATCTCATCATGATATCATCATCATCTCATCATGATATCATCATAATCTCATCATTATATCATCATCATCATCATCATCATCATCTCATCATGATATCATCATAATCTCATCATTATATCATCATCATCTCACCATGATATCATCATGATATCATCATGATATCATCATTATCATCTCATCATGATATCATCATCATCATCATCATCTCATCATGATATCATCATCATCTCATCATGATATCATCATCTCATCATGATATCATCATCATCATCATCATCTCATCATGATATCATCATCATCATCATCATCTCATCATGATATCATCATCATCATCATCTCATCATGATATCATCATCATCATCATCTCATCATGATATCATCATCATCTCATCATGATATCATCATCATCATCATCATAATCTCATCATGATATCATCATCATCATCATCATCTCATCATGATATCATCATCATGACATCATCATCAGCATCATCATCTCATCATGATATCATCATCATGATATCATCATCATCATCTCATCATGATATCATCATCATCATCTCATCGTGATATCATCATCATCATCTCATCATGATATCATCATCATGACATCATCATCAGCATCATCATCTCATCATCATGACATCATCATCAGCATCATCATCTCATCATGATATCATCATCATCATCATCATAATCTCATCATGATATCATCATCATCATCATCATCTCATCATGATATCATCATCATGACATCATCATCAGCATCATCATCTCATCATGATATCATCATCATGATATCATCATCATCATCTCATCATGATATCATCATCATCATCTCATCGTGATATCATCATCATCATCATCATCATCTCATCATAATTTCATCATCATCATCATCATCATCTCATCATGATATCATCATCATGACATCATCATCAGCATCATCATCTCATCATGATATCATCATCATGATATCATCATCATCATCTCATCATGATATCATCATCATCATCTCATCGTGATATCATCATCATCATCATCATCATCTCATCATAATTTCATCATCATCTCATCATGATATCATCATCATCTCATCATGATATCATCATCATCTCATCATGATATCATCATCATCATCTTATCATGTTATCATCATCATCATCTCATCATGATATCATCATCATCATCATCTCATCATGATATCATCATCATCATCATCATCTCATCATGATATCATCATCATCTCATCATGATATCATCATCATCATCATCATCATCTCATCATGATATCATCATCATTATCATCATCATCTCATCATGATATCATCATCATCATCTCATCATGATATCATCATCATGACATCATCATAAGCATCATCATCTCATCATGATATCATCATCATGATATCATCATCATCATCTCATCATGATATCATCATCATCATCTCATCATGATATCATCATCATCATCATCTCATCATGTTATCATCATCATCATCATCATCTCATCATGATATCATCATCATCATCTCATCATGATATCATCATCATCATCATCTCATCATGTTATCATCATCATCATCATCATCATCATCTCATCATGATATCATCATCATCATCTCATCATGATATCATCATCATCATCTCATCATGATATCATCATCATCATCTCATCATGATATCATCATCATCATCATCATCTCATCATGTTATCATCATCATCATCATCATCATCATTATCATCATCATCTCATCATGATATCATCATCATCTCATCATGATATCATCATCATGATATCATAATCATAATCTCATCATATCATCATCATGATATCATCATCATCATCATCATCATCATCATCTCATCATGATATCATCATCATCATCTCATCATGATATCACCATCATCATCTCATCATGTTATCATCATCATCATCATCATCATCATCATCATCATCATCATCATCATCATCATCTCATCATGATATCATCATCATCATCATCATCTCATCATGATATCATCATCATGATATCATAATCATCATCTCATCATATCATCATCATGATATCATCATCATCATCATCATCTCATCATGATATCATCATCATGATAGCATCATCATCATCTCATCATATCATCATCATGATATCATCATCATCATCATGATATCATCATCATCATCATCATCATCATCTCATCATGATATCATCATCATGATATCATCATCATCATCATCATCTCATCATGATATCATCATCATGATAGCATCATCATCATCTCATCATATCATCATCATGATATCATCATCATCATCATGATATCATCATCATCATCATCATCTCATCATGATATCATCATCATGATATCATCATCATCATCATCTCATCATGATATCATTATCTCATCATGATATCATCATCATCTCATCATGATATATTCATCATCATCATCTCATCATGATATCATTATCATGATATCATCATCATCTGATCACGATATCATCATCATCAGCTCATCATGGTATCATCATCATCTCATCATATCATCAACATAATCTCATCATGATATCATCATCATGATATCATCATCATCTCATCACGATATCATCATCATCAGCTCATCATGGTATCATCATCATCTCATCATATCATCAACATCATCTCATCATGATATCATCATCATGATATCATCATCATCTCATCATGATATCATCATCATCTCATCATGATATCATCATCATCTCACCATGATATCATCATGATATCATCATGATATCATCATTATCATCTCATCATGATATCATCATCATCATCTCATCATGATATCATCATCATCATCTCATCGTGATATCATCATCATCATCATCATCATCTCATCATAATTTCATCATCATCATCATCATCATCTCATCATGATATCATCATCATGACATCATCATCAGCATCATCATCTCATCATGATATCATCATCATGATATCATCATCATCATCTCATCATGATATCATCATCATCATCTCATCATGATATCATCATCATCATCATCTCATCATGTTATCATCATCATCATCATCATCATCATCATCATCTCATCATGATATCATCATCATCATCTCATCATGATATCATCATCATCATCTCATCATGATATCATCATCATCATCTCATCATGATATCATCATCATCATCTCATCATGATATCATCATCATCATCATCTCATCATGTTATCATCATCATCATCATCATCATCATCATCATCATTATCATCATCATCTCATCATGATATCATCATCATCATCATCATCATCTCATCATGATATCATCATCATGATATCATAATCATAATCTCATCATATCATCATCATGATATCATCATCATGATATCATCATCATCATCATCATCATCATCATCATCATCATCTCATCATGATATCATCATCATCATCTCATCATGATATCACCATCATCATCTCATCATGTTATCATCATCATGATATCATCATCATCATCATCATCATCATCATCATCATCATCATCTCATCATGATATCATCATCATCATCATCATCTCATCATGATATCATCATCATGCTATCATAATCATCATCTCATCCTATCATCATCATGATATCATCATCATCATGATATCATCATCATCATCATCATCTCATCATGATATCATCATCATGATAGCATCATCATCATCTCATCATATCATCATCATGATATCATCATCATCATCATGATATCATCATCATCATCATCATCATCTCATCATGATATCATCATCATGATATCATCATCATCATCATCTCATCATGATATCATCATCTCATCATGATATCATCATCATCTCATCATGATATCCTCATCATCATCATCTCATCATGATATCATCATCATGATATCATCATCATCTGATCACGATATCATCATCATCAGCTCATCATGGTATCATCATCATCTCATCATATCATCAACATCATCTCATCATGATATCATCATCATCTCATCATGATATCATCATCATGATATCATCATCATCTGATCACGATATCATCATCATCAGCTCATCATGGTATCATCATCATCTCATCATATCATCAACATCATCTCATCATGATATCATCATCATCTCATCATGATATCATCATAATCTCATCATTATATCATCATCATCATCATCATCATCATCTCATCATGATATCATCATAATCTCATCATTATATCATCATCATCTCACCATGATATCATCATGATATCATCATGATATCATCATTATCATCTCATCATGATATCATCATCATCATCATCATCTCATCATGATATCATCATCATCTCATCATGATATCATCATCTCATCATGATATCATCATCATCATCATCATCTCATCATGATATCATCATCATCATCATCATCTCATCATGATATCATCATCATCATCATCTCATCATGATATCATCATCATCATCATCTCATCATGATATCATCATCATCTCATCATGATATCATCATCATCATCATCATAATCTCATCATGATATCATCATCATCATCATCATCTCATCATGATATCATCATCATGACATCATCATCAGCATCATCATCTCATCATGATATCATCATCATGATATCATCATCATCATCTCATCATGATATCATCATCATCATCTCATCGTGATATCATCATCATCATCATCATCTCATCATGATATCATCATCATGACATCATCATCAGCATCATCATCTCATCATCATGACATCATCATCAGCATCATCATCTCATCATGATATCATCATCATCATCATCATAATCTCATCATGATATCATCATCATCATCATCATCTCATCATGATATCATCATCATGACATCATCATCAGCATCATCATCTCATCATGATATCATCATCATGATATCATCATCATCATCTCATCATGATATCATCATCATCATCTCATCGTGATATCATCATCATCATCATCATCATCTCATCATAATTTCATCATCATCATCATCATCATCTCATCATGATATCATCATCATGACATCATCATCAGCATCATCATCTCATCATGATATCATCATCATGATATCATCATCATCATCTCATCATGATATCATCATCATCATCTCATCGTGATATCATCATCATCATCATCATCATCATCTCATCATAATTTCATCATCATCTCATCATGATATCATCATCATCTCATCATGATATCATCATCATCTCATCATGATATCATCATCATCATCTTATCATGTTATCATCATCATCATCTCATCATGATATCATCATCATCATCATCTCATCATGATATCATCATCATCATCATCATCTCATCATGATATCATCATCATCTCATCATGATATCATCATCATCATCATCATCATCATCTCATCATGATATCATCATCATTATCATCATCATCTCATCATGATATCATCATCATCATCTCATCATGATATCATCATCATGACATCATCATAAGCATCATCATCTCATCATGATATCATCATCATGATATCATCATCATCTCATCATGATATCATCATCATCATCTCATCATGATATCATCATCATCATCATCTCATCATGTTATCATCATCATCATCATCATCTCATCATGATATCATCATCATCATCTCATCATGATATCATCATCATCATCATCTCATCATGTTATCATCATCATCATCATCATCATCATCATCTCATCATGATATCATCATCATCATCTCATCATGATATCATCATCATCATCTCATCATGATATCATCATCATCATCTCATCATGATATCATCATCATCATCATCATCTCATCATGTTATCATCATCATCATCATCATCATCATTATCATCATCATCTCATCATGATATCATCATCATCTCATCATGATATCATCATCATGATATCATAATCATAATCTCATCATATCATCATCATGATATCATCATCATCATCATCATCATCATCATCTCATCATGATATCATCATCATCATCTCATCATGATATCACCATCATCATCTCATCATGTTATCATCATCATCATCATCATCATCATCTCATCATGATATCATCATCATCATCATCATCTCATCATGATATCATCATCATGATATCATAATCATCATCTCATCATATCATCATCATGATATCATCATCATCATCATCATCTCATCATGATATCATCATCATGATAGCATCATCATCATCTCATCATATCATCATCATGATATCATCATCATCATCATGATATCATCATCATCATCATCATCATCATCATCTCATCATGATATCATCATCATGATATCATCATCATCATCATCATCTCATCATGATATCATCATCATGATAGCATCATCATCATCTCATCATATCATCATCATGATATCATCATCATCATCATGATATCATCATCATCATCATCATCTCATCATGATATCATCATCATGATATCATCATCATCATCATCTCATCATGATATCATTATCTCATCATGATATCATCATCATCTCATCATGATATATTCATCATCATCATCTCATCATGATATCATTATCATGATATCATCATCATCTGATCACGATATCATCATCATCAGCTCATCATGGTATCATCATCATCTCATCATATCATCAACATAATCTCATCATGATATCATCATCATGATATCATCATCATCTCATCACGATATCATCATCATCAGCTCATCATGGTATCATCATCATCTCATCATATCATCAACATCATCTCATCATGATATCATCATCATGATATCATCATCATCTCATCATGATATCATCATCATCTCATCATGATATCATCATCATCTCACCATGATATCATCATGATATCATCATGATATCATCATTATCATCTCATCATGATATCATCATCATCATCTCATCATGATATCATCATCATCATCTCATCGTGATATCATCATCATCATCATCATCATCTCATCATAATTTCATCATCATCATCATCATCATCTCATCATGATATCATCATCATGACATCATCATCAGCATCATCATCTCATCATGATATCATCATCATGATATCATCATCATCATCTCATCATGATATCATCATCATCATCTCATCGTGATATCATCATCATCATCATCATCTCATCATAATTTCATCATCATCTCATCATGATATCATCATCATCTCATCATGATATCATCATCATCTCATCATGATATCATCATCATCATCATCTTATCATGTTATCATCATCATCATCATCATCTCATCATGATATCATCATCATCATCATCTCATCATGATATCATCATCATCATCATCATCTCATCATGATATCATCATCATCTCATCATGATATCATCATCATCATCATCATCATCATCTCATCATGATATCATCATCATTATCATCATCATCTCATCATGATATCATCATCATCATCTCATCATGATATCATCATCATGACATCATCATAAGCATCATCATCTCATCATGATATCATCATCATGATATCATCATCATCATCTCATCATGATATCATCATCATCATCTCATCATGATATCATCATCATCATCATCTCATCATGTTATTATCATCATCATCATCATCTCATCATGATATCATCATCATCATCTCATCATGATATCATCATCATCATCATCTCATCATGTTATCATCATCATCATCATCATCTCATCATGATATCATCATCATCATCTCATCATGATATCATCATCATCATCATCTCATCATGATATCATCATCATCATCTCATCATGATATCATCATCATCATCTCATCATGATATCATCATCATCATCATCATCTCATCATGTTATCATCATCATCATCATCATCATTATCATCATCATCTCATCATGATATCATCATCATCTCATCATGATATCATCATCATGATATCATAATCATAATCTCATCATATCATCATCATGATATCATCATCATCATCATCATCATCATCTCATCATGATATCATCATCATCATCTCATCATGATATCACCATCATCATCTCATCATGTTATCATCATCATCATCATCATCATCATCATCATCATTATCTCATCATGATATCATCATCATCATCATCATCTCATCATGATATCATCATCATGATATCATAATCATCATCTCATCATATCATCATCATGATATCATCATCATCATCATCATCTCATCATGATATCATCATCATGATAGCATCATCATCATCTCATCATATCATCATCATGATATCATCATCATCATCATGATATCATCATCATCATCATCATCTCATCATGATATCATCATCATGATATCATCATCATCATCATCATCTCATCATGATATCTAGACATGTGCAAAACTAAAATTTTCGTTTCGTTTTCGTCCATTCGGACGAAAATGTTATTTATTTCGTCTAAAACGAATTTCGTTCATTAGTGCATTCGTTTCAGACGAAATTCGTTCATTATTTTCGTTTCGTTAATTTTTTTCGTTCGTTTTATAGAATACAATGTAATACTATTGGCTTTCTATAAACCGAACGAGAGCCCCATTCATAAGAAATTCTTATGAATGGGGCTCTCGTTCGGTTCATAGAAAGGCAATAGTATTACTTGTATTCTATAAGCCGAAAGTCTATAAACCGAACGACTTTCGGTTTATAGACTTTCGGCTTATGGAATACATGTAATCCTATTGCTATTCTATAAACCGAACGACTTTCGGTTTATAGAATAGCCATAGGTTTACATGTATTACATAAGCCGAAAGTCTATAAACCGAAAGTCGTTCGGTTTATAGGCTGTCGGCATTTAACTATACAGAGACAGAGTCTCCATTCATAATTTTATGAATGGAGACTCTGTCTCTGTATAGTTAAATGCCGACAGCCTATAAACCGAACGACTTTCGGTTTATAGACTTTCGGCTTATGTACTACATGTAATCCTATGGCTATTCTATAAACCGAAAGTCGTTCGGTTTATAGTTTAGCAATAGCATTACATGTATTCTATAAACCGAACGTCGTTCGTTTTAAAGACTTTCGGCTTATAGAATACTATTGGCTTTCTATAAACCGAACTAGAGTCGAGTCCCCATTCATAAGAAATTCTTATGAATGAGGAGGGACTCTAGTTAGGTTTATAGAATGCCAATAGTATTCTATAAGCCGAAAGTCTTTAAAACGAACGACGTTCGGTTTATAGAATGCATGTAATGCTATTGCTGTTCTATAAGCCGAATGTCTTTCGGCTTATAGAACAGCAATAGCATTACATGTATTCTATAAACCGAACGTCGTTTGTTTTAAAGACTTTCGGCTTATAGAATACATGCTGCTATTGGCTTTCTATAAACCGAAAGAGTCCCCATTCATACGAATAGGTCAATTGACCTATTCGTATGAATGGGAACTCAATTTCGGTTTATAGGAAGCTAATAGCATTACATGCATTCCATAAACCGAAAGTCATTCATGTCGGTTTATGGAATGTAGTACAATGCTATTGGTATTGTAAACCGACTCTATTTCGGTTTAGAATGCCAATAGCACGAATGGACGAATGGACGAATGAACGAATGTTTTTCGTTTATTAACCATTCGTTCATTCGGATTTTGTTAGTTAAAATTTTCGTTATTCGTTTTTCGGACGAATGGACGAAAATGCTATTTTCGTCCGAAAATGCATTCGTCCGAAAACGAATGCACATGTCTAATGATATCATCATCATGATAGCATCATCATCATCTCATCATATCATCATCATGATATCATCATCATCATCATGATATCATCATCATCATCATCATCTCATCATGATATCATCATCATGATATCATCATCATCATCATCTCATCATGATATCATCATCATCTCATCATGATATCATCATCTCATCATGATATCATCATCATCATCATCATCTCATCATGATATCATCATCATCATCATCATCTCATCATGATATCATCATCATCATCATCATCTCATCATGATATCATCATCATCATCATCTCATCATGATATCATCATCATCTCATCATGATATCATCATCATCTCATCATGATATCATCATGATCTCATCATGATATCATCATCATCATCATCATCATCATAATCTCATCATGATATCATCATCATCATCATCATCTCATCATGATATCATCATCATGACATCATCATCAGCATCATCATCTCATCATGATATCATCATCATGATATCATCATCATCATCTCATCATGATATCATCATCATCATCTCATCATGATATCATCATCATCATCATCATCATCATCATCATCATCTCATCATGATATCATCATCATCATCATCATCTCATCATTATATCAT
The DNA here is from genome assembly GCA_036172795.1 of Pelodytes ibericus. Lineage (NCBI taxonomy): Eukaryota > Metazoa > Chordata > Amphibia > Anura > Pelodytidae > Pelodytes > Pelodytes ibericus. The sequence continues at coordinate 3,985,572 of JAYKOZ010000093.1, forward strand.
CATCATCTCATCATGATATCATCATCATGATATCATCATCATCTCATCATGATATCATCATCATCATCTCATCATGATATCATCATCATCATCATCATCTCATCATAATATCATCATCATCTCATCATGATATCATCATCATCATCTCATCATGATATCATCATCATCATCTCATCATGATATCATCATCATCATCTCATCATGTTATCATCATCATCATCATCATCTCATCATGATATCATCATCATCATCATCTCATCATGATATCATCATCATGATATCATCATCATCTCATCATGATATCATCATTATCATCTCATCATGATATCATCATGATATCATCATTATCATCTCATCATGATATCATCTCATCATGATATCATCATCATCTCATCATGATATCATCATCATCTCATCATGATATCATCATCTCATCATGATATCATCATCATCATCATCTCATCATGATATCATCATCATCTCATCATGATATCATCATCATCATCTCATCATGATATCATCATCATCATCTTCATCTCATCATGATATCATCATCATCATCATCTCATCATGATATCATCATCATGACATCATCATCAGCATCATCATCTCATCATGATATCATCATCATGATCATCATCATCATCAGCTCATCATGGTATCATCATCATCTCATCATATCATCAACATAATCTCATCATGATATCATCATCATCTCATCATTATATCATCATCATCATCATCATCATCATCATCTCATCATGATATCATCATCATCATCATCTCATCATGATATCATCATCATGACATCATCATCAGCATCATCATCTCATCATGATATCATCATCATGATCATCATCATCATCAGCTCATCATGGTATCATCATCATCTCATCATATCATCAACATAATTTCATCATGATATCATCATCATATCATCATTATATCATCATCATCTCATCATTATATCATCATCATCATCATCATCATCATCATCATTTCATCATGATATCATCCTCTCATCATGATATCATCATCATGATATCATCATCATGATATCATCATCATGATATCATCATCATGACATCAACATCATCATCATCATCATCTCATCATGATATCATCATTATATCATCATCATCTCATCATTATATCATCATCATCATCATCATCATCATCATTTCATCATGATATCATCCTCTCATCATGATATCATCATCATGATATCATCATCATGACATCAACATCATCATCATCATCATCTCATCATGATATCATCATCATCTCATCATGATATCCTCATCATCATCATCATCTCATCATGATATCATCATCATCATCATCATCATCATCATCATTTCATCATGATATCATCCTCTCATCATGATATCATCATCATGATATCATCATCATGACATCAACATCATCATCATCATCATCTCATCATGATATCATCATCATCTCATCATGATATCCTCATCATCATCATCATCTCATCATGATATCATCATCATGATATCATCATCATGATATCATCATCATCTGATCACGATATCATCATCATCAGCTCATCATGGTATCATCATCATCTCATCATATCATCAACATCATCTCATCATGATATCATCATCATGATATCATCATCATCTCATCATGATATCATCATCATCTCATAATTATATCATCATCGTCATCATCATCTCATCATGATATCATCATCATCTCATCATGATATCATCATCATCTCATCATGATATCATCATGATATCATCCTGATATCATCATTATCATCTCATCATGATATCATCATCATCATCATCATCATCTCATCATGATATCATCATCATCTCATCATGATATCATCATCATCTCATCATGATATCATCATCATCATCATCATGATATCATCATCATCATCATCTCATCATGATATCATCATCATCATCATCTCATCATGATATCATTATCATCTCATCATGATATCATCATCATCATCATCTCATCATGATATCATCATCATCATCATCATCATGATATCATCATCTCATCATGATATTATCATCATCATCATCATCTCATCATGATATCATCATCATCATCATCATGATATCATCATCATCATCATCTCATCATGATATCATCATCATCATCATCTCATCATGATATCATTATCATCTCATCATGATATCATCATCATCATCATCTCATCATGATATCATCATCATCATCATCATCATGATATCATCATCTCATCATGATATCATCATCATCATCATCATCTCATCATGATATCATCATCATCATCATCATCTCATCATGATATCATCATCATCATCATCTCATCATGATATCATCATCATGACATCATCATCATGACATCATCATCATCATCATCATCTCATCATGATATCATCATCATGATATCATCATCATCATCTCATCATGATATCATCATCATCATCATCTCATCATGATATCATCATCATCATCATCATCTCATCATGATATCATCATCATCATCATCTCATCATGATATCATCATCATGACATCATCATCATGACATCATCATCATCATCATCATCTCATCATGATATCATCATCATCTCATCATTATATCATCATCATCTCATCATTATATCATCATCATCATCATTTCATCATGATATCATCATCATCTCATCATGATATCATCATGATATCATCATGATATCATCATGATATCATCATGATATCATCATTATCATCTCATCATGATATCATCATCACATCATGTTATCATCATCATCATCTCATCATGATATCATCATCATCTCATCATGATATCATCATCATCATCTCATCATGATATCATCATCATCATCTCATCATGATATCATCATCATCATCTCATCATGTTATCATCATCATCATCATCATCTCATCATGATATCATCATCATCATCATCATCATCTCATCATGGTATCATCATCATCATCATCTCATCATGATATCATCATCATCATCATCTCATCATGATATCATCATCTCATCATGATATCATCATCATGATATCATCATCATGATATCATCATCATGACATCAACATCATCATCATCATCATCTCATCATGATATCATCATCATCTCATCATGATATCCTCATCATCATCATCATCTCATCATGATATCATCATCATGATATCATCATCATCTGATCACGATATCATCATCATCAGCTCATCATGGTATCATCATCATCTCATCATATCATCAACATAATCTCATCATGATATCATCATCATCATCATCTCATCATGATATCATCATCATCTCATCATGATATCATCATCATCATCATCTCATCATGTTATCATCATCATCATCATCATCATCATCTCATCATGATATCATCATCATCATCTCATCATGATATCATCATCATCATCTCATCATGATATCATCATCATCATCTCATCATGATATCATCATCATCATCTCATCATGATATCATCATCATGATATCATAATCATCATCTCATCATATCATCATCATGATATCATCATCATCATGATATCATCATCATCATCATCTCATCATGATATCATCATCATGATAGCATCATCATCATCTCATCATATCATCATCATGATATCATCATCATCATCATGATATCATCATCATCATCATCATCTCATCATGATATCATCATCATGATATCATCATCATCATCATCTCATCATGATATCATCATCTCATCATGATATCATCATCATCTCATCATGATATCCTCATCATCATCATCTGATCACGATATCATCATCATCAGCTCATCATGGTATCATCATCATCTCATCATATCATCAACATCATCTCATCATGATATCATCATCATCTCATCATGATATCATCATCATCTCATCATGATATCATCATAATCTCATCATTATATCATCATCATCATCATCATCATCATCTCATCATGATATCATCATCATCTCATCATGATATCATCATCATCTCACCATGATATCATCATGATATCATCATGATATCATCATTATCATCTCATCATGATATCATCATCATCATCTCATCATGATATCATCATCATCTCATCATGATATCATCATCTCATCATGATATCATCATCATCATCATCTCATCATGATATCATCATCATCATCATCATCATCTCATCATGATATCATCATCATCATCATCTCATCATGATATCATCATCATCATCTAATCATGATATCATCATCATCTCATCATGATATCATCATCATCATCATCATAATCTCATCATGATATCATCATCATCATCATCATCTCATCATGATATCATCATCATGACATCATCATCAGCATCATCATCTCATCATGATATCATCATCATGATATCATCATCATCATCTCATCATGATATCATCATCATCATCTCATCGTGATATCATCATCATCATCATCATCATGATATCATCATCATCATCTCATCATGATATCATCATCATCATCATCATAATCTCATCATGATATCATAATATCATCATCATCTCATCATGATATCATCATCATGAAATTCATCATCAGCATCATCATCTCATCATAATATCATCATCATGATATCATCATCATCATCTCATCATGATATCATCATCATCATCTCATCATGATATCATCATCATCATCTCATCATGATATCATCATCATCATCTCATCATGATATCATCATCATCATCATCATCATCATCATCATCATCATCATCTCATCATGATATCATCATCATCATCATCTCATCATGATATCATCATCATCATCATCATCATCATCATCATCATCATCTCATCATTATATCATCATCATCATCATCTCATCATGATATCATCATCATCATCTCATCATGATATCATCAGCATCATCATCATCATCATCATCATCATCTCATCATGATATCATCATCATCATCATCTCATCATGATATCATCATCATCATCATCATCATCATCTCATCATGATATCATCATCATCATCATCTCATCATGATATCATCATCATGACATCATCATCATGACATCATCATCATGACATCATCATCATCATCATCATCTCATCATGATATCATCATCATGATATCATCATTATCATCTCATCATGATATCATCATCACATCATGTTATCATCATCATCATCTCATCATGATATCATCATCATCATCATCTCATCATGATATCATCATCATCATCTCATCATGATATCATCATCATCATCTCATCATGTTATCATCATCATCATCATCATCTCATCATGATATCATCATCATCATCATCATCTCATCATGATATCATCATCATCATCATCATCTCATCATGATATCATCATCATCATCATCATCATCATCTCATCATGATATCATCTCATCATGATATCATCATCATCATCATCATCTCATCATGACATCATCATCATCATCATCATCATCTCATCATGATATCATCATCATCATCATCATCTCATCATGACATCATCATCATCATCATCATCATCTCATCATGATATCATCATCATCATCATCATGATATCATCATCATGATATCATCATCATCATCATCATGATATCATCATCATGACATCATCATCATGATATCATCATCATCATCATCTCATCATGACATCATCATCATCATCATCATCATCATCTCATCATGATATCATCATCATCATCATCATGATATCATCATCATGATATCATCATCATCATCATCATCATGATATCATCATCATGACATCATCATCATGATATCATCATCATCATTTCATCATGATATCATCATCATCATCTCATCATGATATCATCATCATCATCATCATCATCATCATCATCTCATCATGATATCATCATAATCTCATCATTATATCATCATCATCATCATCATCATCATCTCATCATGATATCATCATCATCTCATCATGATATCATCATCATCTCACCATGATATCATCATGATATCATCATGATATCATCATTATCATCTCATCATGATATCATCATCATCATCTCATCATGATATCATCATCATCTCATCATGATATCATCATCTCATCATGATATCATCATCATCATCATCATCTCATCATGATATCATCATCATCATCATCATCATCTCATCATGATATCATCATCATCATCATCTCATCATGATATCATCATCATCATCTCATCATGATATCATCATCATCTCATCATGATATCATCATCATCATCATCATAATCTCATCATGATATCATCATCATCATCATCATCTCATCATGATATCATCATCATGACATCATCATCAGCATCATCATCTCATCATGATATCATCATCATGATATCATCATCATCATCTCATCATGATATCATCATCATCATCTCATCGTGATATCATCATCATCATCATCATCATGATATCATCATCATCATCTCATCATGATATCATCATCATCATCATCATAATCTCATCATGATATCATAATATCATCATCATCTCATCATGATATCATCATCATGAAATTCATCATCAGCATCATCATCTCATCATAATATCATCATCATGATATCATCATCATCATCTCATCATGATATCATCATCATCATCTCATCATGATATCATCATCATCATCTCATCATGATATCATCATCATCATCTCATCATGATATCATCATCATCATCATCATCATCATCATCATCATCATCATCATCTCATCATGATATCATCATCATCATCATCATCTCATCATGATATCATCATCATCATCATCATCATCATCATCATCATCTCATCATTATATCATCATCATCATCATCTCATCATGATATCATCATCATCATCTCATCATGATATCATCAGCATCATCATCATCATGATATCATCATCACATCATGTTATCATCATCATCATCTCATCATGATATCATCATCATCATCATCATCATCATCTCATCATGATATCATCATCATCATCATCTCATCATGATATCATCATCATGACATCATCATCATGACATCATCATCATGACATCATCATCATCATCATCATCTCATCATGATATCATCATCATGATATCATCATTATCATCTCATCATGATATCATCATCACATCATGTTATCATCATCATCATCTCATCATGATATCATCATCATCATCATCTCATCATGATATCATCATCATCATCTCATCATGATATCATCATCATCATCTCATCATGTTATCATCATCATCATCATCATATCATCATGATATCATCATCATCATCATCATCTCATCATGATATCATCATCATCATCATCTCATCATGATATCATCATCATCATCATCTCATCATGATATCATCTCATCATGATATCATCATCATCATCATCATCTCATCATGACATCATCATCATCATCATCATCATCTCATCATGATATCATCATCATCATCATCTCATCATGACATCATCATCATCATCATCATCATCTCATCATGATATCATCATCATCATCATCATGATATCATCATCATGATATCATCATCATCATCATCATGATATCATCATCATGACATCATCATCATGATATCATCATCATCATCATCTCATCATGACATCATCATCATCATCATCATCATCATCATCTCATCATGATATCATCATCATCATCATCATGATATCATCATCATGATATCATCATCATCATCATCATCATGATATCATCATCATGACATCATCATCATGATATCATCATCATCATTTCATCATGATATCATCATCATCATCTCATCATGATATCATCATCATCTCATCATGATATCATCATCATGATATCATCATCATCATCATCTCATCATGATATCATCATCATCATCTCATCGTGATATCATCATCATCATCATCATCTCATCATAATTTCATCATCATCTCATCATGATATCATCATCATCTCATCATGATATCATCATCATCTCATCATGATATCATCATCATCATCATCTCATCATGTTATCATCATCATCATCATCATCATCTCATCATGATATCATCATCATCATCATCTCATCATGATATCATCATCATCATCATCTCATCATGATATCATCATCATCTCATCATGATATCATCATCATCATCATCATCATCTCATCATGATATCATCATCATCATCATCATCATCTCATCATGATATCATCATCATCATCTCATCATGATATCATCATCATCATCTCATCATGATATCATCATCATGACATCATCATAAGCATCATCATCTCATCATGATATCATCATCATGATATCATCATGATATCATCATCATGATATCATCATCATCATCTCATCATGATATCATCATCATCATCTCATCATGATATCATCATCATCATCATCTCATCATGTTATCATCATCATCATCATCATCATCATCATCATCATCATCATCTCATCATGATATCATCATCATCATCTCATCATGATATCATCATCATCATCTCATCATGATATCATCATCATCATCTCATCATGATATCATCATCATCATCTCATCATGATATCATCATCATCATCTCATCATGTTATCATCATCATCATCATCATCATCATCATCATCATCATTATCATCATCATCTCATCATGATATCATCATCATCATCATCATCTCATCATGATATCATCATCATGATATCATAATCATAATCTCATCATATCATCATCATGATATCATCATCATGATATCATCATCATCATCATCATCATCATCATCATCATCATCATCTCATCATGATATCATCATCATCATCTCATCATGATATCACCATCATCATCTCATCATGTTATCATCATCATCATCATCATCATCATCATCATCATCATCATCATCTCATCATGATATCATCATCATCATCATCATCTCATCATGATATCATCATCATGCTATCATAATCATCATCTCATCCTATCATCATCATGATATCATCATCATCATGATATCATCATCATCATCATCATCTCATCATGATATCATCATCATGATAGCATCATCATCATCTCATCATATCATCATCATGATATCATCATCATCATCATGATATCATCATCATCATCATCATCATCTCATCATGATATCATCATCATGATATCATCATCATCATCATCTCATCATGATATCATCATCTCATCATGATATCATCATCATCTCATCATGATATCCTCATCATCATCATCTCATCATGATATCATCATCATGATATCATCATCATCTGATCACGATATCATCATCATCAGCTCATCATGGTATCATCATCATCTCATCATATCATCAACATCATCTCATCATGATATCATCATCATCTCATCATGATATCATCATAATCTCATCATTATATCATCATCATCATCATCATCATCTCATCATGATATCATCATAATCTCATCATTATATCATCATCATCTCACCATGATATCATCATGATATCATCATGATATCATCATTATCATCTCATCATGATATCATCATCATCATCATCATCATCTCATCATGATATCATCATCATCTCATCATGATATCATCATCTCATCATGATATCATCATCATCATCATCTCATCATGATATCATCATCATCATCATCATCTCATCATGATATCATCATCATCATCATCTCATCATGATATCATCATCATCATCATCTCATCATGATATCATCATCATCTCATCATGATATCATCATCATCATCATCATAATCTCATCATGATATCATCATCATCATCATCATCTCATCATGATATCATCATCATGACATCATCATCAGCATCATCATCTCATCATGATATCATCATCATGATATCATCATCATCATCTCATCATGATATCATCATCATCATCTCATCGTGATATCATCATCATCATCATCATCATCATCTCATCATGATATCATCATCATGACATCATCATCAGCATCATCATCTCATCATCATGACATCATCATCAGCATCATCATCTCATCATGATATCATCATCATCATCATCATAATCTCATCATGATATCATCATCATCATCATCATCATCTCATCATGATATCATCATCATGACATCATCATCAGCATCATCATCTCATCATGATATCATCATCATGATATCATCATCATCATCTCATCATGATATCATCATCATCATCTCATCGTGATATCATCATCATCATCATCATCATCATCTCATCATAATTTCATCATCATCATCATCATCATCTCATCATGATATCATCATCATGACATCATCATCAGCATCATCATCTCATCATGATATCATCATCATGATATCATCATCATCATCTCATCATGATATCATCATCATCATCTCATCGTGATATCATCATCATCATCATCATCATCTCATCATAATTTCATCATCATCTCATCATGATATCATCATCATCTCATCATGATATCATCATCATCTCATCATGATATCATCATCATCATCTTATCATGTTATCATCATCATCATCATCATCATCTCATCATGATATCATCATCATCATCATCTCATCATGATATCATCATCATCATCATCATCTCATCATGATATCATCATCATCTCATCATGATATCATCATCATCATCATCATCATCTCATCATGATATCATCATCATTATCATCATCATCTCATCATGATATCATCATCATCATCTCATCATGATATCATCATCATGACATCATCATAAGCATCATCATCTCATCATGATATCATCATCATGATATCATCATCATCATCTCATCATGATATCATCATCATCATCTCATCATGATATCATCATCATCATCATCTCATCATGTTATCATCATCATCATCATCATCTCATCATGATATCATCATCATCATCTCATCATGATATCATCATCATCATCATCTCATCATGTTATCATCATCATCATCATCATCATCATCTCATCATGATATCATCATCATCATCTCATCATGATATCATCATCATCATCTCATCATGATATCATCATCATCATCTCATCATGATATCATCATCATCATCATCATCTCATCATGTTATCATCATCATCATCATCATCATCATCATTATCATCATCATCTCATCATGATATCATCATCATCTCATCATGATATCATCATCATGATATCATAATCATAATCTCATCATATCATCATCATGATATCATCATCATCATCATCATCATCATCTCATCATGATATCATCATCATCATCTCATCATGATATCATCATCATCATCTCATCATGATATCATCATCATCATCTCATCATGATATCATCATCATCATCATCATCTCATCATGTTATCATCATCATCATCATCATCATCATTATCATCATCATCTCATCATGATATCATCATCATCTCATCATGTTATCATCATCATCATCATCATCATCATCATCATCTCATCATGATATCATCATCATCATCATCATCTCATCATGATATCATCATCATGATATCATAATCATCATCTCATCATATCATCATCATGATATCATCATCATCATCATCATCTCATCATGATATCATCATCATGATAGCATCATCATCATCTCATCATATCATCATCATGATATCATCATCATCATCATGATATCATCATCATCATCTCATCATGATATCATCATCATGATATCATCATCATCATCATCATCTCATCATGATATCATCATCATGATAGCATCATCATCATCTCATCATATCATCATCATGATATCATCATCATCATCATGATATCATCATCATCATCATCATCTCATCATGATATCATCATCATGATATCATCATCATCATCATCTCATCATGATATCATTATCTCATCATGATATCATCATCATCTCATCATGATATATTCATCATCATCATCTCATCATGATATCATTATCATGATATCATCATCATCTGATCACGATATCATCATCATCAGCTCATCATGGTATCATCATCATCTCATCATATCATCAACATAATCTCATCATGATATCATCATCATGATATCATCATCATCTCATCACGATATCATCATCATCAGCTCATCATGGTATCATCATCATCTCATCATATCATCAACATCATCTCATCATGATATCATCATCATGATATCATCATCATCTCATCATGATATCATCATCATCTCATCATGATATCATCATCATCTCACCATGATATCATCATGATATCATCATGATATCATCATTATCATCTCATCATGATATCATCATCATCATCTCATCATGATATCATCATCATCATCTCATCGTGATATCATCATCATCATCATCATCATCTCATCATAATTTCATCATCATCATCATCATCATCTCATCATGATATCATCATCATGACATCATCATCAGCATCATCATCTCATCATGATATCATCATCATGATATCATCATCATCATCTCATCATGATATCATCATCATCATCTCATCGTGATATCATCATCATCATCATCATCATCTCATCATAATTTCATCATCATCTCATCATGATATCATCATCATCTCATCATGATATCATCATCATCTCATCATGATATCATCATCATCATCATCTTATCATGTTATCATCATCATCATCATCATCATCTCATCATGATATCATCATCATCATCATCTCATCATGATATCATCATCATCATCATCTCATCATGATATCATCATCATCTCATCATGATATCATCAGCATCATCATCATCTCATCATGATATCATCATCATCTCATCATTATATCATCATCATCATCATCATCATCATCATCTCATCATGATATCATCATCATCATCATCTCATCATGATATCATCATCATGACATCATCATCAGCATCATCATCTCATCATGATATCATCATCATGATCATCATCATCATCAGCTCATCATGGTATCATCATCATCTCATCATATCATCAACATAATTTCATCATGATATCATCATCATATCATCATTATATCATCATCATCTCATCATTATATCATCATCATCATCATCATCATCATCATCATTTCATCATGATATCATCCTCTCATCATGATATCATCATCATGATATCATCATCATGATATCATCATCATGATATCATCATCATGACATCAACATCATCATCATCATCATCTCATCATGATATCATCATTATATCATCATCATCTCATCATTATATCATCATCATCATCATCATCATCATCATTTCATCATGATATCATCCTCTCATCATGATATCATCATCATGATATCATCATCATGACATCAACATCATCATCATCATCATCTCATCATGATATCATCATCATCTCATCATGATATCCTCATCATCATCATCATCTCATCATGATATCATCATCATCATCATCATCATCATCATCATTTCATCATGATATCATCCTCTCATCATGATATCATCATCATGATATCATCATCATGACATCAACATCATCATCATCATCATCTCATCATGATATCATCATCATCTCATCATGATATCCTCATCATCATCATCATCTCATCATGATATCATCATCATGATATCATCATCATGATATCATCATCATCTGATCACGATATCATCATCATCAGCTCATCATGGTATCATCATCATCTCATCATATCATCAACATCATCTCATCATGATATCATCATCATGATATCATCATCATCTCATCATGATATCATCATCATCTCATAATTATATCATCATCGTCATCATCATCTCATCATGATATCATCATCATCTCATCATGATATCATCATCATCTCATCATGATATCATCATGATATCATCCTGATATCATCATTATCATCTCATCATGATATCATCATCATCATCATCATCATCTCATCATGATATCATCATCATCTCATCATGATATCATCATCATCTCATCATGATATCATCATCATCATCATCATGATATCATCATCATCATCATCTCATCATGATATCATCATCATCATCATCTCATCATGATATCATTATCATCTCATCATGATATCATCATCATCATCATCTCATCATGATATCATCATCATCATCATCATCATGATATCATCATCTCATCATGATATTATCATCATCATCATCATCTCATCATGATATCATCATCATCATCATCATGATATCATCATCATCATCATCTCATCATGATATCATCATCATCATCATCTCATCATGATATCATTATCATCTCATCATGATATCATCATCATCATCATCTCATCATGATATCATCATCATCATCATCATCATGATATCATCATCTCATCATGATATCATCATCATCATCATCATCTCATCATGATATCATCATCATCATCATCATCTCATCATGATATCATCATCATCATCATCTCATCATGATATCATCATCATGACATCATCATCATGACATCATCATCATCATCATCATCTCATCATGATATCATCATCATGATATCATCATCATCATCTCATCATGATATCATCATCATCATCATCTCATCATGATATCATCATCATCATCATCATCTCATCATGATATCATCATCATCATCATCTCATCATGATATCATCATCATGACATCATCATCATGACATCATCATCATCATCATCATCTCATCATGATATCATCATCATCTCATCATTATATCATCATCATCTCATCATTATATCATCATCATCATCATTTCATCATGATATCATCATCATCTCATCATGATATCATCATGATATCATCATGATATCATCATGATATCATCATGATATCATCATTATCATCTCATCATGATATCATCATCACATCATGTTATCATCATCATCATCTCATCATGATATCATCATCATCTCATCATGATATCATCATCATCATCTCATCATGATATCATCATCATCATCTCATCATGATATCATCATCATCATCTCATCATGTTATCATCATCATCATCATCATCTCATCATGATATCATCATCATCATCATCATCATCTCATCATGGTATCATCATCATCATCATCTCATCATGATATCATCATCATCATCATCTCATCATGATATCATCATCTCATCATGATATCATCATCATGATATCATCATCATGATATCATCATCATGACATCAACATCATCATCATCATCATCTCATCATGATATCATCATCATCTCATCATGATATCCTCATCATCATCATCATCTCATCATGATATCATCATCATGATATCATCATCATCTGATCACGATATCATCATCATCAGCTCATCATGGTATCATCATCATCTCATCATATCATCAACATAATCTCATCATGATATCATCATCATCATCATCTCATCATGATATCATCATCATCTCATCATGATATCATCATCATCATCATCTCATCATGTTATCATCATCATCATCATCATCATCATCTCATCATGATATCATCATCATCATCTCATCATGATATCATCATCATCATCTCATCATGATATCATCATCATCATCTCATCATGATATCATCATCATCATCTCATCATGATATCATCATCATGATATCATAATCATCATCTCATCATATCATCATCATGATATCATCATCATCATGATATCATCATCATCATCATCTCATCATGATATCATCATCATGATAGCATCATCATCATCTCATCATATCATCATCATGATATCATCATCATCATCATGATATCATCATCATCATCATCATCTCATCATGATATCATCATCATGATATCATCATCATCATCATCTCATCATGATATCATCATCTCATCATGATATCATCATCATCTCATCATGATATCCTCATCATCATCATCTGATCACGATATCATCATCATCAGCTCATCATGGTATCATCATCATCTCATCATATCATCAACATCATCTCATCATGATATCATCATCATCTCATCATGATATCATCATCATCTCATCATGATATCATCATAATCTCATCATTATATCATCATCATCATCATCATCATCATCTCATCATGATATCATCATCATCTCATCATGATATCATCATCATCTCACCATGATATCATCATGATATCATCATGATATCATCATTATCATCTCATCATGATATCATCATCATCATCTCATCATGATATCATCATCATCTCATCATGATATCATCATCTCATCATGATATCATCATCATCATCATCTCATCATGATATCATCATCATCATCATCATCATCTCATCATGATATCATCATCATCATCATCTCATCATGATATCATCATCATCATCTAATCATGATATCATCATCATCTCATCATGATATCATCATCATCATCATCATAATCTCATCATGATATCATCATCATCATCATCATCTCATCATGATATCATCATCATGACATCATCATCAGCATCATCATCTCATCATGATATCATCATCATGATATCATCATCATCATCTCATCATGATATCATCATCATCATCTCATCGTGATATCATCATCATCATCATCATCATGATATCATCATCATCATCTCATCATGATATCATCATCATCATCATCATAATCTCATCATGATATCATAATATCATCATCATCTCATCATGATATCATCATCATGAAATTCATCATCAGCATCATCATCTCATCATAATATCATCATCATGATATCATCATCATCATCTCATCATGATATCATCATCATCATCTCATCATGATATCATCATCATCATCTCATCATGATATCATCATCATCATCTCATCATGATATCATCATCATCATCATCATCATCATCATCATCATCATCATCTCATCATGATATCATCATCATCATCATCTCATCATGATATCATCATCATCATCATCATCATCATCATCATCATCATCTCATCATTATATCATCATCATCATCATCTCATCATGATATCATCATCATCATCTCATCATGATATCATCAGCATCATCATCATCATCATCATCATCATCTCATCATGATATCATCATCATCATCATCTCATCATGATATCATCATCATCATCATCATCATCATCTCATCATGATATCATCATCATCATCATCTCATCATGATATCATCATCATGACATCATCATCATGACATCATCATCATGACATCATCATCATCATCATCATCTCATCATGATATCATCATCATGATATCATCATTATCATCTCATCATGATATCATCATCACATCATGTTATCATCATCATCATCTCATCATGATATCATCATCATCATCATCTCATCATGATATCATCATCATCATCTCATCATGATATCATCATCATCATCTCATCATGTTATCATCATCATCATCATCATCTCATCATGATATCATCATCATCATCATCATCTCATCATGATATCATCATCATCATCATCATCTCATCATGATATCATCATCATCATCATCATCATCATCTCATCATGATATCATCTCATCATGATATCATCATCATCATCATCATCTCATCATGACATCATCATCATCATCATCATCATCTCATCATGATATCATCATCATCATCATCATCTCATCATGACATCATCATCATCATCATCATCATCTCATCATGATATCATCATCATCATCATCATGATATCATCATCATGATATCATCATCATCATCATCATGATATCATCATCATGACATCATCATCATGATATCATCATCATCATCATCTCATCATGACATCATCATCATCATCATCATCATCATCTCATCATGATATCATCATCATCATCATCATGATATCATCATCATGATATCATCATCATCATCATCATCATGATATCATCATCATGACATCATCATCATGATATCATCATCATCATTTCATCATGATATCATCATCATCATCTCATCATGATATCATCATCATCATCATCATCATCATCATCATCTCATCATGATATCATCATAATCTCATCATTATATCATCATCATCATCATCATCATCATCTCATCATGATATCATCATCATCTCATCATGATATCATCATCATCTCACCATGATATCATCATGATATCATCATGATATCATCATCATCATCTCATCATGATATCATCATCATCTCATCATGATATCATCATCTCATCATGATATCATCATCATCATCATCATCTCATCATGATATCATCATCATCATCATCATCATCTCATCATGATATCATCATCATCATCATCTCATCATGATATCATCATCATCATCTCATCATGATATCATCATCATCTCATCATGATATCATCATCATCATCATCATAATCTCATCATGATATCATCATCATCATCATCATCTCATCATGATATCATCATCATGACATCATCATCAGCATCATCATCTCATCATGATATCATCATCATGATATCATCATCATCATCTCATCATGATATCATCATCATCATCTCATCGTGATATCATCATCATCATCATCATCATGATATCATCATCATCATCTCATCATGATATCATCATCATCATCATCATAATCTCATCATGATATCATAATATCATCATCATCTCATCATGATATCATCATCATGAAATTCATCATCAGCATCATCATCTCATCATAATATCATCATCATGATATCATCATCATCATCTCATCATGATATCATCATCATCATCTCATCATGATATCATCATCATCATCTCATCATGATATCATCATCATCATCTCATCATGATATCATCATCATCATCATCATCATCATCATCATCATCATCATCTCATCATGATATCATCATCATCATCATCATCTCATCATGATATCATCATCATCATCATCATCATCATCATCATCATCTCATCATTATATCATCATCATCATCATCTCATCATGATATCATCATCATCATCTCATCATGATATCATCAGCATCATCATCATCATGATATCATCATCACATCATGTTATCATCATCATCATCTCATCATGATATCATCATCATCATCATCATCATCATCTCATCATGATATCATCATCATCATCATCTCATCATGATATCATCATCATGACATCATCATCATGACATCATCATCATGACATCATCATCATCATCATCATCTCATCATGATATCATCATCATGATATCATCATTATCATCTCATCATGATATCATCATCACATCATGTTATCATCATCATCATCTCATCATGATATCATCATCATCATCATCTCATCATGATATCATCATCATCATCTCATCATGATATCATCATCATCATCTCATCATGTTATCATCATCATCATCATCATATCATCATGATATCATCATCATCATCATCATCTCATCATGATATCATCATCATCATCATCTCATCATGATATCATCATCATCATCATCTCATCATGATATCATCTCATCATGATATCATCATCATCATCATCATCTCATCATGACATCATCATCATCATCATCATCATCTCATCATGATATCATCATCATCATCATCTCATCATGACATCATCATCATCATCATCATCATCTCATCATGATATCATCATCATCATCATCATGATATCATCATCATGATATCATCATCATCATCATCATGATATCATCATCATGACATCATCATCATGATATCATCATCATCATCATCTCATCATGACATCATCATCATCATCATCATCATCATCATCTCATCATGATATCATCATCATCATCATCATGATATCATCATCATGATATCATCATCATCATCATCATCATGATATCATCATCATGACATCATCATCATGATATCATCATCATCATTTCATCATGATATCATCATCATCATCTCATCATGATATCATCATCATCTCATCATGATATCATCATCATGATATCATCATCATCATCATCTCATCATGATATCATCATCATCATCTCATCGTGATATCATCATCATCATCATCATCTCATCATAATTTCATCATCATCTCATCATGATATCATCATCATCTCATCATGATATCATCATCATCTCATCATGATATCATCATCATCATCATCTCATCATGTTATCATCATCATCATCATCATCATCTCATCATGATATCATCATCATCATCATCTCATCATGATATCATCATCATCATCATCTCATCATGATATCATCATCATCTCATCATGATATCATCATCATCATCATCATCATCTCATCATGATATCATCATCATCATCATCATCATCTCATCATGATATCATCATCATCATCTCATCATGATATCATCATCATCATCTCATCATGATATCATCATCATGACATCATCATAAGCATCATCATCTCATCATGATATCATCATCATGATATCATCATGATATCATCATCATGATATCATCATCATCATCTCATCATGATATCATCATCATCATCTCATCATGATATCATCATCATCATCATCTCATCATGTTATCATCATCATCATCATCATCATCATCATCATCATCATCATCTCATCATGATATCATCATCATCATCTCATCATGATATCATCATCATCATCTCATCATGATATCATCATCATCATCTCATCATGATATCATCATCATCATCTCATCATGATATCATCATCATCATCTCATCATGTTATCATCATCATCATCATCATCATCATCATCATCATCATTATCATCATCATCTCATCATGATATCATCATCATCATCATCATCTCATCATGATATCATCATCATGATATCATAATCATAATCTCATCATATCATCATCATGATATCATCATCATGATATCATCATCATCATCATCATCATCATCATCATCATCATCATCTCATCATGATATCATCATCATCATCTCATCATGATATCACCATCATCATCTCATCATGTTATCATCATCATCATCATCATCATCATCATCATCATCATCATCATCTCATCATGATATCATCATCATCATCATCATCTCATCATGATATCATCATCATGCTATCATAATCATCATCTCATCCTATCATCATCATGATATCATCATCATCATGATATCATCATCATCATCATCATCTCATCATGATATCATCATCATGATAGCATCATCATCATCTCATCATATCATCATCATGATATCATCATCATCATCATGATATCATCATCATCATCATCATCATCTCATCATGATATCATCATCATGATATCATCATCATCATCATCTCATCATGATATCATCATCTCATCATGATATCATCATCATCTCATCATGATATCCTCATCATCATCATCTCATCATGATATCATCATCATGATATCATCATCATCTGATCACGATATCATCATCATCAGCTCATCATGGTATCATCATCATCTCATCATATCATCAACATCATCTCATCATGATATCATCATCATCTCATCATGATATCATCATAATCTCATCATTATATCATCATCATCATCATCATCATCATCTCATCATGATATCATCATAATCTCATCATTATATCATCATCATCTCACCATGATATCATCATGATATCATCATGATATCATCATTATCATCTCATCATGATATCATCATCATCATCATCATCTCATCATGATATCATCATCATCTCATCATGATATCATCATCTCATCATGATATCATCATCATCATCATCTCATCATGATATCATCATCATCATCATCATCTCATCATGATATCATCATCATCATCTCATCATGATATCATCATCATCATCATCTCATCATGATATCATCATCATCTCATCATGATATCATCATCATCATCATCATAATCTCATCATGATATCATCATCATCATCATCATCATCATCATGATATCATCATCATCTTATCACGATATCATCATCATCATCATCATCATCTCATCATGATATCATCATCATCATCTCATCATGATATCATCATCATGATATCATCATCATCTTATCATGATATCATCATCATCATCTCATCGTGATATCATCATCATCATCATCATCATCTCATCATAATTTCATCATCATCATCTCATCATGATATCATCATCATGACATCATCATCAGCATCATCATCTCATCATGATATCATCATCATGATATCATCATCATCATCTCATCATGATATCATCATCATCATCTCATCGTGATATCATCATCATCATCATCATCATCTCATCATAATTTCATCATCATCATCTCATCATGATATCATCATCATGACATCATCATCAGCATCATCATCTCATCATGATATCATCATCATCATCATCATAATCTCATCATGATATCATCATCATCATCATCATCTCATCATGATATCATCATCATGACATCATCATCAGCATCATCATCTCATCATGATATCATCATCATGATATCATCATCATCATCTCATCATGATATCATCATCATCATCTCATCGTGATATCATCATCATCATCATCATCATCTCATCATAATTTCATCATCATCATCATCATCATCTCATCATGATATCATCATCATGACATCATCATCAGCATCATCATCTCATCATGATATCATCATCATGATATCATCATCATCATCTCATCATGATATCATCATCATCATCTCATCGTGATATCATCATCATCATCATCATCATCTCATCATAATTTCATCATCATCTCATCATGATATCATCATCATCTCATCATGATATCATCATCATCTCATCATGATATCATCATCATCATCTTATCATGTTATCATCATCATCATCATCATCTCATCATGATATCATCATCATCATCATCTCATCATGATATCATCATCATCATCATCATCTCATCATGATATCATCATCATCTCATCATGATATCATCATCATCATCATCATCATCTCATCATGATATCATCATCATTATCATCATCATCTCATCATGATATCATCATCATCATCTCATCATGATATCATCATCATGACATCATCATAAGCATCATCATCTCATCATGATATCATCATCATGATATCATCATCATCATCTCATCATGATATCATCATCATCTCATCATGATATCATCATCATCATCATCTCATCATGTTATCATCATCATCATCATCATCATCATCTCATCATGATATCATCATCATCATCTCATCATGATATCATCATCATCATCATCTCATAATGTTATCATCATCATCATCATCATCATCTCATCATGATATCATCATCATCATCTCATCATGATATCATCATCATCATCTCATCATGATATCATCTTCATCATCTCATCATGATATCATCATCATCATCTCATCATGATATCATCATCATCATCATCATCTCATCATGTTATCATCATCATCATCATCATCATTATCATCATCATCTCATCATGATATCATCATCATCTCATCATGATATCATCATCATGATATCATAATCATAATCTCATCATATCATCATCATGATATCATCATCATCATCATCATCATCATCATCTCATCATGATATCATCATCATCATCTCATCATGATATCACCATCATCATCTCATCATGTTATCATCATCATCATCGTCATCATCATCATCATCTCATCATGATATCATCATCATCATCATCATCTCATCATGATATCATCATCATGATATCATAATCATCATCTCATCATATCATCATCATGATATCATCATCATCATCATCATCTCATCATGATATCATCATCATGATAGCATCATCATCATCTCATCATATCATCATCATGATATCATCATCATCATCATGATATCATCATCATCATCATCTCATCATGATATCATCATCATGATATCATCATCATCATCATCATCTCATCATGATATCATCATCATGATAGCATCATCATCATCTCATCATATCATCATCATGATATCATCATCATCATCATGATATCATCATCATCATCATCATCATCATCTCATCATGATATCATCATCATGATATCATCATCATCATCATCTCATCATGATATCATTATCTCATCATGATATCATCATCATCTCATCATGATATATTCATCATCATCATCTCATCATGATATCATTATCATGATATCATCATCATCTGATCACGATATCATCATCATCAGCTCATCATGGTATCATCATCATCTCATCATATCATCAACATAATCTCATCATGATATCATCATCATGATATCATCATCATCTCATCACGATATCATCATCATCAGCTCATCATGGTATCATCATCATCTCATCATATCATCAACATCATCTCATCATGATATCATCATCATGATATCATCATCATCTCATCATGATATCATCATCATCTCATCATGATATCATCATCATCTCACCATGATATCATCATGATATCATCATGATATCATCATTATCATCTCATCATGATATCATCATCATCTCATCATGATATCATCATCATCATCTCATCGTTATATCATCATCATCATCATCATCATCTCATCATGATATCATCATCATGACATCATCATCAGCATCATCATCTCATCATGATATCATCATCATGATATCATCATCATCATCTCATCATGATATCATCATCATCATCTCATCGTGATATCATCATCATCATCATCATCATCTCATCATAATTTCATCATCATCTCATCATGATATCATCATCATCTCATCATGATATCATCATCATCTCATCATGATATCATCATCATCATCATCTTATCATGTTATCATCATCATCATCATCATCTCATCATGATATCATCATCATCATCATCTCATCATGATATCATCATCATCATCATCATCTCATCATGATATCATCATCATCTCATCATGATATCATCATCATCATCATCATCATCTCATCATGATATCATCATCATTATCATCATCATCTCATCATGATATCATCATCATCATCTCATCATGATATCATCATCATGACATCATCATAAGCATCATCATCTCATCATGATATCATCATCATAATATCATCATCATCATCTCATCATGATATCATCATCATCATCTCATCATGATATCATCATCATCATCATCTCATCATGTTATCATCATCATCATCATCATCTCATCATGATATCATCATCATCATCTCATCATGATATCATCATCATCATCATCTCATCATGTTATCATCATCATCATCATCATCTCATCATGATATCATCATCATCATCTCATCATGATATCATCATCATCTCATCATGATATCATCATCATCATCTCATCATGATATCATCATCATCATCTCATCATGATATCATCATCATCATCATCATCTCATCATGTTATCATCATCATCATCATCATCATCATCATCATCATCATGATATCATCATCATCATCATCATCATCATGATATCATAATCATAATCTCATCATATCATCATCATGATATCATCATCATCATCATCATCATCATCATCATCTCATCATGATATCATCATCATCATCTCATCATGATATCATCATCATCATCTCATCATGTTATCATCATCATCATCATCATCATCATCATCATCTCATCATGATATCATCATCATCATCATCTCATCATGATATCATCATCATGATATCATAATCATCATCTCATCATATCATCATCATGATATCATCATCATCATCTCATCATGATATCATCATCATGATAGCATCATCATCATCTCATCATATCATCATCATGATATCATCATCATCATCATGATATCATCATCATCATCATCATCATCTCATCATGATATCATCATCATGATATCATCATCATGATATCATCATCATCATCATCATCTCATCATGATATCATCATCATGATAGCATCATCATCATCTCATCATATCATCATCATGATATCATCATCATCATCATGATATCATCATCATCATCATCATCTCATCATGATATCATCATCATGATATCATCATCATCATCATCTCATCATGATATCATTATCTCATCATGATATCATCATCATCTCATCATGATATATTCATCATCATCATCTCATCATGATATCATTATCATGATATCATCATCATCTGATCACGATATCATCATCATCAGCTCATCATGGTATCATCATCATCTCATCATATCATCAACATAATCTCATCATGATATCATCATCATGATATCATCATCATCTCATCACGATATCATCATCATCAGCTCATCATGGTATCATCATCATCTCATCATATCATCAACATCATCTCATCATGATATCATCATCATGATATCATCATCATCTCATCATGATATCATCATCATCTCATCATGATATCATCATCATCTCACCATGATATCATCATGATATCATCATGATATCATCATTATCATCTCATCATGATATCATCATCATCATCATCTCATCATGATATCATCATCATCTCATCATGATATCATCATCTCATCATGATATCATCATCATCATCATCATCTCATCATGATATCATCATCATCATCATCATCTCATCATGATATCATCATCATCATCATCTCATCATGATATCATCATCATCATCATCTCATCATGATATCATCATCATCTCATCATGATATCATCATCATCTCATCATGATATCATCATGATCTCATCATGATATCATCATCATCATCATCATCATCATAATCTCATCATGATATCATCATCATCATCATCATCTCATCATGATATCATCATCATGACATCATCATCAGCATCATCATCTCATCATGATATCATCATCATGATATCATCATCATCATCTCATCATGATATCATCATCATCATCTCATCATGATATCATCATCATCATCATCATCATCATCATCATCATCATCATCTCATCATGATATCATCATCATCATCATCATCTCATCATTATATCATCATCATCTCATCATGATATCATCATCATGATATCATCATCATCTCATCATGATATCATCATCATCATCTCATCATGATATCATCATCATCATCATCATCTCATCATAATATCATCATCATCTCATCATGATATCATCATCATCATCTCATCATGATATCATCATCATCATCATCTCATCATGATATCATCATCATCATCTCATCATGTTATCATCATCATCATCATCTCATCATGATATCATCATCATCATCATCTCATCATGATATCATCATCATGATATCATCATCATCTCATCATGATATCATCATTATCATCTCATCATGATATCATCATGATATCATCATTATCATCTCATTATGATATCATCATTATCATCTCATCATGATATCATCATCATCTCATCATGATATCATCATCATCTCATCATGATATCATCATCTCATCATGATATCATCATCATCATCATCTCATCATGATATCATCATCATCTCATCATGATATCATCATCATCATCATCTCATCATGATATCATCATCATCTCATCATGATATCATCATCATCATCATCATCATCATCATCATTTCATCATGATATCATCCTCTCATCATGATATCATCATCATGATATCATCATCATGACATCAACATCATCATCATCATCATCTCATCATGATATCATCATCATCTCATCATGATATCCTCATCATCATCATCATCTCATCATGATATCATCATCATGATATCATCATCATGATATCATCATCATCTGATCACGATATCATCATCATCAGCTCATCATGGTATCATCATCATCTCATCATATCATCAACATCATCTCATCATGATATCATCATCATGATATCATCATCGTCTCATCATGATATCATCATCATCTCATCATTATATCATCATCATCATCATCATCTCATCATGATATCATCATCATCTCATCATGATATCATCATCATCTCATCATGATATCATCATGATATCATCCTGATATCATCATTATCATCTCATCATGATATCATCATCATCATCATCATCTCATCATGATATCATCATCATCTCATCATGATATCATCATCATCTCATCATGATATCATCATCATGATATCATCATCATCTCATCATGATATCATCATCATCATCTCATCATGATATCATCATCATCATCATCATCTCATCATAATATCATCATCATCTCATCATGATATCATCATCATCATCTCATCATGATATCATCATCATCATCATCTCATCATGATATCATCATCATCATCTCATCATGTTATCATCATCATCATCATCTCATCATGATATCATCATCATCATCATCTCATCATGATATCATCATCATGATATCATCATCATCTCATCATGATATCATCATTATCATCTCATCATGATATCATCATGATATCATCATTATCATCTCATTATGATATCATCATTATCATCTCATCATGATATCATCATCATCTCATCATGATATCATCATCATCTCATCATGATATCATCATCTCATCATGATATCATCATCATCATCATCTCATCATGATATCATCATCATCTCATCATGATATCATCATCATCATCATCTCATCATGATATCATCATCATCTCATCATGATATCATCATCATCATCATCATCATCATCATCATTTCATCATGATATCATCCTCTCATCATGATATCATCATCATGATATCATCATCATGACATCAACATCATCATCATCATCATCTCATCATGATATCATCATCATCTCATCATGATATCCTCATCATCATCATCATCTCATCATGATATCATCATCATGATATCATCATCATGATATCATCATCATCTGATCACGATATCATCATCATCAGCTCATCATGGTATCATCATCATCTCATCATATCATCAACATCATCTCATCATGATATCATCATCATGATATCATCATCGTCTCATCATGATATCATCATCATCTCATCATTATATCATCATCATCATCATCATCTCATCATGATATCATCATCATCTCATCATGATATCATCATCATCTCATCATGATATCATCATGATATCATCCTGATATCATCATTATCATCTCATCATGATATCATCATCATCATCATCATCTCATCATGATATCATCATCATCTCATCATGATATCATCATCATCTCATCATGATATCATCATCATCATCATCATCTCATCATGATATCATCATCATGACATCATCATCAGCATCATCATCTCATCATGATATCATCATCATGATATCATCATCATCATCTCATCATGATATCATCATCATCATCTCATCGTGATATCATCATCATCATCATCATCATCTCATCATAATTTCATCATCATCATCATCATCATCTCATCATGATATCATCATCATGACATCATCATCAGCATCATCATCTCATCATGATATCATCATCATGATATCATCATCATCATCTCATCATGATATCATCATCATCATCTCATCGTGATATCATCATCATCATCATCATCATCTCATCATAATTTCATCATCATCTCATCATGATATCATCATCATCTCATCATGATATCATCATCATCTCATCATGATATCATCATCATCATCTTATCATGTTATCATCATCATCATCATCATCTCATCATGATATCATCATCATCATCATCTCATCATGATATCATCATCATCATCATCATCTCATCATGATATCATCATCATCTCATCATGATATCATCATCATCATCATCATCATCTCATCATGATATCATCATCATTATCATCATCATCTCATCATGATATCATCATCATCATCTCATCATGATATCATCATCATGACATCATCATAAGCATCATCATCTCATCATGATATCATCATCATGATATCATCATCATCATCTCATCATGATATCATCATCATCTCATCATGATATCATCATCATCATCATCTCATCATGTTATCATCATCATCATCATCATCATCATCTCATCATGATATCATCATCATCATCTCATCATGATATCATCATCATCATCATCTCATAATGTTATCATCATCATCATCATCATCATCTCATCATGATATCATCATCATCATCTCATCATGATATCATCATCATCATCTCATCATGATATCATCTTCATCATCTCATCATGATATCATCATCATCATCTCATCATGATATCATCATCATCATCATCATCTCATCATGTTATCATCATCATCATCATCATCATTATCATCATCATCTCATCATGATATCATCATCATCTCATCATGATATCATCATCATGATATCATAATCATAATCTCATCATATCATCATCATGATATCATCATCATCATCATCATCATCATCATCTCATCATGATATCATCATCATCATCTCATCATGATATCACCATCATCATCTCATCATGTTATCATCATCATCATCGTCATCATCATCATCATCTCATCATGATATCATCATCATCATCATCATCTCATCATGATATCATCATCATGATATCATAATCATCATCTCATCATATCATCATCATGATATCATCATCATCATCATCATCTCATCATGATATCATCATCATGATAGCATCATCATCATCTCATCATATCATCATCATGATATCATCATCATCATCATGATATCATCATCATCATCATCTCATCATGATATCATCATCATGATATCATCATCATCATCATCATCTCATCATGATATCATCATCATGATAGCATCATCATCATCTCATCATATCATCATCATGATATCATCATCATCATCATGATATCATCATCATCATCATCATCATCATCTCATCATGATATCATCATCATGATATCATCATCATCATCATCTCATCATGATATCATTATCTCATCATGATATCATCATCATCTCATCATGATATATTCATCATCATCATCTCATCATGATATCATTATCATGATATCATCATCATCTGATCACGATATCATCATCATCAGCTCATCATGGTATCATCATCATCTCATCATATCATCAACATAATCTCATCATGATATCATCATCATGATATCATCATCATCTCATCACGATATCATCATCATCAGCTCATCATGGTATCATCATCATCTCATCATATCATCAACATCATCTCATCATGATATCATCATCATGATATCATCATCATCTCATCATGATATCATCATCATCTCATCATGATATCATCATCATCTCACCATGATATCATCATGATATCATCATGATATCATCATTATCATCTCATCATGATATCATCATCATCTCATCATGATATCATCATCATCATCTCATCGTTATATCATCATCATCATCATCATCATCTCATCATGATATCATCATCATGACATCATCATCAGCATCATCATCTCATCATGATATCATCATCATGATATCATCATCATCATCTCATCATGATATCATCATCATCATCTCATCGTGATATCATCATCATCATCATCATCATCTCATCATAATTTCATCATCATCTCATCATGATATCATCATCATCTCATCATGATATCATCATCATCTCATCATGATATCATCATCATCATCATCTTATCATGTTATCATCATCATCATCATCATCTCATCATGATATCATCATCATCATCATCTCATCATGATATCATCATCATCATCATCATCTCATCATGATATCATCATCATCTCATCATGATATCATCATCATCATCATCATCATCTCATCATGATATCATCATCATTATCATCATCATCTCATCATGATATCATCATCATCATCTCATCATGATATCATCATCATGACATCATCATAAGCATCATCATCTCATCATGATATCATCATCATAATATCATCATCATCATCTCATCATGATATCATCATCATCATCTCATCATGATATCATCATCATCATCATCTCATCATGTTATCATCATCATCATCATCATCTCATCATGATATCATCATCATCATCTCATCATGATATCATCATCATCATCATCTCATCATGTTATCATCATCATCATCATCATCTCATCATGATATCATCATCATCATCTCATCATGATATCATCATCATCTCATCATGATATCATCATCATCATCTCATCATGATATCATCATCATCATCTCATCATGATATCATCATCATCATCATCATCTCATCATGTTATCATCATCATCATCATCATCATCATCATCATCATCATGATATCATCATCATCATCATCATCATCATGATATCATAATCATAATCTCATCATATCATCATCATGATATCATCATCATCATCATCATCATCATCATCATCTCATCATGATATCATCATCATCATCTCATCATGATATCATCATCATCATCTCATCATGTTATCATCATCATCATCATCATCATCATCATCTCATCATGATATCATCATCATCATCATCTCATCATGATATCATCATCATGATATCATAATCATCATCTCATCATATCATCATCATGATATCATCATCATCATCTCATCATGATATCATCATCATGATAGCATCATCATCATCTCATCATATCATCATCATGATATCATCATCATCATCATGATATCATCATCATCATCATCATCATCTCATCATGATATCATCATCATGATATCATCATCATGATATCATCATCATCATCATCATCTCATCATGATATCATCATCATGATAGCATCATCATCATCTCATCATATCATCATCATGATATCATCATCATCATCATGATATCATCATCATCATCATCATCTCATCATGATATCATCATCATGATATCATCATCATCATCATCTCATCATGATATCATTATCTCATCATGATATCATCATCATCTCATCATGATATATTCATCATCATCATCTCATCATGATATCATTATCATGATATCATCATCATCTGATCACGATATCATCATCATCAGCTCATCATGGTATCATCATCATCTCATCATATCATCAACATAATCTCATCATGATATCATCATCATGATATCATCATCATCTCATCACGATATCATCATCATCAGCTCATCATGGTATCATCATCATCTCATCATATCATCAACATCATCTCATCATGATATCATCATCATGATATCATCATCATCTCATCATGATATCATCATCATCTCATCATGATATCATCATCATCTCACCATGATATCATCATGATATCATCATGATATCATCATTATCATCTCATCATGATATCATCATCATCATCATCTCATCATGATATCATCATCATCTCATCATGATATCATCATCTCATCATGATATCATCATCATCATCATCATCTCATCATGATATCATCATCATCATCATCATCTCATCATGATATCATCATCATCATCATCTCATCATGATATCATCATCATCATCATCTCATCATGATATCATCATCATCTCATCATGATATCATCATCATCTCATCATGATATCATCATGATCTCATCATGATATCATCATCATCATCATCATCATCATAATCTCATCATGATATCATCATCATCATCATCATCTCATCATGATATCATCATCATGACATCATCATCAGCATCATCATCTCATCATGATATCATCATCATGATATCATCATCATCATCTCATCATGATATCATCATCATCATCTCATCATGATATCATCATCATCATCATCATCATCATCATCATCATCATCATCTCATCATGATATCATCATCATCATCATCATCTCATCATTATATCATCATCATCTCATCATGATATCATCATCATGATATCATCATCATCTCATCATGATATCATCATCATCATCTCATCATGATATCATCATCATCATCATCATCTCATCATAATATCATCATCATCTCATCATGATATCATCATCATCATCTCATCATGATATCATCATCATCATCATCTCATCATGATATCATCATCATCATCTCATCATGTTATCATCATCATCATCATCTCATCATGATATCATCATCATCATCATCTCATCATGATATCATCATCATGATATCATCATCATCTCATCATGATATCATCATTATCATCTCATCATGATATCATCATGATATCATCATTATCATCTCATTATGATATCATCATTATCATCTCATCATGATATCATCATCATCTCATCATGATATCATCATCATCTCATCATGATATCATCATCTCATCATGATATCATCATCATCATCATCTCATCATGATATCATCATCATCTCATCATGATATCATCATCATCATCATCTCATCATGATATCATCATCATCTCATCATGATATCATCATCATCATCATCATCATCATCATCATTTCATCATGATATCATCCTCTCATCATGATATCATCATCATGATATCATCATCATGACATCAACATCATCATCATCATCATCTCATCATGATATCATCATCATCTCATCATGATATCCTCATCATCATCATCATCTCATCATGATATCATCATCATGATATCATCATCATGATATCATCATCATCTGATCACGATATCATCATCATCAGCTCATCATGGTATCATCATCATCTCATCATATCATCAACATCATCTCATCATGATATCATCATCATGATATCATCATCGTCTCATCATGATATCATCATCATCTCATCATTATATCATCATCATCATCATCATCTCATCATGATATCATCATCATCTCATCATGATATCATCATCATCTCATCATGATATCATCATGATATCATCCTGATATCATCATTATCATCTCATCATGATATCATCATCATCATCATCATCTCATCATGATATCATCATCATCTCATCATGATATCATCATCATCTCATCATGATATCATCATCATCATCATCATGATATCATCATCATCATCATCTCATCATGATATCATCATCATCATCATCTCATCATGATATCATTATCATCTCATCATGATATCATCATCATCATCATCATCTCATCATGATATCATCATCATCATCATCATGATATCATCATCATCATCATCTCATCATGATATTATCATCATCATCATCATCTCATCATGATATCATTATCATCTCATCATGATATCATCATCATCATCATCTCATCATGATATCATCATCATCATCATCATCATCATCTCATCATGATATCATCATCATCATCATCTCATCATGATATCATCATCATGACATCATCATCATGACATCATCATCATCATCATCATCATCATCTCATCATGATATCATCATCATGATATCATCATCATCATCTCATCATGATATCATCATCATCATCATCTCATCATGATATCATCATCATCATCTCATCATGATATCATCATCATCATCATCTCATCATGATATCATCATCATGACATCATCATCATGACATCATCATCATCATCATCTCATCATGATATCATCATCATCTCATCATGATATCATCATCATCTCATCATTATATCATCATCATCATCATTTCATCATGATATCATCATCATCTCATCATGATATCATCATGATATCATCATCATCTCATCATGATATCATCATGATATCATCATGATATCATCATGATATCATCATGATATCATCATTATCATCTCATCATGATATCATCATCACATCATGTTATCATCATCATCATCTCATCATGATATCATCATCATCATCATCTCATCATGATATCATCATCATCATCTCATCATGATATCATCATCATCATCTCATCATGATATCATCATCATCATCTCATCATGTTATCATCATCATCATCATCATCTCATCATGATATCATCATCATCATCATCATCTCATCATGGTATCATCATCATCATCATCATCATCTCATCATGATATCATCATCATCATCATCTCATCATGATATCATCATCTCATCATGATATCATCATCTCATCATGATATCATCATCATGATATCATCATCATGACATCAACATCATCATCATCATCATCTCATCATGATATCATCATCATCTCATCATGATATCCTCATCATCATCATCATCTCATCATGATATCATCATCATGATATCATCATCATCTGATCACGATATCATCATCATCAGCTCATCATGGTATCATCATCATCTCATCATATCATCAACATCATCTCATCATGATATCATCATCATGATATCATCATCATGATATCATCATCATCTCATCATGATATTATCATCATCTCATCATGATATCCTCATCATCATCATCATCTCATCATGATATCATCATCATGATATCATCATCATCTGATCACGATATCATCATCATCAGCTCATCATGGTATCATCATCATCTCATCATATCATCAACATCATCTCATCATGATATCATCATCATGATATCATCATCATGATATCATCATCATGATATCATCATCATCTCATCATGATATCATCATCATCTCATCATTATATCATCATCATCATCCTCATCATCTCATCATGATATCATCATCATCTCATCATGATATCATCATCATCTCATCATTATATCATCATCATCCTCATCATCTCATCATGATATCATCATCATCTCATCATGATATCATCATCATCTCATCATGATATCATCATCATCTCATCATGATATCATCATCATCATCATCATGATATCATCATCATCATCATCATCTCATCATGATATCATCATCATCATCAACTCATCATGATATCATTATCATCTCATCATGATATCATCATCATCATCATCTCATCATGATATCATCATCATCATCATCATCATCTCATCATGATATCATCATCATCATCATCATCTCATCATGATATCATCATCATGACATCATCATCATGACATCATCATCAGCATCATCATCTCATCATGATATCATCATCATCATCATCATCATCATCTCATCATGATATCATCATCATCATCATCATCATCATATCATCATTATATCATCATCATCTCATCATGATATCATCATCATGATATCATCATCATCATCTCATCGTGATATCATCATCATCATCTCATCATGATATCATCATCATGATATCATCATCATTATCATCATCATCTCATCATGATATCATCATCATCATCTCATCATTATATCATCATCATCTCATCATGATATCATCATCATGATATCATCATCATCATCATCTCATCATGATATCATCATCATCATCTCATCATCATTATCATCATCATCTCATCATGATATCATGATATCATCATCATCATCTCATCATGATATCATCATCATCTCATCATGATATCATCAGCAGCATCATCATCATCATCATCTCATCATGATATCATCATCATCTCATCATGATATCATCAGCAGCATCATCATCATCATCATCTCATCATGATATCATCATCATCATCATCATCATCATCATCTCATCATGATATCATCATCATCATCATCATCATCATCATCATCATCATGATATCATCATCTCATCATGATATCATCATCATGATATCATCATCATGACATCAACATCATCATCATCATCATCATCATCTCATCATGATATCATCATCATCATCTCATCATGATATCATCATCTCATCATGATATCATCATCATGATATCATCATCATGACATCAACATCAACATCATCATCATCTCATCATGATATCATCATCATCTCATCATGATATCCTCATCATCATCATCATCTGATCACGATATCATCATCATCAGCTCATCATGGTATCATCATCATCTCATCATATCATCAACATCATCTCATCATGATATCATCATCATGATATCATCATCATCTCATCATGATATCATCATCATCTCATCATGATATCATCATCATCTCATCATTATATCATCATCATCATCATCATCATCTCATCATGATATCATCATCATCTCATCATGATATCTTTATCATCTCATCATGATATCATCATCATCATCATCTCATCATGATATCATCATCATCTCATCATGATATCATCATCATCTCATCATGATATCATCATCATCATCATCATGATATCATCATCATCATCATCTCATCATGATATCATCATCATCATCATCTCATCATGATATCATTATCATCTTATCATGATATCATCATCATCATCATCTCATCATGATATCATCATCATCATCATCATCATCATCATCTCATCATGATATCATCATCATCATCATCTCATCATGATATCATCATCATGACATCATCATCATGACATCATCATCATCATCATCATCATCTCATCATGATATCATCATCATGATATCATCATCATCATCTCATCATGATATCATCATCATCTCATCATGATATCATCATCATGATATCATCATCATCATCTCATCATGATATCATCATCATCTCATCATGATATCATCATCATCTCATCATTATATCATCATCATCATCATTTCATCATGATATCATCATCATCTCATCATGATATCATCATGATATCATCATGATATCATCATGATATCATCATTATCATCTCATCATGATATCATCATCACATCATGTTATCATCATCATCATCTCATCATGATATCATCATCATCATCATCTCATCATGATATCATCATCATCATCTCATCATGATATCATCATCATCATCTCATCATGTTATCATCATCATCATCATCATCTCATCATGATATCATCATCATCATCATCATCTCATCATGATATCATCATCATCATCATCATCATCATCTCATCATGATATCATCATCATCATCATCTCATCATGATATCATCATCTCATCATCTCATCATGATATCATCATCATCTCATCATGATATCATCATCATCATCATCATCTCATCATGATATCATCATCATCATCTCATCATGATATCATCATCATGACATCATCATCATGACATCATCATCTCATCATGATATCATCATCATGATATCATCATCATCATCTCATCATGACATCATCATCATCATCTCATCATGATATCATCATCATCATCATCATCATCTCATCATGATATCATCATCATCATCATCATCTCATCATTATATCATCATCATCATCTCATCATGATATCATCATCATGATATCATCATCATCATCATCATCTCATCATGATATCATCATCATCATCTCATCATGATATCATCATCATCATCATCATCATCTCATCATAATATCATCATCATCTCATCATGATATCATCATCATCATCTCATCATGATATCATCATCATCATCTCATCATGATATCATCATCATCATCTCATCATGTTATCATCATCATCATCATCTCATCATGATATCATCATCATCATCATCTCATCATGATATCATCATCATGATATCATCATCATCTCATCATGATATCATCATTATCATCTCATCATGATATCATCATGATATCATCATTATCATCTCATCATGATATTATCATTATCATCTCATCATGATATCATCATCATCTCATCATGATATCATCATCATCTCATCATGATATCATCATCTCATCATGATATCATCATCATCATCATCTCATCATGATATCATCATCATCTCATCATGATATCATCATCATCATCATCTCATCATGATATCATCATCATCATCATCATCATCTCATCATGATATCATCATCATCATCATCTCATCATGATATCATCATCATGACATCATCATCAGCATCATCATCTCATCATGATATCATCATCATGATCATCATCATCTCATCATGATATCATCATCATCTCATCATATCATCAACATAATCTCATCATGATATCATCATCATCATCATCTCATCATGATATCATCATCATCTCATCATTATAGCATCATCATCATCATCATCATCATCATCATCATCTCATCATGATATCATCATCATCTCATCATGATATCATCATCATCTCATCATTATATCATCATCATCCTCATCAACTCATCATGATATCATCATCATCTCATCATGATATCATCATCATCTCATCATGATATCATCATCATCTCATCATGATATCATCATCATCATCATCATGATATCATCATCATCATCATCATCTCATCATGATATCATCATCATCATCAACTCATCATGATATCATTATCATCTCATCATGATATCATCATCATCATCTCATCATGATATCATCATCATCATCATCATCATCTCATCATGATATCATCATCATCATCATCATCTCATCATGATATCATCATCATGACATCATCATCAGCATCATCATCTCATCATGATATCATCATCATCATCATCATCATCATCATCATCATCATCATCATCTCATCATGATATCATCATCATCATCATCATATCATCATTATATCATCATCATCTCATCATGATATCATCATCATGATATCATCATCATCATCTCATCGTGATATCATCATCATCATCTCATCATGATATCATCATCATGATATCATCATCATTATCATCATCATCTCATCATGATATCATCATCATCATCTCATCATTATATCATCATCATCTCATCATGATATCATCATCATGATATCATCATCATCATCATCTCCTCATGATATCATCATCATCATCTCATCATCATTATCATCATCATCTCATCATGATATCATGATATCATCATCATCATCTCATCATGATATCATCATCATCTCATCATGATATCATCAGCAGCATCATCATCATCATCATCTCATCATGATATCATCATCATCTCATCATGATATCATCAGCAGCATCATCATCATCATCATCTCATCATGATATCATCATCATCATCATCATCATCATCTCATCATGATATCATCATCATCATCATCATCATCATCATCATCATCATCATCATCATCATGATATCATCATCTCATCATGATATCATCATCATGATATCATCATCATGACATCAACATCATCATCATCATCATCATCATCTCATCATGATATCATCATCATCATCTCATCATGATATCATCATCTCATCATGATATCATCATCATGATATCATCATCATGACATCAACATCATCATCATCATCATCTCATCATGATATCATCATCATCTCATCATGATATCCTCATCATCATCATCATCTGATCACGATATCATCATCATCAGCTCATCATGGTATCATCATCATCTCATCATATCATCAACATCATCTCATCATGATATCATCATCATGATATCATCATCATCTCATCATGATATCATCATCATCTCATCATGATATCATCATCATCTCATCATTATATCATCATCATCATCATCATCATCTCATCATGATATCATCATCATCTCATCATGATATCATTATCATCTCATCATGATATCATCATCATCATCATCTCATCATGATATCATCATCATCTCATCATGATATCATCATCATCATCATCATGATATCATCATCATCATCATCTCATCATGATATCATCATCATCTCATCATGATATCATTATCATCTCATCATGATATCATCATCATCATCATCTCATCATGATATCATCATCATCATCATCATCATCATCTCATCATGATATCATCATCATCATCATCTCATCATGATATCATCATCATGACATCATCATCATGACATCATCATCATCATCATCATCATCTCATCATGATATCATCATCATGATAT
This sequence comes from Pelodytes ibericus, assembly GCA_036172795.1. Lineage (NCBI taxonomy): Eukaryota > Metazoa > Chordata > Amphibia > Anura > Pelodytidae > Pelodytes > Pelodytes ibericus. Next base: position 4,027,040 of record JAYKOZ010000093.1, read on the forward strand.
CATCATCATGATATCATCATCATCATCATCTCATCATGATATCATCATCATCTCATCATGATATCATCATCATCTCATCATTATATCATCATCATCATCATTTCATCATGATATCATCATCATCTCATCATGATATCATCATGATATCATCATGATATCATCATGATATCATCATTATCATCTCATCATGATATCATCATCACATCATGTTATCATCATCATCATCTCATCATGATATCATCATCATCATCTCATCATGATATCATCATCATCATCTCATCATGATATCATCATCATCATCTCATCATGTTATCATCATCATCATCATCATCTCATCATGATATCATCATCATCATCTCATCATGATATCATCATCATCATCATCATCTCATCATGATATCATCATCATCATCATCTCATCATGATATCATCATCTCATCATCTCATCATGATATCATCATCATCTCATCATGATATCATCATCATCATCATCATCATCTCATCATGATATCATCATCATCATCATCTCATCATGATATCATCATCATGACATCATCATCATGACATCATCATCTCATCATGATATCATCATCATGATATCATCATCATCATCTCATCATGACATCATCATCATCATCTCATCATGATATCATCATCATCATCATCATCATCATCATCATCTCATCATGATATCATCATCATCATCATCATCTCATCATTATATCATCATCATCTCATCATGATATCATCATCATGATATCATCATCATCATCATCATCTCATCATGATATCATCATCATCATCTCATCATGATATCATCATCATCATCATCATCTCATCATAATATCATCATCATCTCATCATGATATCATCATCATCATCTCATCATGATATCATCATCATCATCTCATCATGATATCATCATCATCATCTCATCATGTTATCATCATCATCATCATCTCATCATGAAATCATCATCATCATCATCTCATCATGATATCATCATCATGATATCATCATCATCTCATCATGATATCATCATTATCATCTCATCATGATATCATCATTATCATCTCATCATGATATCATCATTATCATCTCATCATGATATCATCATCATCTCATCATGATATCATCATCATCTCATCATGATATCATCATCTCATCATGATATCATCATCATCATCATCTCATCATGATATCATCATCATCTCATCATGATATCATCATCATCATCATCTCATCATGATATCATCATCATCATCATCATCATCTCATCATGATATCATCATCATCATCATCATCTCATCATGATATCATCATCATGACATCATCATCAGCATCATCATCTCATCATGATATCATCATCATGATCATCATCATCATCAGCTCATCATGGTATCATCATCATCTCATCATATCATCAACATAATCTCATCATGATATCATCATCATCTCATCATGATATCATCATCATCTCATCATTATATCATCATCATCATCATCATCATCATCATCATTTCATCATGATATCATCATGATATCATCATTATTATCTCATCATGATATCATCATCACATCATGTTATTATCATCATCATCATCATCATCATCTCATCATGATATCATCATCATCATCTTCTCATCATGATATCATCATCATCATCTCATCATGATATCATCATCATCATCTCATCATGATATCATCATCATCATCTCATCATGTTATCATCATCATCATCATCATCATCTCATCATGATATCATCATCATCATCATCATCATCTAATCATGATATCATCATCATCATCATCTCATCATGATATCATCATCATCATCATCTCATCATGATATCATCATCTCATCATGATATCATCATCATGACATCAACATCATCATCATCATCATCATCATCTCATCATGATATCATCATCATCATCATCTCATCATGATATCATCATCTCATCATGATATCATCATCATGATATCATCATCATGACATCAACATCATCATCATCATCATCTCATCATGATATCATCATCATCTCATCATGATATCCTCATCATCATCATCATCTCATCATGATATCATCATCATGATATCATCATCATCTGATCACGATATCATCATCATCAGCTCATCATGGTATCATCATCATCTCATCATATCATCAACATCATCTCATCATGATATCATCATCATGATATCATCATCATCTCATCATGATATCATCATCATCTCATCATGATATCATCATCATCTCATCATGATATCATCATGATATCATCCTGATATCATCATTATCATCTCATCATGATATCATTATCATCATCATCTCATCATGATATCATCATCATCTCATCATGATATCATCATCATCTCATCATGATATCATCATCATCATCATCATGATATCATCATCATCTCATCATGATATCATTATCATCTCATCATGATATCATCATCATCATCATCTCATCATGATATCATCATGATATCATCATCATCATCTCATCATGATATCATCATCATCATCATCTCATCATGATATCATCATCATCATCATCATCTCATCATGATATCATCATCATCATCATCTCATCATGATATCATCATCATGACATCATCATCATGACATCATCATCATGACATCATCATCATCATCATCTCATCATGATATCATCATCATCTCATCATTATATCATCATCATCATCATTTCATCATGATATCATCATCATCTCATCATGATATCATCATGATATCATCATGATATCATCATGATATCATCATGATATCATCATGATATCATCATTATCATCTCATCATGATATCATCATCACATCATGTTATCATCATCATCATCTCATCATGATATCATCATCATCATCATCATCTCATCATGATATCATCATCATCATCATCATCTCATCATCATCTCATCATGATATCATCATCATGATATCATCATCATCATCATCTCATCATGATATCATCATCATCATCTCATCATGATATCATCATCATCATCATCATCATCTCATCATAATATCATCATCATCTCATCATGATATCATCATCATCATCATCTCATCATGATATCATCATCATCTCATCATGATATCATCATCATCATCTCATCATGTTATCATCATCATCATCATCATCATCTCATCATGATATCATCATCATCATCATCATCTCATCATGATATCATCATCATGATATCATCATCATCTCATCATGATATCATCATCATCATCTCATCATGTTATCATCATCATCATCATCATCATCATCTCATCATGATATCATCATCATCATCATCTCATCATGATATCATCATCATGATATCATCATCATCTCATCATGATATCATCATTATCATCTCATCATGATATCATCATGATATCATCATTATCATCTCATCATGATATCATCATTATCATCTCATCATGATATCATCATCATCTCATCATGATATCATCATCATCTCATCATGATATCATCATCTCATCATGATATCATCATCATCATCATCTCATCATGATATCATCATCATCTCATCATGATATCATCATCATCATCATCTCATCATGATATCATCATCATCATCATCATCATCTCATCATGATATCATCATCATCATCTTCTCATCATGATATCATCATCATCATCATCTCATCATGATATCATCATCATGACATCATCATCAGCATCATCATCTCATCATGATATCATCATCATGATCATCATCATCATCAGCTCATCATGGTATCATCATCATCTCATCATATCATCAACATAATCTCATCATGATATCATCATCATCATCATCTCATCATGATATCATCATCATCTCATCATTATATCATCATCATCATCATCATCATCATCATCATCTCATCATGATATCATCATCATCATCATCTCATCATGATATCATCATCATGATATCATCATCATGACATCATCATCAGCATCATCATCTCATCATGATATCATCATCATGATCATCATCATCATCAGCTCATCATGGTATCATCATCATCTCATCATATCATCAACATAATCTCATCATGATATCATCATCATAATCATCTCATCATGATATCATCATCATCTCATCATTATATCATCATCATCATCATCATCATCATCATCATCATCATCATCATCATCTCATCATGATATCATCATCATCATCATCTCATCATGATATCATCATCATGACATCATCATCAGCATCATCATCTCATCATGATATCATCATCATGATCATCATCATCATCAGCTCATCATGGTATCATCATCATCTCATCATATCATCAACATAATCTCATCATGATATCATCATCATCTCATCATGATATCATCATCATCTCATCATTATATCATCATCATCATCATCATCATCATCATCATTTCATCATGATATCATCATGATATCATCATTATCATCTCATCATGATATCATCATCACATCATGTTATCATCATCATCATCATCTCATCATGATATCATCATCATCATCATCTCATCATGATATCATCATCATCATCTCATCATGATATCATCATCATCATCTCATCATGATATCATCATCATCATCTCATCATGTTATCATCATCATCATCATCATCATCTCATCATGATATCATCATCATCATCATCATCTAATCATGATATCATCATCATCATCTCATCATGATATCATCATCATCATCATCATCTAATCATGATATCATCATCTCATCATGATATCATCATCATGACATCAACATCATCATCATCATCATCTCATCATGATATCATCATCATCATCATCTCATCATGATATCATCATCTCATCATGATATCATCATCATGATATCATCATCATGACATCAACATCATCATCATCATCATCTCATCATGATATCATCATCATCTCATCATGATATCCTCATCATCATCATCATCTCATCATGATATCATCATCATGATATCATCATCATCTGATCACGATATCATCATCATCAGCTCATCATGGTATCATCATCATCTCATCATATCATCAACATCATCTCATCATGATATCATCATCATGATATCATCATCATCTCATCATGATATCATCATCATCTCATCATTATATCATCATCATCATCATCATCTCATCATGATATCATCATCATCTCATCATGATATCATCATCATCTCATCATGATATCATCATGATATCATCCTGATATCATCATTATCATCTCATCATGATGTCATCATCATCTCATCATGATATCATCATCATCTCATCATGATATCATCATCATCTCATCATGATATCATCATCATCATCATGATATCATCATCATCATCATCTCATCATGATATCATCATCATCTCATCTTGATATCATCATCATGACATCATCATCATGACATCATCATCATCATCATCATCTCATCATGATATCATCATCATGATATCATCATCATCATCTCATCATGATATCATCATCATCATCATCTCATCATGATATCATCATCATCATCATCATCTCATCATGATATCATCATCATCATCATCTCATCATGATATCATCATCATGACATCATCATCATGACATCATCATCATCATCATCATCTCATCATGATATCATCATCATCTCATCATTATATCATCATCATCATCATTTCATCATGATATCATCATCATCTCATCATGATATCATCATGATATCATAATGATATCATCATGATATCATCATGATATCATCATGATATCATCATTATCATCTCATCATGATATCATCATCACATCATGTTATCATCATCATCATCTCATCATGATATCATCATCATCTCATCATGATATCATCATCACATCATGTTATCATCATCATCATCTCATCATGATATCATCATCATCTCATCATGATATCATCATCATCATCTCATCATGATATCATCATCATCATCTCATCATGATATCATCATCATCATCTCATCATGTTATCATCATCATCATCATCATCTCATCATGATATCATCATCATCATCATCATCTCATCATGATATCATCATCATCATCATCTCATCATGATATCATCATCATCATCATCTCATCATGATATCATCATCTCATCATGATATCATCATCATGATATCATCATCATGACATCAACATCATCATCATCATCATCTCATCATGATATCATCATCATCTCATCATGATATCCTCATCATCATCATCATCTCATCATGATATCATCATCATGATATCATCATCATCTGATCACGATATCATCATCATCTGATCACGATATCATCATCATCATCTCATCATGGTATCATCATCATCTCATCATATCATCAACATCATCTCATCATGATATCATCATCATGATATCATCATCATGATATCATCATCATCTCATCATGATATCATCATCATCTCATCATTATATCATCATCCTCATCATCTCATCATGATATCATCATCATCTCATCATGATATCATCATCATCTCATCATTATATCATCCTCATCCTCATCATCTCATCATGATATCATCATCATCTCATCATGATATCATCATCATCTCATCATGATATCATCATCATCTCATCATGATATCATCATCATCATCATCTCATCATGATATCATCATCATCATCAACTCATCATGATATCATTATCATCTCATCATGATATCATCATCATCATCATCTCATCATGATATCATCATCATCATCATCATCTCATCATGATATCATCATCATCATCATCTCATCATGATATCATCATCATGACATCATCATCATGACATCATCATCAGCATCATCATCTCATCATGATATCATCATCATCATCATCATCATCTCATCATGATATCATCATCACCATCATCATATCATCATTATATCATCATCATCTCATCATGATATCATCATCATGATATCATCATCATCATCTCATCATGATATCATCATCATCATCTCATCATGATATCATCATCATGATATCATCATCATTATCATCATCATCTCATCGTGATATCATCATCATCATCATCATCATCATCATCATCTCATCATTATATCATCATCATCTCATCATGATATCATCATCATGATCTCATCATCACATCATTATATCATCATCATCTCATCATGATATCATCATCACATCATGTTATCATCATCATCATCATCTCATCATGATATCATCATCATCATCATCATCTCATCATAATATCATCATCATCATCTCATCATGATATCATCATCATCATCTCATCATGATATCATCATCATCATCTCATCATGTTATCATCATCATCATCATCATCTCATCATGTTATCATCATCATCATCATCATCTCATCATGATATCATCATCATCATCATCTCATCATGATATCATCATCATCATCATCATCATCATCTCATCATGATATCATCATCATCATCATCATCTCATCATCATGATATCATCATCATGACATCAACATCATCATCATCATCTCATCATGATATCATCATCATCTCATCATGATATCCTCATCATCATCATCATCTCATCATGATATCATCATCATGATATCATCATCATCTGATCACGATATCATCATCATCATCTCATCATGGTATCATCATCATCTCATCATATCATCAACATCATCTCATCATGATATCATCATCATGATATCATCATGATGATATCATCATCATCTCATCATGATATTATCATCATCTCATCATTATATCATCCTCATCCTCATCATCTCATCATGATATCATCATCATCTCATCATGATATCATCATCATCTCATCATTATATCATCCTCATCCTCATCATCTCATCATGATATCATCATCATCTCATCATGATATCATCATCATGATATCATCATCATGATATCATCATCATCTCATCATGATATCATCATCATCTCATCATTATATCATCATCATCCTCATCATCTCATCATGATATCATCATCATCTCATCATGATATCATCATCATCTCATCAATATATCATCCTCATCCTCATCATCTCATCATGATATCATCATCATCTCATCATGATATCATCATCATCTCATCATGATATCATCATCATCATCATCTCATCATGATATCATCATCATCATCAACTCATCATGATATCATTATCATCTCATCATGATATCATTATCATCTCATCATGATATCATTATCATCTCATCATGATATCATCATCATCATCATCTCATCATGATATCATCATCATCATCATCATCATCTCATCATGATATCATCATCATCATCATCTCATCATGATATCATCATCATGACATCATCATCATGACATCATCATCAGCATCATCATCTCATCATGATATCATCATCATCATCATCATCATCATCATCATCTCATCATGATATCATCATCATCATCATCATATCATCATTATATCATCATCATCTCATCATGATATCATCATCATGATATCATCATCATCATCTCATCATGATATCATCATCATCATCTCATCATGATATCATCATCATGATATCATCATCATTATCATCATCATCATCATCTCATCATGATATCATCATCATCATCTCATCATGATATCATCATCATCATCATCATCATCTCATCATAATATCATCATCATCTCATCATGATATCATCATCATCATCTCATCATGATATCATCATCATCTCATCATGATATCATCATCATCATCTCATCATGTTATCATCATCATCATCATCATCATCATCTCATCATGATATCATCATCATCATCATCATCTCATCATGATATCATCATCATGATATCATCATCATCTCATCATGATATCATCATCATCATCTCATCATGTTATCATCATCATCATCATCATCATCATCATCTCATCATGATATCATCATCATCATCATCTCATCATGATATCATCATCATGATATCATCATCATCTCATCATGATATCATCATTATCATCTCATCATGATATCATCATGATATCATCATTATCATCTCATCATGATATCATCATTATCATCTCATCATGATATCATCATCATCTCATCATGATATCATCATCATCTCATCATGATATCATCATCTCATCATGATATCATCATCATCATCATCTCATCATGATATCATCATCATCTCATCATGATATCATCATCATCATCATCTCATCATGATATCATCATCATCATCATCATCATCTCATCATGATATCATCATCATCATCTTCTCATCATGATATCATCATCATCATCATCTCATCATGATATCATCATCATGACATCATCATCAGCATCATCATCTCATCATGATATCATCATCATGATCATCATCATCATCAGCTCATCTTGGTATCATCATCATCTCATCATATCATCAACATAATCTCATCATGATATCATCATCATCATCATCTCATCATGATATCATCATCATCTCATCATTATATCATCATCATCATCATCATCATCATCATCTCATCATGATATCATCATCATCATCATCTCATCATGATATCATCATCATGATATCATCATCATGACATCATCATCAGCATCATCATCTCATCATGATATCATCATCATCATCATCTCATCATGATATCATCATCATGACATCATCATCAGCATCATCATCTCATCATGATATCATCATCATGATCATCATCATCATCAGCTCATCATGGTATCATCATCATCTCATCATATCATCAACATAATCTCATCATGATATCATCATCATCTCATCATGATATCATCATCATCTCATCATTATATCATCATCATCATCATCATCATCATCATTTCATCATGATATCATCATGATATCATCATTATCATCTCATCATGATATCATCATCACATCATGTTATCATCATCATCATCATCTCATCATGATATCATCATCATCATCATCTCATCATGATATCATCATCATCATCTCATCATGATATCATCATCATCATCTCATCATGATATCATCATCATCATCTCATCATGTTATCATCATCATCATCATCATCATCTCATCATGATATCATCATCATCATCATCTCATCATGATATCATCATCATGACATCATCATCAGCATCATCATCTCATCATGATATCATCATCATGATCATCATCATCATCAGCTCATCTTGGTATCATCATCATCTCATCATATCATCAACATAATCTCATCATGATATCATCATCATCATCATCTCATCATGATATCATCATCATCTCATCATTATATCATCATCATCATCATCATCATCATCATCTCATCATGATATCATCATCATCCTCATCTCATCATGATATCATCATCATGATATCATCATCATGACATCATCATCAGCATCATCATCTCATCATGATATCATCATCATCATCATCTCATCATGATATCATCATCATGACATCATCATCAGCATCATCATCTCATCATGATATCATCATCATGATCATCATCATCATCAGCTCATCATGGTATCATCATCATCTCATCATATCATCAACATAATCTCATCATGATATCATCATCATCTCATCATGATATCATCATCATCTCATCATTATATCATCATCATCATCATCATCATCATCATTTCATCATGATATCATCATGATATCATCATTATCATCTCATCATGATATCATCATCACATCATGTTATCATCATCATCATCATCTCATCATGATATCATCATCATCATCATCTCATCATGATATCATCATCATCATCTCATCATGATATCATCATCATCATCTCATCATGATATCATCATCATCATCTCATCATGTTATCATCATCATCATCATCATCATCTCATCATGATATCATCATCATCATCATCATCTAATCATGATATCATCATCATCATCTCATCATGATATCATCATCATCATCATCATCTAATCATGATATCATCATCTCATCATGATATCATCATCATGACATCAACATCATCATCATCATCATCTCATCATGATATCATCATCATCATCATCTCATCATGATATCATCATCTCATCATGATATCATCATCATGATATCATCATCATGACATCAACATCATCATCATCATCATCTCATCATGATATCATCATCATCTCATCATGATATCCTCATCATCATCATCATCTCATCATGATATCATCATCATGATATCATCATCATCTGATCACGATATCATCATCATCAGCTCATCATGGTATCATCATCATCTCATCATATCATCAACATCATCTCATCATGATATCATCATCATGATATCATCATCATCTCATCATTATATCATCATCATCTCATCATTATATCATCATCATCATCATCTCATCATGATATCATCATCATCTCATCATGATATCATCATCATCTCATCATGATATCATCATGAAATCATCCTGATATCATCATTATCATCTCATCATGATGTCATCATCATCTCATCATGATATCATCATCATCTCATCATGATATCATCATCATCTCATCATGATATCATCATCATCATCATGATATCATCATCATCATCATCTCATCATGATTTCATTATCATCTCATCTTGATATCATCATCATCATCATCTCATCATGATATCATCATCATCTCATCATGATATCATCATCATGACATCATCATCATGACATCATCATCATCATCATCATCTCATCATGATATCATCATCATGATATCATCATCATCATCTCATCATGATATCATCATCATCATCATCTCATCATGATATCATCATCATCATCATCATCTCATCATGATATCATCATCATCATCATCTCATCATGATATCATCATCATGACATCATCATCATGACATCATCATCATCATCATCATCTCATCATGATATCATCATCATCTCATCATTATATCATCATCATCATCATTTCATCATGATATCATCATCATCTCATCATGATATCATCATGATATCATAATGATATCATCATGATATCATCATGATATCATCATTATCATCTCATCATGATATCATCATCACATCATGTTATCATCATCATCATCTCATCATGATATCATCATCATCTCATCATGATATCATCATCACATCATGTTATCATCATCATCATCTCATCATGATATCATCATCATCTCATCATGATATCATCATCATCATCTCATCATGATATCATCATCATCATCTCATCATGATATCATCATCATCATCTCATCATGTTATCATCATCATCATCATCATCATCTCATCATGATATCATCATCATCATCATCATCTCATCATGATATCATCATCATCATCATCATCATCTCATCATGATATCATCATCATCATCATCTCATCATGATATCATCATCTCATCATGATATCATCATCATGATATCATCATCATGACATCAACATCATCATCATCATCATCTCATCATGATATCATCATCATCTCATCATGATATCCTCATCATCATCATCATCTCATCATGATATCATCATCATGATATCATCATCATCTGATCACGATATCATCATCATCTGATCACGATATCATCATCATCATCTCATCATGGTATCATCATCATCTCATCATATCATCAACATCATCTCATCATGATATCATCATCATGATATCATCATCATGATATCATCATCATCTCATCATGATATCATCATCATCTCATCATTATATCATCATCCTCATCATCTCATCATGATATCATCATCATCTCATCATGATATCATCATCATCTCATCATTATATCATCCTCATCCTCATCATCTCATCATGATATCATCATCATCTCATCATGATATCATCATCATCTCATCATGATATCATCATCATCATCATCTCATCATGATATCATCATCATCATCAACTCATCATGATATCATTATCATCTCATCATGATATCATCATCATCATCATCTCATCATGATATCATCATCATCATCATCATCTCATCATGATATCATCATCATCATCATCTCATCATGATATCATCATCATGACATCATCATCATGACATCATCATCAGCATCATCATCTCATCATGATATCATCATCATCATCATCATCTCATCATGATATCATCATCATCATCATCATATCATCATTATATCATCATCATCTCATCATGATATCATCATCATGATATCATCATCATCATCTCATCATGATATCATCATCATCATCTCATCATGATATCATCATCATGATATCATCATCATTATCATCATCATCTCATCGTGATATCATCATCATCATCATCATCATCATCATCATCATCATCATCATCTCATCATTATATCATCATCATCTCATCATGATATCATCATCATGATCTCATCATCACATCATTATATCATCATCATCTCATCATGATATCATCATCACATCATGTTATCATCATCATCATCTCATCATGATATCATCATCATCATCATCTCATCATAATATCATCATCATCATCTCATCATGATATCATCATCATCATCTCATCATGATATCATCATCATCATCTCATCATGTTATCATCATCATCATCATCATCTCATCATGATATCATCATCATCATCTCATCATGATATCATCATCATCATCATCATCATCTCATCATGATATCATCATCATCATCATCATCTCATCATAAGAGTAAAATGGGAGAGGTAAATGCGCTCTGAGGGATATAGCACTAGCAGCAACTAGCCCAGCAGTTATCCCAACAAACTGCAATACAGATAAACAACAAACATATACAAAGTGGCAGTGCGCTTATGTGCTGAAAAGTGGATAAAGTGCAATCAGGTAATTTGTGCAGCTTATACAGAGTATGTACCCCGTAGGGCAAATAGAAGAAAAAAACGTTTACACTTACACACAGTCCCTGATGGTATGGGACACAGTAAATGATGTAAGGCAAATCTTGATATAAGACCTCCAAAGAATAGAAGATGGTGTTAGTACACAAAACTTCAATTTAATACAAAAAGTGCTTAAAATATCTTACACTTCGGTTTTGGAGTAGCAGCAAAATCTTGGAGCATAGATAAAAATAGCAGGATCCGGAAAAAGCTCTAATGGGTAGTAGTAGATCGTGATCAACGCGTTTCGCCTCTAGGTAGTAGGCTTCATCAGGATCCAATAGTACCCATGAGAGACAGAGCAGTTTATATACTGTGCATATCAATTAAACAATAATTACATCACTATTAGGGCGACATAGCTAACAGCGTCGCGTCATACTATATGCGACCATATAAGCCGAAAAAAAAAAAAAAAAAAAAAAAATTCAAACCAGTTTTTCGGCTTTTTCGCTATTCTGTAGTTAGATTCGGCTTTTTCCGTCATCTGTTCGTCTTCTGAGTACTTCCGATGGTGTTCATTTTCGTATTGACTACCTCTCGGATATTCTTCGGCTTTTTGTTCGAATTAGCGACTTCGTATTAACTTCTTTGGTCTTTTGAATAGGAGCCAATACGATATTCGAATGGAGGAAAGTCGGTTTATACATAGGAAGCTCGGTTTTGAATAGTGTCTTTTGTCCGAACAAGCAACTATAGTCCACATAGTTCACTCAGTATTAAATCCATGCAATATAAAACATAAAAATAATTAGATACACTCATAATACATTTACAAAAAGTATAACTTAGTGCGAAATTTAGTAGGAAAGAATTATTAAAAAATTATTAAAAAATCTATTTTAATTAGTAAGTAGTTTGCTTACAAAACTTTAAAATATTAGAAAAAAGTATATCTAAAAAACATATGTATAGTACCAATTTCGCACACAGTTTTAGATAAAGTTAAACAGATCAAAATCTGCGTTAAGGCCCGTGGGGTGTAAAGTGTTCATTTTAAAAACCCACTCCATTTCAGTTTGTCCAATTTTTTTGATATTGTTACCTCCTCTCCAATATTTTTTTACTATCATTATAGGCCAGAATTTAAGGTTTTTTGGATTTTTGTGGTGACATTCTAAGAAGTGTTGAGGTAGGGAATATTGTGTATTTCCCTTCCTTATGTTGGTCACATGTTCTTCTATTCGTTTTTTTAAAGGCCTTATTGTCCTGCCTATATATTGGAGTCCGCAGGGACATTCTACAACATAAATTACGTTTTTAGTATGGCATGTCATAAATTCTTTTATTTCAAACTTTTCGGAGGTAGCCGTAGCAATAAAAGAGAGTATGGGGCTTTTTTCGTGTTTGGCTATACTGCATCCTGAGCACATTTTGCAGGGATAAAAACCAGGTTTCTCCCCTAGAAAGTGTAAGTTTTCTTTTTTGTTCTTGTTTTTTAATTTGGCTGTATAGTTATTAGTCAATTTACATTTAAAATTAGGTGCTCCTCTAAAAATTATTTTAGGCCTTTCTGGTAGCAATGGACCTAAAATGTCATCTTTTTTAATAAGGTTCCAGTGTTTGTTCAAAATTTTTTTTAATTTAACGGCCTTTAGATTATAATTCAAAATGATAGGTAGAGCGCATTCTGTGGTATTAGTTTGTGATTTTTCCCTATATTTTAAAAGTTCATTCCTGGGTTTTTTTAAAATTTCTAGAATCTGGGCGTTCAAAACAGCCTCTTTGTAGCCTTTTTCTAAAAATTTATCTTTTAAAATGCTGCATTGCTCTAAATAGGATGTTTCATCTCCACAATTTCTTCTTAATCTTAAAAACTGGCTTTTGGGGACTCCTCTAAGCCAAGTTGGATGATGACAACTCTCAATATCAATATAACTGTTGGAGTCTACTTTTTTAAAAAAGTTTTTTGTTTGTATTAGGCCCTCTTCTATGTAAATATCTAAGTCTAAAAATTGTATATTTGTTTTACTAAAATTTGAAGTTAGACTAATATTATATGTATTATTGTTGAGGTGTGTTAAAAATTGTTGGAGGTCTTTTTCTTCACCCTTCCATATGAAGAATAGGTCATCAATATATCTTCGATAGAGCACCAGATTTGCCAGCCAGCCATGCCCAGACCATACCGACTTGTTCTCCCAATCGGCCATGAACAGATTGGCATAGCTGGGGGCAAACCTAGTGCCCATCGCTGTACCCCTCTTTTGTAGAAAAAACTCTTCATTAAAGAAAAAATAATTATGGGTTAGAATAAGTTCTATACCCTCTACCATATATTCTATCTGAGTAGTGGCGAAAGAACCATCTTTTTCCAACATTCTTTGTACAGCCTCAATACCATGGACATGATCTATACAAGTATACAGAGATGATACGTCACTAGTCACCAAGATATAATCTTCCTTCCACTCTATGTTGTTGAGTTCTTGTAATATACTAATTGTGTCTTTTAGATGTGATTTGTTTTTTTGGACAACAGGTTGAAGTAATATATCTATGTATTCAGACAAACTACTGAAAAGGGAGTCTATTCCCGAGACTATAGGCCTCCCTGGTGGATTCACTGCATCCTTGTGTATTTTCGGGAGGAAATATATCACAGGTAGTTTCGGATGTAAAACATTAATATATTTGTATTCATTCTCTGTGAGAATATTTAGATTTTTTCCTTTGTCCAGGTATTTAGTTAAAACTTTCTTGTAGTTGTTAGTAGGATCTGTTTTTAAAAGAATGTATGTATTGAGATCTCTCAACTGTCTGTAAGCTTCAAGTATGTATTTTTCACGGGACTGAATGACTATCCCTCCGCCCTTATCGGCTGATTTTATAATAATGGTTTCATCTTTTTGTAAATCATTCATTATAATTTGTTCTTTTTTAGTCATATTATATTTCTCTTTTTTATGTGGTATTATATTTTTAAGATCTTTGACCACTGATTTTTCAAATAGGTCTATTGCTCCTGATTTAAAAGTTGAGGGATAGAATGTTGATCTATTCTTTAGATTAGTCTGTATATACGGAGAGGGGGATGAGTTCACAATATCTTTAGGCCTTAGAGCATAATATCTCTTTAATGTAGCATTTCTTACAAATTTGTTTACATCTACATAGGCCGAAAACAGATTAAATTTATTCGTAGGTGCAAATTTCAACCCTTTATTCAAAACTAAAAGTTGTTGTTGGGTTAAGATTTTTTGGGAAAGATTAAAAATACCAGGGAATGTTGGATCTGTTTCTATATTTGTCTTTAGTATCTTTAGTTTCTTCTTCTCCTGTATATGTTTCCCTGCTCTAACACCCCTAGGTAGTCTCTTTTTCTTAAGTCCATTTCTTGTGGGGACCTCGGAGGGGGTCTGGTTAATTGTCGTTCCCTGTCTAAAAAAGGAGATGTTTCTCCTAGTTCTGACAGTACTCTGAACCTATTAGTGGTGTTTAATCTTGTCGGAGTCGTGTTCTTAGTCGTATTTCTTGATCTGGATGGTTTCCTATATATATAATCTGAATTGTTTGAATGTGCAAAATCATAAGTGCGAGTAGATGTATATGTGTTTTTTGGTTTAAATCCTGTGTTGTGAGGTCTATAAGATCTATTTTTATTAAAAGGGTATTTATTAGTATAAGAATCATCTTGGTGCATATTTTTATAATTGCTGTGCTTATTTAAGTGCAAATCGTCTTTGTGTATATTTCTATAATTAGTGGGTTCTCTAAAAGTGTTAAGTCTATAATCTTCTGTATCTCTTTTATATTTTTTAACTTTTATATCTTTAGTTTCCTTTTCCACCTCTAATAGGTTTTGGACAATTTTATCTGAGATAGAAGATTGATCTGAACAATCCTGGTGTAAAGTGCTTTCGATACTTAAAATTTCAGAATCAAGTATATCTAAAGTGCGGGTTCTCTGTTTGATAATTAATTTCATAAGGTGAACAGTGCAAGTTTCTAAAATACCATTCCATTCAGAAACAAATTTACAATCCTCTATATCAAAGGTAGGTTTTTTAAAAATACGCAGACCTCGAGGGGTAATTTTCTCATCTATATATTTTTTAAGGGTAACAATTTCCCATTTGATTTTTAATTCTTTAGTTAGCAATTTTTCTAATTTGTATTGGAGTTCCATAGTGTCTGGAGACATATGTGTCTCTAAATCTTCTTTGTGCCCAAAGACATCATCAACATTAATTTGATATTTTTTCCTATAGTCAAAAATAGACATAATATCACTTTCCCAATGGCAGCTCTACCTCTGTTGGGATAATACAATGTCAAAAGAGTAAAATGGGAGAGGTAAATGCGCTGTTGTTGATGATGTCTTTGGGCACAAAGAAGATGATATCATCATCATCATCATCTCATCATGATATCATCATCATCATCATCATCTCATCATGATATCATCATCATCATCATCTCATCATGATATCATCATCATGACATCATCATCATGACATCATCATCATGACATCATCATCAGCATCATCATCTCATCATGATATCATCATCATCATCATCATCATCTCATCATGATATCATCATCATCATCATCATATCATCATTATATCATCATCATCTCATCATGATATCATCATCATGATATCATCATCATCATCTCATCATGATATCATCATCATCATCTCATCATGATATCATCATCATGATATCATCATCATTATCATCATCATCTCATCGTGATATCATCATCATCATCATCATCATCATCATCATCATCATCATCATCTCATCATTATATCATCATCATCTCATCATGATATCATCATCATGATCTCATCATCACATCATTATATCATCATCATCTCATCATGATATCATCATCACATCATGTTATCATCATCATCATCTCATCATGATATCATCATCATCATCATCTCATCATAATATCATCATCATCATCTCATCATGATATCATCATCATCATCTCATCATGATATCATCATCATCATCTCATCATGTTATCATCATCATCATCATCATCTCATCATGATATCATCATCATCATCTCATCATGATATCATCATCATCATCATCATCATCTCATCATGATATCATCATCATCATCTCATCATGATATCATCATCTCATCATGATATCATCATCATGATATCATCATCATGACATCAACATCATCATCATCATCATCATCTCATCATGATATCATCATCATCTCATCATGATATCCTCATCATCATCATCATCTCATCATGATATCATCATCATGATATCATCATCATCTGATCACGATATCATCATCATCATCTCATCATGGTATCATCATCATCTCATCATATCATCAACATCATCTCATCATGATATCATCATCATGATATCATCATGATGATATCATCATCATCTCATCATGATATCATCATCATCTCATCATTATATCATCCTCATCCTCATCATCTCATCATGATATCATCATCATCTCATCATGATATCATCATCATCTCATCATTATATCATCCTCATCCTCATCATCTCATCATGATATCATCATCATCTCATCATGATATCATCATCATGATATCATCATCATGATATCATCATCATCTCATCATGATATCATCATCATCTCATCATTATATCATCATCATCCTCATCATCTCATCATGATATCATCATCATCTCATCATGATATCATCATCATCTCATCATTATATCATCCTCATCCTCATCATCTCATCATGATATCATCATCATCTCATCATGATATCATCATCATCTCATCATGATATCATCATCATCTCATCATGATATCATCATCATCTCATCATGATATCATCATCATCATCATCTCATCATGATATCATCATCATCATCAACTCATCATGATATCATTATCATCTCATCATGATATCATCATCATCATCATCTCATCATGATATCATCATCATCATCATCATCTCATCATGATATCATCATCATCATCATCTCATCATGATATCATCATCATCATCTCATCATGATATCATCATCATCATCTCATCATGATATCATCATCATCATCATCTCATCATGATATCATAAGCATCATCATCATCATCATCATCTCATCATGATATCATCATCATCATCATCATCATCTCATCATGATATCATCATCATCATCATCATCTCATCATTATATCATCATCATCATCTCATCATGATATCATCATCATCATCTTATCATGATATCATCAGCATCATCATCATCATCATCATCATCATCATCATCTCATCATGATATCATCATCATCATCATCATCATCATCATCTCATCATAATATCATCATCATCATCATCATCATCATCTCATCATTATATCATCATCATCATCTCATCATGATATCACCATCATGATATCATCATCATCATCATCTCATCATGATATCATCATCATCTCATCATTATATCATCCTCATCCTCATCATCTCATCATGATATCATCATCATCTCATCATGATATCATCATCATCTCATCATGATATCATCATCATCTCATCATGATATCATCATCATCTCATCATGATATCATCATCATCATCATCTCATCATGATATCATCATCATCATCAACTCATCATGATATCATTATCATCTCATCATGATATCATCATCATCATCATCTCATCATGATATCATCATCATCATCATCATCTCATCATGATATCATCATCATCATCATCTCATCATGATATCATCATCATCATCTCATCATGATATCATCATCATCATCTCATCATGATATCATCATCATCATCATCTCATCATGATATCATCAGCATCATCATCATCATCATCATCTCATCATGATATCATCATCATCATCATCATCATCTCATCATGATATCATCATCATCATCATCATCTCATCATTATATCATCATCATCATCTCATCATGATATCATCATCATCATCTTATCATGATATCATCAGCATCATCATCATCATCATCATCATCATCATCTCATCATGATATCATCATCATCATCATCATCATCATCATCTCATCATAATATCATCATCATCATCATCATCATCATCTCATCATTATATCATCATCATCATCTCATCATGATATCACCATCATGATATCATCATCATCATCATCTCATCATGATATCATCATCATCATCTCATCATGATATCATCATCATCATCATCTCATCATCATCTCATCATAATATCATCATCATCATCATCATCTCATCATGATATCATCATCATCATCTCATCATGATATCATCATCATCATCTCATAATGTTATCATCATCATCATCATCTCATCATGATATCATCATCATCATCATCATCATCTCATCATGATATCATCATCATATCATCATTATATCATCATCATCTCATCATTATATCATCATCATCATCATCATCATCATCATTTCATCATGATATCATCCTCTCATCATGATATCATCATCATGATATCATCATCATGACATCAACATCATCATCATCATCATCTCATCATGATATCATCATCATCTCATCATGATATCCTCATCATCATCATCATCTCATCATGATATCATCATCATGATATCATCATCATGATATCATCATCATCTGATCACGATATCATCATCATCAGCTCATCATGGTATCATCATCATCTCATCATATCATCAACATCATCTCATCATGATATCATCATCATGATATCATCATCATCTCATCATGATATCATCATCATCTCATCATTATATCATCATCATCATCATCATCATCTCATCATGATATCATCATCATCTCATCATGATATCATCATCATCTCATCATGATATCATCATGATATCATCCTGATATCATCATTATCATCTCATCATGATATCATCATCATCATCATCATCTCATCATGATATCATCATCATCTCATCATGATATCATCATCATGACATCATCATCAGCATCATCATCTCATCATGATATCATCATCATGATCATCATCATCATCAGCTCATCATGGTATCATCATCATCTCATCATATCATCAACATAATCTCATCATGATATCATCATCATCATCATCTCATCATGATATCATCATCATCTCATCATTATATCATCATCATCATCATCATCATCATCTCATCATGATATCATCATCATCATCATCTCATCATGATATCATCATCATGACATCATCATCAGCATCATCATCTCATCATGATATCATCATCATGATCATCATCATCATCAGCTCATCATGGTATCATCATCATCTCATCATATCATCAACATAATCTCATCATGATATCATCATCATCTCATCATGATATCATCATCATCTCATCATTATATCATCATCATCATCATCATCATCATCATCATTTCATCATGATATCATCATGATATCATCATTATCATCTCATCATGATATCATCATCACATCATGTTATCATCATCATCATCATCTCATCATGATATCATCATCATCATCATCTCATCATGATATCATCATCATCATCTCATCATGATATCATCATCATCATCTCATCATGATATCATCATCATCATCTCATCATGATATCATCATCATCATCTCATCATGTTATCATCATCATCATCATCTCATCATGATATCATCATCATCATCATCATCTAATCATGATATCATCATCATCATCATCATCATCATCATCATCTCATCATGATATCATCATCATCATCATCTCATCATGATATCATCATCATCATCATCATCATCTCATCATGATATCATCATCATCATCATCTCATCATGATATCATCATCTCATCATGATATCATCATCATGATATCATCATCATGACATCAACATCATCATCATCATCATCATCTCATCATGATATCATCATCATCTCATCATGATATCCTCATCATCATCATCATCTCATCATGATATCATCATCATGATATCATCATCATCTGATCACGATATCATCATCATCAGCTCATCATGGTATCATCATCATCTCATCATATCATCAACATCATCTCATCATGATATCATCATCATGATATCATCATCATCTCATCATGATATCATCATCATCTCATCATTATATCATCATCATCATCATCATCTCATCATGATATCATCATCATCTCATCATGATATCATCATCATCTCATCATGATATCATCATGATATCATCCTGATATCATCATTATCATCTCATCATGATATCATCATCATCTCATCATGATATCATCATCATCTCATCATGATATCATCATCATCTCATCATGATATCATCATCATCATCATCATGATATCATCATCATCATCATCTCATCATGATTTCATTATCATCTCATCTTGATATCATCATCATCATCATCATCTCATCATGATATCATCATCATCATCATCATCATCATCTCATCATGATATCATCATCATCTCATCATGATATCATCATCATGACATCATCATCATGACATCATCATCATCATCATCATCTCATCATGATATCATCATCATGATATCATCATCATCATCATCTCATCATGATATCATCATCATCATCATCTCATCATGATATCATCATCATCATCATCATCATCATTTTATCATGATATCATCATCATCATCATCTCATCATGATATCATCATCATGACATCATCATCATGACATCATCATCATCATCATCATCTCATCATGATATCATCATCATCTCATCATTATATCATCATCATCATCATTTCATCATGATATCATCATCATCTCATCATGATATCATCATGATATCATCATGATATCATCATGATATCATCTTTATCATCTCATCATGATATCATCATCACATCATGTTATCATCATCATCATCTCATCATGATATCATCATCATCTCATCATGATATCATCATCATCATCTCATCATGATTTCATCATCATCATCTCATCATGATATCATCATCATCATCTCATCATGTTATCATCATCATCATCATCATCTCATCATGATATCATCATCATCATCATCATCTCATCATGATATCATCATCATCATCATCTCATCATGATATCATCATCATCATCATCTCATCATGATATCATCATCTCATCATGATATCATCATCATGATATCATCATCATGACATCAACATCATCATCATCATCATCTCATCATGATATCATCATCATCTCATCATGATATCCTCATCATCATCATCTCATCATGATATCATCATCATGATATCATCATCATCTGATCACGATATCATCATCATCATCTCATCATGGTATCATCATCATCTCATCATATCATCAACATCATCTCATCATGATATCATCATCATGATATCATCATCATCTCATCATGATATCATCATCATCTCATCATTATATCATCATCCTCATCATCTCATCATGATATCATCATCATCTCATCATGATATCATCATCATCTCATCATTATATCATCCTCATCCTCATCATCTCATCATGATATCATCATCATCTCATCATGATATCATCATCATCTCATCATGATATCATCATCATCTCATCATGATATCATCATCATCATCATCTCATCATGATATCATCATCATCATCAACTCATCATGATATCATTATCATCTCATCATGATATCATCATCATCATCATCTCATCATGATATCATCATCATCATCATCATCTCATCATGATATCATCATCATCATCATCTCATCATGATATCATCATCATGACATCATCATCATGACATCATCATCAGCATCATCATCTCATCATGATATCATCATCATCATCATCATCATCTCATCATGATATCATCATCATCATCATATCATCATTATATCATCATCATCTCATCATGATATCATCATCATGATATCATCATCATCATCTCATCATGATATCATCATCATCATCTCATCATGATATCATCATCATGATATCATCATCATTATCATCATCATCTCATCGTGATATCATCATCATCATCATCATCATCATCATCTCATCATTATATCATCATCATCTCATCATGATATCATCATCATGATATCATCATCACATCATTATATCATCATCATCTCATCATGATATCATCATCATGATATCATCATCACATCATGTTATCATCATCATCATCTCATCATGATATCATCATCATCATCATCTCATCATGATATCATCATCATCATCTCATCATGATATCATCATCATCATCTCATCATGATATCATCATCATCATCTCATCATGTTATCATCATCATCATCATCATCATCTCATCATGATATCATCATCATCATCTCATCATGATATCATCATCATCATCATCTCATCATGATATCATCATCATCATCATCATCTCATCATGATATCATCATCTCATCATGATATCATCATCATGATATCATCATCATGACATCAACATCATCATCATCATCATCTCATCATGATATCATCATCATCTCATCATGATATCCTCATCATCATCATCATCTCATCATGATATCATCATCATGATATCATCATCATCTGATCACGATATCATCATCATCATCTCATCATGGTATCATCATCATCTCATCATATCATCAACATCATCTCATCATGATATCATCATCATGATATCATCATGATGATATCATCATCATCTCATCATGATATCATCATCATCTCATCATTATATCATCCTCATCCTCATCATCTCATCATGATATCATCATCATCTCATCATGATATCATCATCATCTCATCATTATATCATCCTCATCCTCATCATCTCATCATGATATCATCATCATCTCATCATGATATCATCATCATGATATCATCATCATGATATCATCATCATCTCATCATGATATCATCATCATCTCATCATTATATCATCATCATCCTCATCATCTCATCATGATATCATCATCATCTCATCATGATATCATCATCATCTCATCATTATATCATCCTCATCCTCATCATCTCATCATGATATCATCATCATCTCATCATGATATCATCATCATCTCATCATGATATCATCATCATCTCATCATGATATCATCATCATCTCATCATGATATCATCATCATCATCATCTCATCATGATATCATCATCATCATCAACTCATCATGATATCATTATCATCTCATCATGATATCATCATCATCATCATCTCATCATGATATCATCATCAACATCATCATCTCATCATGATATCATCATCATCATCATCTCATCATGATATCATCATCATGACATCATCATCATGACATCATCATCAGCATCATCATCTCATCATGATATCATCATCATCATCATCATCATCATCATCTCATCATGATATCATCATCATCATCATATCATCATTATATCATCATCATCTCATCATGATATCATCATCATGATATCATCATCATCATCTCATCATGATATCATCATCATCATCTCATCATGATATCATCATCATGATATCATCATCATTATCATCATCATCTCATCGTGATATCATCATCATCATCATCATCATCATCATCATCATCTCATCATTATATCATCATCATCTCATCATGATATCATCATCATGATATCATCATCATCATCTCATCATGATATCATCATCATCATCTCATCATCATTATCATCATCATCTCATCATGATATCATGATATCATCATCATCATCATCATCTCATCATGATATCATCATCATCTCATCATGATATCATCAGCATCATCATCATCATCATCATCATCTCATCATGATATCATCATCATCTCATCATGATATCATCAGCAGCATCATCATCATCATCATCTCATCATGATATCATCATCATCATCATCATCATCATCTCATCATGATATCATCATCATCATCATCATCATCATGATATCATCATCTCATCATGATATCATCATCATGATATCATCATCATGACATCAACATCATCATCATCATCATCTCATCATGATATCATCATCATCATCATCTCATCATGATATCATCATCTCATCATGATATCATCATCATGATATCATCATCATGACATCAACATCATCATCATCATCATCTCATCATGATATCATCATCATCATCATCTCATCATGATATCATCATCTCATCATGATATCATCATCATGATATCATCATCATGACATCAACATCATCATCATCATCATCTCATCATGATATCATCATCATCATCATCATCTCATCATGATATCATCATCTCATCATGATATCATCATCATGATATCATCATCATGACATCAACATCATCATCATCATCATCTCATCATGATATCATCATCATCATCATCTCATCATGATATCATCATCTCATCATGATATCATCATCATGATATCATCATCATGACATCAACATCATCATCATCATCATCTCATCATGATATCATCATCATCTCATCATGATATCCTCATCATCATCATCATCTCATCATGATATCATCATCATGATATCATCATCATCTGATCACGATATCATCATCATCAGCTCATCATGGTATCATCATCATCTCATTATATCATCAACATCATCTCATCATGATATCATCATCATGATATCATCATCATCTCATCATGATATCATCATCATCTCATCATTATATCATCATCATCATCATCATCTCATCATGATATCATCATCATCTCATCATGATATCATCATCATCTCATCATGATATCATCATGATATCATCCTGATATCATCATTATCATCTCATCATGATATCATCATCATCATCATCTCATCATGATATCATCATCATCTCATCATGATATCATCATCATCTCATCATGATATCATCATCATCATCATCATCATCATGATATCATCATCATCATCATCTCATCATGATATCATCATCATCATCATCTCATCATGATATCATTATCATCTCATCATGATATCATCATCATCATCATCTCATCATGATATCATCATCATCATCATCATCTCATCATGATATCATCATCATCATCATCTCATCATGATATCATCATCATGACATCATCATCATGACATCATCATCATCATCATCATCTCATCATGATATCATCATCATGATATCATCATCATCATCTCATCATGATATCATCATCATCATCATCTCATCATGATATCATCATCATCATCTCATCATGATATCATCATCATCATCATCATCTCATCATGATATCATCATCATGACATCATCATCATGACATCATCATCATCATCATCATCTCATCATGATATCATCATCATCTCATCATTATATCATCATCATCATCATTTCATCATGATATCATCATCATCTCATCATGATATCATCATGATATCATCATGATATCATCATGATATCATCATTATCATCTCATCATGATATCATCATCACATCATGTTATCATCATCATCATCTCATCATGATATCATTATCATCATCATCTCATCATGATATCATCATCATCATCTCATCATGATATCATCATCATCATCTCATCATGATATCATCATCATCATCTCATCATGTTATCATCATCATCATCATCATCTCATCATGATATCATCATCATCATCATCATCATCATCTCATCATGATATCATCATCATCATCATCATCATCATCTCATCATGATATCATCATCATCATCATCTCATCATGATATCATCATCTCATCATGATATCATCATCATGATTTCATCATCATGACATCAACATCATCATCATCATCATCATCTCATCATGATATCATCATCATCATCATCATCATCATCATCATCTCATCATGATATCATCATCATCATCATCATCATCTCATCATGATATCATCATCATCATCATCTCATCATGATATCATCATCTCATCATGATATCATCATCATGACATCAACATCATCATCATCATCATCTCATCATGATATCATCATCATCTCATCATGATATCCTCATCATCATCATCATCTCATCATGATATCATCATCATGATATCATCATCATCTGATCACGATATCATCATCATCAGCTCATCATGGTATCATCATCATCTCATCATATCATCAACATCATCTCATCATGATATCATCATCATGATATCATCATCATCTCATCATGATATCATCATCATCTCATCATTATATCATCATCATCATCTCATCATATCATCAACATCATCTCATCATGATATCATCATCATGATATCATCATCATCTCATCATGATATCATCATCATCTCATCATTATATCATCATCATCCTCATCATCTCATCATGATATCATCATCATCTCATCATGATATCATCATCATCTCATCATTATATCATCATCATCCTCATCATCTCATCATGATATCATCATCATCTCATCATGATATCATCATCATCTCATTATGATATCATCATCATCATCTCATCATGATATCATCATCATCATCATCAACTCATCATGATATCATTATCATCTCATCATGATATCATCATCATCATCATCATCTCATCATGATATCATCATCATCATCATCATCTCATCATGATATCATCATCATCATCATCATCATCATCTCATCATGATATCATTATCATCTCATCATGATATCATCATCATCATCTCATCATGATATCATCATCATCATCATCTCATCATGATATCATCATCATCATCATCTCATCATGATATCATCATCATGACATCATCATCATCATGACATCATCATCAGCATCATCATCTCATCATGATATCATCATCATCATCATCTCATCATGATATCATCATCATGATATCATCATCATTATCATCATCATCTCATCATGATATTATCATCATCATCATCATCATCATCTCATCATTATATCATCATCATCTCATCATGATATCATCATCATGATATCATCATCATCATCTCATCATGATATCATCATCATCATCTCATCATCATTATCATCATCATCTCATCATGATATCATCATCATCTCATCATGATATCATCAGCATCATCATCATCATCATCATCTCATCATGATATCATCATCATCATCTCATCATGATATCATCAGCAGCATCATCATCATCATCATCTCATCATGATATCATCATCATCATCATCATCATCTCATCATGATATCATCATCATCATCATCATCATCATCATCTCATCATTATATCATCATCATCTCATCATGATATCATCATCATGATATCATCATCTCATCATGATATCATCATCTCATCATGATATCATCATCATCATCATCTCATCATGATATCATCATCTCATCATGATATCATCATCATCATCATCATCTCATCATGATATCATCATCATCATCTCATCATGATATCATCATCATCATCATCTCATCATGATATCATCATCATCTCATCATGATATCATCAGCAGCATCATCATCATCATCATCATCTCATCATGATATCATCATCATCATCATCATCATCATCTCATCATGATATCATCATCATCATCATCATCATCATCATCTCATCATTATATCATCATCATCTCATCATGATATCATCATCATGATATCATCATCTCATCATTATATCATCATCATCTCATCATGATATCATCATCATGATATCATCATCTCATCATGATATCATCATCTCATCATGATATCATCATCATCATCATCATCATCATCTCATCATGATATCATCATCATCATCTCATCATGATATCATCATCATCATCTCATCATGATATCATCATCATCATCTCATCATGATATCATCATCATCATCATCTCATCATGATATCATCAGCATCATCATCATCATCATCATCTCATCATGATATCATCATCATCATCATCATCATCTCATCATGATATCATCATCATCATCATCATCTCATCATTATATCATCATCATCATCTCATCATGATATCATCATCATCATCTTATCATGATATCATCAGCATCATCATCATCATCATCATCATCATCTCATCATGATATCATCATCATCATCATCATCTCATCATAATATCATCATCATCATCATCATCATCATCATCTCATCATTATATCATCATCATCATCTCATCATGATATCACCATCATGATATCATCATCATCATCATCTCATCATGATATCATCATCATCATCTCATCATGATATCATCATCATCATCATCTCATCATCATCTCATCATAATATCATCATCATCATCATCATCTCATCATGATATCATCATCATCATCTCATCATGATATCATCATCATCATCTCATAATGTTATCATCATCATCATCATCTCATCATGATATCATCATCATCATCATCATCATCTCATCATGATATCATCATCATATCATCATTATATCATCATCATCTCATCATTATATCATCATCATCATCATCATTTCATCATGATATCATCCTCTCATCATGATATCATCATCATGATATCATCATCATGACATCAACATCATCATCATCATCATCATCTCATCATGATATCATCATCATCTCATCATGATATCCTCATCATCATCATCATCTCATCATGATATCATCATCATGATATCATCATCATGATATCATCATCATCTGATCACGATATCATCATCATCAGCTCATCATGGTATCATCATCATATCATCAACATCATCTCATCATGATATCATCATCATGATATCATCATCATCTCATCATGATATCATCATCATCTCATCATTATATCATCATCATCATCATCATCTCATCATGATATCATCATCATCTCATCATGATATCATCATCATCTCATCATGATATCATCATGATATCATCCTGATATCATCATTATCATCTCATCATGATATCATCATCATCATCATCATCTCATCATGATATCATCATCATCTCATCATGATATCATCATCATCTCATCATGATATCATCATCATCATCATCATGATATCATCATCATCATCATCATCTCATCATGATATCATCATCATTATCATCTCATCATGATATCATTATCATCTCATCATGATATCATCATCATCATCATCATCATCTCATCATGATATCATCATCATCTCATCATGATATCATCATCATCTCATCATGATATCATCATCATCATCATCATGATATCATCATCATCATCATCATCTCATCATGATATCATCATCATTATCATCTCATCATGATATCATTATCATCTCATCATGATATCATCATCATCATCATCATCTCATCATGATATCATCATCATCATCATCATCATCTCATCATGATATCATCATCATCATCATCTCATCATGATATCATCATCATGACATCATCATCATGACATCATCATCATCATCATCATCTCATCATGATATCATCATCATGATATCATCATCATCATCTCATCATGATATCATCATCATCATCATCTCATCATGATATCATCATCATCATCTCATCATGATATCATCATCATCATCATCTCATCATGATATCATCATCATGACATCATCATCATGACATCATAATCATCATCATCATCATCTCATCATGATATCATCATCATCTCATCATTATATCATCATCATCATCATTTCATCATGATATCATCATCATCTCATCATGATATCATCATGATATCATCATGATATCATCATGATATCATCATGATATCATCATGATATCATCATTATATCATCATCACATCATGTTATCATCATCATCATCTCATCATGATATCATCATCATCATCATCTCATCATGATATCATCATCATCATCTCATCATGATATCATCATCATCATCTCATCATGATATCATCATCATCATCTCATCATGTTATCATCATCATCATCATCATCATCTCATCATGATATCATCATCATCATCATCATCTCATCATGGTATCATCATCATCATCATCATCATCTCATCATGATATCATCATCATCATCATCTCATCATGATATCATCATCTCATCATTATATCATCATCATCATCATCATCATCATCATCATCATCATCATCATCATCATTTCATCATGATATCATCATGATATCATCATTATCATCTCATCATGATATCATCATCACATCATGTTATTATCATCATCATCATCATCTCATCATGATATCATCATCATCATCTTCTCATCATGATATCATCATCATCATCTCATCATGATATCATCATCATCATCTCATCATGATATCATCATCATCATCTCATCATGTTATCATCATCATCATCATCATCATCATCTCATCATGATATCATCATCATCATCTAATCATGATATCATCATCATCATCATCATCATCATCTCATCATGATATCATCATCATCATCATCTCATCATGATATCATCATCTCATCATGATATCATCATCATGACATCAACATCATCATCATCATCATCATCTCATCATGATATCATCATCATCATCATCTCATCATGATATCATCATCTCATCATGATATCATCATCATGATATCATCATCATGACATCAACATCATCATCATCATCATCTCATCATGATATCATCATCATCTCATCATGATATCCTCATCATCATCATCATCTCATTATGATATCATCATCATGATATCATCATCATCTGATCACGATATCATCATCATCAGCTCATCATGGTATCATCATCATCTCATCATATCATCAACATCATCTCATCATGATATCATCATCATGATATCATCATCATCTCATCATGATATCATCATCATCTCATCATGATATCATCATCATCTCATCATGATATCATCATGATATCATCCTGATATCATCATTATCATCTCATCATGATATCATCATCATCTCATCATGATATCATCATCATCATCATCATGATATCATCATCATCATCATCTCATCATGATATCATCATGATATCATCATCATCATCTCATCATGATATCATCATCATCATCATCTCATCATGATATCATCATCATCATCATCATCACTTCATGATATCATCATCATCATCATCTCATCATGATATCATCATCATGACATCATCATCATGACATCATCATCATGACATCATCATCATCATCATCATCTCATCATGATATCATCATCATCATCTCATCATTATATCATCATCATCATCATTTCATCATGATATCATCATCATCTCATCATGATATCATCATGATATCATCATGATATCATCATGATATCATCATGATATCATCATTATCATCTCATCATGATATCATCATCACATCATGTTATCATCATCATCATCTCATCATGATATCATCATCATCATCATCATCTCATCATGATATCATCATCATCATCATCATCATCTCATCATTATATCATCATCATCTCATCATTATATCATCATCATGATATCATCATCATCATCTCATCATGATATCATCATCATCATCTCATCATGATATCATCATCATCATCATCATCATCTCATCATAATATCATCATCATCTCATCATGATATCATCATCATCATCTCATCATGATATCATCATCATCATCTCATCATGATATCATCATCATCATCTCATCATGATATCATCATCATCATCTCATCATGTTATCATCATCATCATCATCATCATCTCATCATGATATCATCATCATCATCATCATCTCATCATGATATCATCATCATGATATCATCATCATCTCATCATGATATCATCATTATCATCTCATCATGATATCATCATGATATCATCATTATCATCTCATCATGATATCATCATTATCATCTCATCATGATATCATCATCATCTCATCATGATATCATCATCATCTCATCATGATATCATCATCTCATCATGATATCATCATCATCATCATCTCATCATGATATCATCATCATCTCATCATGATATCATCATCATCTCATCATGATATCATCATCATCATCATCTCATCATGATATCATCATCATCATCATCTCATCATGATATCATCATCATCTCATCATGATATCATCATCATCATCATCTCATCATGATATCATCATCATCTCATCATGATATCATCATCTCATCATGATATCATCATCATGATCATCATCATCATCAGCTCATCATGGTATCATCATCATCTCATCATCTCATCATGATATCATCATCATCTCATCATTATATCATCATCATCATCATCATCATCATCATCATCATCATTTCATCATGATATCATCATGATATCATCATTATCATCTCATCATGATATCATCATCACATCATGTCATCATCATCATCATCATCTCATCATGATATCATCATCATCATCATCTCATCATGATATCATCATCATCATCTCATCATGATATCATCATCATCATCTCATCATGATATCATCATCATCATCTCATCATGTTATCATCATCATCATCATCATCATCTCATCATGATATCATCATCATCATCATCATCTAATCATGATATCATCATCATCATCATCATCATCTCATCATGATATCATCATCATCATCATCTCATCATGATATCATCATCTCATCATGATATCATCATCATGACATCAACATCATCATCATCATCATCTCATCATGATATCATCATCATCATCATCTCATCATGATATCATCATCTCATCATGATATCATCATCATGATATCATCATCATGACATCAACATCATCATCATCATCATCTCATCATGATATCATCATCATCTCATCATGATATCCACATCATCATCATCATCTCATCATGATATCATCATCATGATATCATCATCATCTGATCACGATATCATCATCATCAGCTCATCATGGTATCATCATCATCTCATCATATCATCAACATCATCTCATCATGATATCATCATCATGATATCATCATCATCTCATCATGATATCATCATCATCTCATCGTTATATCATCATCATCATCATCATCTCATCATGATATCATCATCATCTCATCATGATATCATCATCATCTCATCATGATATCATCATGATATCATCCTGATATCATCATTATCATCTCATCATGATATCATCATCATCTCATCATGATATCATCATCATCTCATCATGATATCATCATCATCTCATCATGATATCATCATCATCATCATCATGATATCATCATCATCATCATCTCATCATGATTTCATTATCATCTCATCTTGATATCATCATCATCATCATCTCATCATGATATCATCATCATCATCATCATCATCTCATCATGATATCATCATCATCTCATCATGATATCATCATCATGACATCATCATCATGACATCATCATCATCATCATCATCTCATCATGATATCATCATCATGATATCATCATCATCATCTCATCATGATATCATCATCATCATCATCTCATCATGATATCATCATCATCATCATCATCATCATCATCATCTCATCATGATATCATCATCATCATCATCTCATCATGATATCATCATCATGACATCATCATCATCATCATCATCATCATCTCATCATGATATCATCATCATCTCATCATTATATCATCATCATCATCATTTCATCATGATATCATCATCATCTCATCATGATATCATCATCATCATCTCATCATGTTATCATCATCATCATCATCTCATCATGATATCATCATCATCATCATCTCATCATGATATCATCATCATGATATCATCATCATCTCATCATGATATCATCATTATCATCTCATCATGATATCATCATGATATCATCATGATATCATCATTATCATCTCATCATGATATCATCATTATCATCTCATCATGATATCATCATCATCTCATCATGATATCATCATCATCTCATCATGATATCATCATCTCATCATGATATCATCATCATCATCATCTCATCATGATATCATCATCATCTCATCATGATATCATCATCATCATCATCTCATCATGATATCATCATCATCATCATCATAATCTCATCATGATATCATCATCATCATCATCTCATCATGATATCATCATCATCATCATCTCATCATGATATCATCATCATGACATCATCATCAGCATCATCATCTCATCATGATATCATCATCATGATCATCATCATCATCAGCTCATCATGGTATCATCATCATCTCATCATATCATCAACATAATCTCATCATGATATCATCATCATCATCATCTCATCATGATATCATCATCATCTCATCATTATATCATCATCATCATCATCATCATCATCATCATCATCTCATCATGATATCATCATCATCATCTTCTCATCATGATATCATCATCATCATCTCATCATGATATCATCATCATCATCTCATCATGATATCATCATCATCATCTCATCATGTTATCATCATCATCATCATCATCATCTCATCATGATATCATCATC
Source organism: Pelodytes ibericus (assembly GCA_036172795.1). NCBI lineage: Eukaryota > Metazoa > Chordata > Amphibia > Anura > Pelodytidae > Pelodytes > Pelodytes ibericus. The sequence goes on from JAYKOZ010000093.1 coordinate 4,064,220, forward strand.
ATCATCATCATCTAATCATGATATCATCATCATCATCATCATCATCATCTCATCATGATATCATCATCATCATCATCTCATCATGATATCATCATCTCATCATGATATCATCATCATGATATCATCATCATGACATCATCATCAGCATCATCATCTCATCATGATATCATCATCATGATCATCATCATCATCAGCTCATCATGGTATCATCATCATCTCATCATATCATCAACATAATCTCATCATGATATCATCATCATCTCATCATGATATCATCATCATCTCATCATTATATCATCATCATCATCATCATCATCATCATCATTTCATCATGATATCATCATGATATCATCATTATCATCTCATCATGATATCATCATCACATCATGTTATTATCATCATCATCATCATCTCATCATGATATCATCATCATCATCTTCTCATCATGATATCATCATCATCATCTCATCATGATATCATCATCATCATCTCATCATGATATCATCATCATCATCTCATCATGTTATCATCATCATCATCATCATCATCATCTCATCATGATATCATCATCATCATCATCATCATCTAATCATGATATCATCATCATCATCATCATCATCTCATCATGATATCATCATCATCATCATCTCATCATGATATCATCATCTCATCATGATATCATCATCATGATATCATCATCATGACATCAACATCATCATCATCATCATCTCATCATGATATCATCATCATCTCATCATGATATCCTCATCATCATCATCATCTCATCATGATATCATCATCATGATATCATCATCATCTGATCACGATATCATCATCATCAGCTCATCATGGTATCATCATCATCTCATCATATCATCAACATCATCTCATCATGATATCATCATCATGATATCATCAACATCTCATCATGATATCATCATCATCTCATCATGATATCATCATCATCTCATCATGATATCATCATGATATCATCCTGATATCATCATTATCATCTCATCATGATATCATCATCATCTCATCATGATATCATCATCATCATCATCATGATATCATCATCATCTCATCATGATATCATTATCATCTCATCATGATATCATCATCATCATCATCTCATCATGATATCATCATGATATCATCATCATCATCTCATCATGATATCATCATCATCATCATCATCTCATCATGATATCATCATCATCATCATCATCACTTCATGATATCATCATCATCATCATCTCATCATGATATCATCATCATGACATCATCATCATCATCATCATCTCATCATGATATCATCATCATCTCATCATTATATCATCATCATCATCATTTCATCATGATATCATCATCATCTCATCATGATATCATCATGATATCATCATGATATCATCATGATATCATCATGATATCATCATGATATCATCATGATATCATCATGATATCATCATTATCATCTCATCATGATATCATCATCACATCATGTTATCATCATCATCATCTCATCATGATATCATCATCATCATCATCATCATCATCATCTCATCATGATATCATCATCATCATCATCATCTCATCATTATATCATCATCATCTCATCATGATATCATCATCATGATATCATCATCATCATCATCATCTCATCATGATATCATCATCATCATCTCATCATGATATCATCATCATCATCATCATCATCATCTCATCATAATATCATCATCATCTCATCATGATATCATCATCATCATCTCATCATGATATCATCATCATCATCTCATCATGATATCATCATCATCATCTCATCATGATATCATCATCATCATCTCATCATGTTATCATCATCATCATCTCATCATGATATCATCATCATCATCATCTCATCATGATATCATCATCATGATATCATCATCATCTCATCATGATATCATCATTATCATCTCATCATGATATCATCATGATATCATCATTATCATCTCATCATGATATCATCATTATCATCTCATCATGATATCATCATCATCTCATCATGATATCATCATCATCTCATCATGATATCATCATCTCATCATGATATCATCATCATCTCATCATGATATCATCATCATCATCATCTCATCATGATATCATCATCATCATCATCATCATCATCTCATCATGATATCATCATCATCTCATCATGATATCATCATCATCATCATCTCATCATGATATCATCATCATGACATCATCATCAGCATCATCATCTCATCATGATATCATCATCATGATCATCATCATCATCAGCTCATCATGGTATCATCATCATCTCATCATCTCATCATGATATCATCATCATCTCATCATTATATCATCATCATCATCATCATCATCATCATCATCATCATCATTTCATCATGATATCATCATCATCATCATCATCTCATCATGTTATCATCATCATCATCATCTCATCATGTTATCATCATCATCATCATCTCATCATGTTATCATCATCATCATCATCTCATCATGATATCATCATCATGATATCATCATCATCATCATCATCTCATCATGATATCATCATTATCATCTCATCATGATATCATCATTATCATCTCATCATGATATCATCATTATCATCTCATCATGATATCATCATCATCTCATCATGATATCATCATCATCATCATCTCATCATGATATCATCATCATCTCATCATGATATCATCATCATCATCATCTCATCATGATATCTTCATCATCATCATCATCATCTCATCATGATATCATCATCATCATCATCTCATCATGATATCATCATCATGACATCATCATCACCATCATCATATCATCATGATATCATCATCATGATCATCATCATCATCATCATCAGCTCATCATGGTATCATCATCATCTCATCATATCATCAACATAATCTCATCATGATATCATCATCATGATATCATCATCATCATCATCATCATCTCATCATGATATCATCATGATCATCTCATCATGATATCATCATCATCATCATCATCTCATCATAATATCATTATCATCTCATCATGATATCATCATCATCATCTCATCATGATATCATCATCTCATCATGATATCATCATCATCATCTCATCATGTTATCATCATCATCATCATCTCATCATGATATCATCATCATCATCATCTCATCATGATATCATCATCATGATATCATCATCATCATCATCATCTCATCATGATATCATCATTATCATCTCATCATGATATCATCATTATCATCTCATCATGATATCATCATCATCTCATCATGATATCATCATCATCATCATCTCATCATGATATCATCATCATCTCATCATGATATCATCATCATCATCATCTCATCATGATATCTTCATCATCATCATCATCATCTCATCATGATATCATCATCATCATCATCATCATCTCATCATGATATCATCATCATGACATCATCATCACCATCATCATATCATCATGATATCATCATCATGATCATCATCATCATCATCATCATCATCAGCTCATCATGGTATCATCATCATCTCATCATATCATCATCATCATCTCATCATGATATCATCATCATCTGATCACGATATCATCATCATCAGCTCATCATGGTATCATCATCATCTCATCATATCATCAACATCATCTCATCATGATATCATCATCATGATATCATCATCATCTCATCATGATATCATCATCATCTCATCATTATATCATCATCATCCTCATCATCTCATCATGATATCATCAACATCTCATCATGATATCATCATCATCTCATCATGATATCATCATGATATCATCATGATATCATCATTATCATCTCATCATGATATCATCATCATCATCATCTCATCATGATATCATCATCATCTCATCATGATATCATCATCATCTCATCATGATATCATCATCATCTCATCATGATATCATCATCATCATCATCATGATATCATCATCATCATCATCTCATCATGATATCATCATCATCATCTCATCATGATATCATTATCATCTCATCATGATATCATCATCATCATCATCATCTCATCATGATATCATCATCATCATCATCATCTCATCATGATATCATCATCATCATCATCATCTCATCATGATATCATCATCATGACATCATCATCATGACATCATCATCAGCATCATCATCTCATCATGATATCATCATCATCATCATCATCATCATCATCTCATCATGATATCATCATCATCATCATCATCATCTCATCATTATATCATCATCATCTCATCATGATATCATCATCATGATATCATCATCATCATCTCATCATGATATCATCATCATTATCTCATCATGATATCATCATCATGATATCATCATCATTATCATCATCATCTCATCATGATATCATCATCATCATCATCATCATCATCATCTCATCATTATATCATCATCATCTCATCATGATATCATCATCATGATATCATCATCATCATCTCATCATGATATCATCATCATCATCATCTCATCATCATTATCATCATCATCTCATCATGATATCATGATATCATCATCATCATCATCATCTCATCATGATATCATCAGCATCATCATCATCATCATCTCATCATGATATCATCATCATCTCATCATGATATCATCAGCATCATCATCATCATCATCATCTCATCATGATATCATCATCATCATCATCATCATCATCATCTCATCATGATATCATCATCATCATCATCATCATCTCATCATTATATCATCATCATCTCATCATGATATCATCATCATGATATCATCATCTCATCATGATATCATCATCATCATCTCATCATGATATCATCATCATCATCATCTCATCATAATATCATCATCTCATCATGATATCATCATCATCATCTCATCATGATATCATCATCATCATCTCATCATGATATCATCATCATCATCTCATCATGATATCATCATCATCATCTCATCATGATATCATCATTATCATCATCATCTCATCATGATATCATCATCATCATCATCATCATCATCATCTCATCATGATATCATCATCATCAACATCATCTCATCATTATATCATCATCATCATCTCATCATGATATCATCATCATCTCATCATGATATCATCATTATCATCATCATCATCATCATCTCATCATGATATCATCATCATCATCATCATCATCTCATCATGATATCATCATCATCAACATCATCTCATCATTATATCATCATCATCATCTCATCATGATATCATCATCATCTCATCATGATATCATCAGCATCATCATCATCATCATCATCATCATCATCATCATCATCATCATCATCATCTCATCATGATATCATCATCATCATCATCTCATCATGATATCATCATCATCATCATCATCTCATCATTATATCATCATCATCATCATCATCATCTCATCATGATATCATCATCATGATATCATCATCATCATCATCTCATCATGATATCATCATCATCATCTCATCATGATATCATCATCATCATCATCATCTCATCATCATCTCATCATAATATCATCATCATCATCTCATCATGATATCATCATCATCATCTCATCATGTTATCATCATCATCTCATCATGATATCATCATCATCATCTCATCATGATATCATCATCATGATATCATATTCATCATCTCATCATATCATCATCATGATATCATCATCATCATCATCATCATCTCATCATGATATCATCATCATGATATCATCATCATGATATCATCATCATGATATCATCATCATCATCATCATCATCTCATCATGATATCATCATCATCATCTCATCATGATATCATCATCATGATATCATCATCATTATCATCATCATCTCATCATGATATCATCATCATGATATCATCAGCATCATCATCATCATCTCATCATGATATCATCATCATCTCATCATGATATCATCAGCATCATCATCATCATCATCATCTCATCATGATATCATCATCATCATCATCATCATCTCATCATGATATCATCATCATCTCATCATGATATCATCATCATCTCATCATGACATCATCATCAGCATCATCATCATCTCATCATGATATCATCATCATCTCATCATGATATCATCATCATCTCATCATGATATCATCATCATCTCATCATCATCATCTCATCATGATATCATCATCATCTAATCATGATATCATCATCATCTCATCATGACATCATCATCAGCATCATCATCATCTCATCATGATATCATCATCATCTCATCATGATATCATCATGATATCATCATCATCTCATCATGATATCATCATGATATCATCATTATCATCTCATCATGATATCATCATGATATCATCATTATCATCTCATCATGATATCATCATCATCATCTCATCATGATATCATCATCATCATCATCATCTCATCATGATATTATCATCATCTCATCATGATATCATCATTATCATCATCATCATCTCATCATGATATCATCATCATCATCATCATCATCTCATCATGATATCATCATCATCATCATCATCTCATCATGATATCATCATCATCATCATCATCATCTCATCATGATATTATCATCATCTCATCATGATATCATCATTATCATCATCATCATCTCATCATGATATCATCATCATCATCATCATCATCATCTCATCATGATATCATCATCATCATCATCATCTCATCATGATATCATCATCATCATCATCATCTCATCATGATATCATCATCATGATATCATCATCATCATCTCATCATGATATCATCATCATCTCATCATGATATCATCATCATCATCATCATCATCTCATCATGATATCATCATCTTCATCATCATCATCTCATCATGATATCATCATCATCATCATCTCATCATGATATCATCATCATGATATCATCATCATGATATCATCATCATCATCTCATCATGATATCATCATCATCTCATCATGATATCATCATCATCATCATCATCATCTCATCATGATATCATCATCTTCATCATCATCATCTCATCATGATATCATCATCATCATCTCATCATGATATCATCATCATCATCATCTCATCATGATATCATCATCATGATATCATCATCATGATATCATCATCATCATCTCATCATGATATCATCATCATCATCTCATCATGATATCATCATCATCATCATCATCATCTCATCATATCATCATCATCTCATCATAATATCATCATCATCTCATCATGATATCATCATCATCATCTCATCATGATATCATCATCATCATATCATCATCATCATCATCTCATCATGTTATCATCATCATCATCATCATCATCATCATCATCATCATCATCATCATCTCATCATGATATCATCATCATCATCTCATCATAATATCATCATCATGATATCATCATCATCATCATCTCATCATGATATCATCATCATCTCATCATGACATCATCATCAGCATCATCATCATCTCATCATGATATCATCATCATCTCATCATGATATCATCATCATCTCATCATGATATCATCATCATCTCATCATCATCATCTCATCATGATATCATCATCATCTAATCATGATATCATCATCATCTCATCATGACATCATCATCAGCATCATCATCATCTCATCATGATATCATCATCATCTCATCATGATATCATCATGATATCATCATCATCTCATCATGATATCATCATGATATCATCATTATCATCTCATCATGATATCATCATGATATCATCATTATCATCTCATCATGATATCATCATCATCATCTCATCATGATATCATCATCATCATCATCATCTCATCATGATATTATCATCATCTCATCATGATATCATCATTATCATCATCATCATCTCATCATGATATCATCATCATCATCATCATCATCTCATCATGATATCATCATCATCATCATCATCTCATCATGATATCATCATCATCATCATCATCTCATCATGATATTATCATCATCTCATCATGATATCATCATTATCATCATCATCATCTCATCATGATATCATCATCATCATCATCATCTCATCATGATATCATCATCATCATCATCATCTCATCATGATATCATCATCATCATCATCATCTCATCATGATATCATCATCATGATATCATCATCATCATCTCATCATGATATCATCATCATCTCATCATGATATCATCATCATCATCATCTCATCATGATATCATCATCTTCATCATCATCATCTCATCATGATATCATCATCATCATCATCTCATCATGATATCATCATCATGATATCATCATCATGATATCATCATCATCATCTCATCATGATATCATCATCATCTCATCATGATATCATCATCATCATCATCATCATCATCTCATCATGATATCATCATCTTCATCATCATCATCTCATCATGATATCATCATCTTCATCATCATCATCTCATCATGATATCATCATCATCATCATCTCATCATGATATCATCATCATGATATCATCATCATGATATCATCATCATCATCTCATCATGATATCATCATCATCATCTCATCATGATATCATCATCATCATCATCATCATCTCATCATATCATCATCATCTCATCATAATATCATCATCATCTCATCATGATATCATCATCATCATCTCATCATGATATCATCATCATCATATCATCATCATCATCATCTCATCATGTTATCATCATCATCATCATCATCATCATCATCATCATCATCATCTCATCATGATATCATCATCATCATCTCATCATAATATCATCATCATGATATCATCATCATCATCATCTCATCATGATATCATCATCATCTCATCATGATATCATCATGATATCATCATTATCATCTCATCATGATATCATCATCATCATCATCATCATCATCATCATCATCTCATCATGATATCATCATCATCATCATCTCATCATGATATCATCATCATCTCATCATGATATCATCATCATCATCTCATCATGATATCATCATCATCATCATCTCATCATGATATCATCATCATCATCATCTCATCATGATATCATCATCATCTCATCATGATATCATCATCATCATCTCATCATGATATCATCATCATCTCATCATGATATCATCATCTCATCATGATATCATCATCATGATCATCATCATCATCAGCTCATCATGGTATCATCATCATCTCATCATCTCATCATGATATCATCATCATCTCATCATTATATCATCATCATCATCATCATCATCATCATCATCATCATTTCATCATGATATCATCATGATATCATCATTATCATCTCATCATGATATCATCATCACATCATGTCATCATCATCATCATCATCATCTCATCATGATATCATCATCATCATCATCTCATCATGATATCATCATCATCATCTCATCATGATATCATCATCATCATCTCATCATGATATCATCATCATCATCTCATCATGATATCATCATCATCATCTCATCATGTTATCATCATCATCATCATCATCATCTCATCATGATATCATCATCATCATCATCATCTAATCATGATATCATCATCATCATCATCATCATCTCATCATGATATCATCATCATCATCATCTCATCATGATATCATCATCTCATCATGATATCATCATCATGACATCAACATCATCATCATCATCATCTCATCATGATATCATCATCATCATCATCTCATCATGATATCATCATCTCATCATGATATCATCATCATGATATCATCATCATGACATCAACATCATCATCATCATCATCTCATCATGATATCATCATCATCTCATCATGATATCCACATCATCATCATCATCTCATCATGATATCATCATCATGATATCATCATCATCTGATCACGATATCATCATCATCAGCTCATCATGGTATCATCATCATCTCATCATATCATCAACATCATCTCATCATGATATCATCATCATGATATCATCATCATCTCATCATGATATCATCATCATCTCATCATTATATCATCATCATCATCATCATCTCATCATGATATCATCATCATCTCATCATGATATCATCATCATCTCATCATGATATCATCATGATATCATCCTGATATCATCATTATCATCTCATCATGATATCATCATCATCTCATCATGATATCATCATCATCTCATCATGATATCATCATCATCTCATCATGATATCATCATCATCATCATCATGATATCATCATCATCATCATCTCATCATGATTTCATTATCATCTCATCTTGATATCATCATCATCATCATCTCATCATGATATCATCATCATCATCATCATCATCTCATCATGATATCATCATCATCTCATCATGATATCATCATCATGACATCATCATCATGACATCATCATCATCATCATCATCTCATCATGATATCATCATCATGATATCATCATCATCATCTCATCATGATATCATCATCATCATCATCTCATCATGATATCATCATCATCATCATCATCATCATCATCATCATCTCATCATGATATCATCATCATCATCATCTCATCATGATATCATCATCATGACATCATCATCATCATCATCATCATCTCATCATGATATCATCATCATCTCATCATTATATCATCATCATCATCATTTCATCATGATATCATCATCATCTCATCATGATATCATCATCATCATCTCATCATGTTATCATCATCATCATCATCTCATCATGATATCATCATCATCATCATCTCATCATGATATCATCATCATGATATCATCATCATCTCATCATGATATCATCATTATCATCTCATCATGATATCATCATGATATCATCATGATATCATCATTATCATCTCATCATGATATCATCATTATCATCTCATCATGATATCATCATCATCTCATCATGATATCATCATCATCTCATCATGATATCATCATCTCATCATGATATCATCATCATCTCATCATGATATCATCATCATCTCATCATGATATCATCATCATCATCATCTCATCATGATATCATCATCATCATCATCATAATCTCATCATGATATCATCATCATCATCATCTCATCATGATATCATCATCATCATCATCTCATCATGATATCATCATCATGACATCATCATCAGCATCATCATCTCATCATGATATCATCATCATGATCATCATCATCATCAGCTCATCATGGTATCATCATCATCTCATCATATCATCAACATAATCTCATCATGATATCATCATCATCATCATCTCATCATGATATCATCATCATCTCATCATTATATCATCATCATCATCATCATCATCATCATCATCATCATCTCATCATGATATCATCATCATCATCATCTCATCATGATATCATCATCATGACATCATCATCAGCATCATCATCTCATCATGATATCATCATCATGATCATCATCATCATCAGCTCATCATGGTATCATCATCATGACATCATCATCAGCATCATCATCTCATCATGATATCATCATCATGATCATCATCATCATCAGCTCATCATGGTATCATCATCATCTCATCATATCATCAACATAATCTCATCATGATATCATCATCATCTCATCATGATATCATCATCATCTCATCATTATATCATCATCATCATCATCATCATCATCATCATCATCATCATTTCATCATGATATCATCATGATATCATCATTATCATCTCATCATGATATCATCATAACATCATGTTATTATCATCATCATCATCATCTCATCATGATATCATCATCATCATCTTCTCATCATGATATCATCATCATCATCTCATCATGATATCATCATCATCATCTCATCATGATATCATCATCATCATCTCATCATGTTATCATCATCATCATCATCATCATCTCATCATGATATCATCATCATCATCATCATCTAATCATGATATCATCATCATCATCATCATCATCATCTCATCATGATATCATCATCATCATCATCTCATCATGATATCATCATCTCATCATGATATCATCATCATGATATCATCATCATGACATCAACATCATCATCATCATCATCTCATCATGATATCATCATCATCATCATCATCTAATCATGATATCATCATCATCATCATCATCATCATCTCATCATGATATCATCATCATCATCATCTCATCATGATATCATCATCTCATCATGATATCATCATCATGATATCATCATCATGACATCAACATCATCATCATCATCATCTCATCATGATATCATCATCATCTCATCATGATATCCTCATCATCATCATCATCTCATCATGATATCATCATCATGATATCATCATCATCTGATCACGATATCATCATCATCAGCTCATCATGGTATCATCATCATCTCATCATATCATCAACATCATCTCATCATGATATCATCATCATGATATCATCAACATTTCATCATGATATCATCATCATCTCATCATGATATCATCATCATCTCATCATGATATCATCATGATATCATCCTGATATCATCATTATCATCTCATCATGATATCATCATCATCTCATCATGATATCATCATCATCATCATCATGATATCATCATCATCTCATCATGATATCATTATCATCTCATCATGATATCATCATCATCATCATCTCATCATGATATCATCATGATATCATCATCATCATCTCATCATGATATCATCATCATCATCATCATCTCATCATGATATCATCATCATCATCATCATCATCACTTCATGATATCATCATCATCATCATCTCATCATGATATCATCATCATGACATCATCATCATCATCATCATCTCATCATGATATCATCATCATCTCATCATTATATCATCATCATCATCATTTCATCATGATATCATCATCATCTCATCATGATATCATCATGATATCATCATGATATCATCATGATATCATCATGATATCATCATGATATCATCATTATCATCTCATCATGATATCATCATCACATCATGTTATCATCATCATCATCTCATCATGATATCATCATCATCATCATCATCATCTCATCATGATATCATCATCATCTCATCATGATATCATCATCTCATCATGATATCATCATCATCATCATCTCATCATGATATCATCATCATCTCATCATGATATCATCATCATCATCATCTCATCATGATATCATCATCATCATCATCATAATCTCATCATGATATCATCATCATCATCATCTCATCATGATATCATCATCATCATCATCTCATCATGATATCATCATCATGACATCATCATCAGCATCATCATCTCATCATGATATCATCATCATGATCATCATCATCATCAGCTCATCATGGTATCATCATCATCTCATCATATCATCAACATAATCTCATCATGATATCATCATCATCATCATCTCATCATGATATCATCATCATCTCATCATTATATCATCATCATCATCATCATCATCATCATCATCATCATCTCATCATGATATCATCATCATCATCTTCTCATCATGATATCATCATCATCATCTCATCATGATATCATCATCATCATCTCATCATGATATCATCATCATCATCTCATCATGTTATCATCATCATCATCATCATCATCTCATCATGATATCATCATCATCATCATCATCTAATCATGATATCATCATCATCATCATCATCATCATCTCATCATGATATCATCATCATCATCATCTCATCATGATATCATCATCTCATCATGATATCATCATCATGATATCATCATCATGACATCATCATCAGCATCATCATCTCATCATGATATCATCATCATGATCATCATCATCATCAGCTCATCATGGTATCATCATCATCTCATCATATCATCAACATAATCTCATCATGATATCATCATCATCTCATCATGATATCATCATCATCTCATCATTATATCATCATCATCATCATCATCATCATCATCATCATCATCATTTCATCATGATATCATCATGATATCATCATTATCATCTCATCATGATATCATCATCACATCATGTTATTATAATCATCATCATCATCTCATCATGATATCATCATCATCATCTTCTCATCATGATATCATCATCATCATCTCATCATGATATCATCATCATCATCTCATCATGATATCATCATCATCATCTCATCATGTTATCATCATCATCATCATCATCATCTCATCATGATATCATCATCATCATCATCATCTAATCATGATATCATCATCATCATCATCATCATCATCATCTCATCATGATATCATCATCATCATCATCTCATCATGATATCATCATCTCATCATGATATCATCATCATGATATCATCATCATGACATCAACATCATCATCATCATCATCTCATCATGATATCATCATCATCTCATCATGATATCCTCATCATCATCATCATCTCATCATGATATCATCATCATGATATCATCATCATCTGATCACGATATCATCATCATCAGCTCATCATGGTATCATCATCATCTCATCATATCATCAACATCATCTCATCATGATATCATCATCATGATATCATCAACATCTCATCATGATATCATCATCATCTCATCATGATATCATCATCATCTCATCATGATATCATCATGATATCATCCTGATATCATCATTATCATCTCATCATGATATCATCATCATCTCATCATGATATCATCATCATCATCATCATGATATCATCATCATCTCATCATGATATCATTATCATCTCATCATGATATCATCATCATCATCATCTCATCATGATATCATCATGATATCATCATCATCATCTCATCATGATATCATCATCATCATCATCATCTCATCATGATATCATCATCATCATCATCATCATCACTTCATGATATCATCATCATCATCATCTCATCATGATATCATCATCATGACATCATCATCATCATCATCATCTCATCATGATATCATCATCATCTCATCATTATATCATCATCATCATCATTTCATCATGATATCATCATCATCTCATCATGATATCATCATGATATCATCATGATATCATCATGATATCATCATGATATCATCATGATATCATCATTATCATCTCATCATGATATCATCATCACATCATGTTATCATCATCATCATCTCATCATGATATCATCATCATCATCATCATCATCATCATCTCATCATGATATCATCATCATCATCATCTCATCATTATATCATCATCATCTCATCATGATATCATCATCATGATATCATCATCATCATCATCATCTCATCATGATATCATCATCATCATCTCATCATGATATCATCATCATCATCATCATCATCATCATCTCATCATAATATCATCATCATCTCATCATGATATCATCATCATCATCTCATCATGATATCATCATCATCATCTCATCATGATATCATCATCATCATCTCATCATGATATCATCATCATCATCTCATCATGTTATCATCATCATCATCATCATCATCTCATCATGATATCATCATCATCATCATCTCATCATGATATCATCATCATGATATCATCATCATCTCATCATGATATCATCATTATCATCTCATCATGATATCATCATGATATCATCATTATCATCTCATCATGATATCATCATTATCATCTCATCATGATATCATCATCATCTCATCATGATATCATCATCATCTCATCATGATATCATCATCTCATCATGATATCATCATCATCATCATCATCTAATCATGATATCATCATCATCATCATCATCATCTCATCATGATATCATCATCATCATCATCTCATCATGATATCATCATCTCATCATGATATCATCATCATGACATCAACATCATCATCATCATCATCTCATCATGATATCATCATCATCATCATCTCATCATGATATCATCATCTCATCATGATATCATCATCATGATATCATCATCATGACATCAACATCATCATCATCATCATCTCATCATGATATCATCATCATCTCATCATGATATCCACATCATCATCATCATCTCATCATGATATCATCATCATGATATCATCATCATCTGATCACGATATCATCATCATCAGCTCATCATGGTATCATCATCATCTCATCATATCATCAACATCATCTCATCATGATATCATCATCATGATATCATCATCATCTCATCATGATATCATCATCATCTCATCGTTATATCATCATCATCATCATCATCTCATCATGATATCATCATCATCTCATCATGATATCATCATCATCTCATCATGATATCATCATGATATCATCCTGATATCATCATTATCATCTCATCATGATATCATCATCATCTCATCATGATATCATCATCATCTCATCATGATATCATCATCATCTCATCATGATATCATCATCATCATCATCATGATATCATCATCATCATCATCTCATCATGATTTCATTATCATCTCATCTTGATATCATCATCATCATCATCTCATCATGATATCATCATCATCATCATCATCATCTCATCATGATATCATCATCATCTCATCATGATATCATCATCATGACATCATCATCATGACATCATCATCATCATCATCATCTCATCATGATATCATCATCATGATATCATCATCATCATCTCATCATGATATCATCATCATCATCATCTCATCATGATATCATCATCATCATCATCATCATCATCATCATCATCATCTCATCATGATATCATCATCATCATCATCTCATCATGATATCATCATCATGACATCATCATCATCATCATCATCATCTCATCATGATATCATCATCATCTCATCATTATATCATCATCATCATCATTTCATCATGATATCATCATCATCTCATCATGATATCATCATCATCATCTCATCATGTTATCATCATCATCATCATCTCATCATGATATCATCATCATCATCATCTCATCATGATATCATCATCATGATATCATCATCATCTCATCATGATATCATCATTATCATCTCATCATGATATCATCATGATATCATCATGATATCATCATTATCATCTCATCATGATATCATCATTATCATCTCATCATGATATCATCATCATCTCATCATGATATCATCATCATCTCATCATGATATCATCATCTCATCATGATATCATCATCATCATCATCTCATCATGATATCATCATCATCTCATCATGATATCATCATCATCATCATCATCATCTCATCATGATATCATCATCATCATCATCATAATCTCATCATGATATCATCATCATCATCATCTCATCATGATATCATCATCATCATCATCTCATCATGATATCATCATCATGACATCATCATCAGCATCATCATCTCATCATGATATCATCATCATGATCATCATCATCATCAGCTCATCATGGTATCATCATCATCTCATCATATCATCAACATAATCTCATCATGATATCATCATCATCATCATCTCATCATGATATCATCATCATCTCATCATTATATCATCATCATCATCATCATCATCATCATCTCATCATGATATCATCATCATCATCTTCTCATCATGATATCATCATCATCATCTCATCATGATATCATCATCATCATCTCATCATGATATCATCATCATCATCTCATCATGTTATCATCATCATCATCATCATCATCTCATCATGATATCATCATCATCATCATCATCTAATCATGATATCATCATCATCATCATCATCATCATCTCATCATGATATCATCATCATCATCATCTCATCATGATATCATCATCTCATCATGATATCATCATCATGATATCATCATCATGACATCATCATCAGCATCATCATCTCATCATGATATCATCATCATGATCATCATCATCATCAGCTCATCATGGTATCATCATCATCTCATCATATCATCAACATAATCTCATCATGATATCATCATCATCTCATCATGATATCATCATCATCTCATCATTATATCATCATCATCATCATCATCATCATCATCATCATCATCATCATCATCATTTCATCATGATATCATCATGATATCATCATTATCATCTCATCATGATATCATCATCACATCATGTTATTATCATCATCATCATCATCTCATCATGATATCATCATCATCATCTTCTCATCATGATATCATCATCATCATCTCATCATGATATCATCATCATCATCTCATCATGATATCATCATCATCATCATCTCATCATGTTATCATCATCATCATCATCATCATCTCATCATGATATCATCATCATCATCATCATCTAATCATGATATCATCATCATCATCATCATCATCATCATCTCATCATGATATCATCATCATCATCATCTCATCATGATATCATCATCTCATCATGATATCATCATCATGATATCATCATCATGACATCAACATCATCATCATCATCATCTCATCATGATATCATCATCATCTCATCATGATATCCTCATCATCATCATCATCTCATCATGATATCATCATCATGATATCATCATCATCTGATCACGATATCATCATCATCAGCTCATCATGGTATCATCATCATCTCATCATATCATCAACATCATCTCATCATGATATCATCATCATGATATCATCAACATCTCATCATGATATCATCATCATCTCATCATGATATCATCATCATCTCATCATGATATCATCATGATATCATCCTGATATCATCATTATCATCTCATCATGATATCATCATCATCTCATCATGATATCATCATCATCATCATCATGATATCATCATCATCTCATCATGATATCATTATCATCTCATCATGATATCATCATCATCATCATCTCATCATGATATCATCATGATATCATCATCATCATCTCATCATGATATCATCATCATCATCATCATCTCATCATGATATCATCATCATCATCATCATCACTTCATGATATCATCATCATCATCATCTCATCATGATATCATCATCATGACATCATCATCATCATCATCATCTCATCATGATATCATCATCATCTCATCATTATATCATCATCATCATCATTTCATCATGATATCATCATCATCTCATCATGATATCATCATGATATCATCATGATATCATCATGATATCATCATGATATCATCATGATATCATCATTATCATCTCATCATGATATCATCATCACATCATGTTATCATCATCATCATCTCATCATGATATCATCATCATCATCATCATCATCATCATCTCATCATGATATCATCATCATCATCATCATCTCATCATTATATCATCATCATCTCATCATGATATCATCATCATGATATCATCATCATCATCATCATCTCATCATGATATCATCATCATCATCTCATCATGATATCTTCATCATCATCATCATCATCATCTCATCATAATATCATCATCATCTCATCATGATATCATCATCATCATCTCATCATGATATCATCATCATCATCTCATCATGATATCATCATCATCATCTCATCATGATATCATCATCATCATCTCATCATGTTATCATCATCATCATCATCATCATCTCATCATGATATCATCATCATCATCATCTCATCATGATATCATCATCATGATATCATCATCATCTCATCATGATATCATCATTATCATCTCATCATGATATCATCATGATATCATCATTATCATCTCATCATGATATCATCATTATCATCTCATCATGATATCATCATCATCTCATCATGATATCATCATCATCTCATCATGATATCATCATCTCATCATGATATCATCATCATCTCATCATGATATCATCATCATCATCATCTCATCATGATATCATCATCATCATCATCATCATCATCTCATCATGATATCATCATCATCTCATCATGATATCATCATCATCATCATCTCATCATGATATCATCATCATGACATCATCATCAGCATCATCATCTCATCATGATATCATCATCATGATCATCATCATCATCAGCTCATCATGGTATCATCATCATCTCATCATCTCATCATGATATCATCATCATCTCATCATTATATCATCATCATCATCATCATCATCATCATCATCATCATTTCATCATGATATCATCATCATCATCATCATCTCATCATGTTATCATCATCATCATCATCTCATCATGTTATCATCATCATCATCATCTCATCATGTTATCATCATCATCATCATCTCATCATGATATCATCATCATGATATCATCATCATCATCATCATCATCTCATCATGATATCATCATTATCATCTCATCATGATATCATCATTATCATCTCATCATGATATCATCATTATCATCTCATCATGATATCATCATCATCTCATCATGATATCATCATCATCATCATCTCATCATGATATCATCATCATCTCATCATGATATCATCATCATCATCATCTCATCATGATATCTTCATCATCATCATCATCATCTCATCATGATATCATCATCATCATCATCTCATCATGATATCATCATCATGACATCATCATCACCATCATCATATCATCATGATATCATCATCATGATCATCATCATCATCATCATCAGCTCATCATGGTATCATCATCATATCATCATATCATCAACATAATCTCATCATGATATCATCATCATGATATCATCATCATCATCATCATCATCATCTCATCATGATATCATCATGATCATCTCATCATGATATCATCATCATCATCATCATCTCATCATAATATCATTATCATCTCATCATGATATCATCATCATCATCTCATCATGATATCATCATCTCATCATGATATCATCATCATCATCTCATCATGTTATCATCATCATCATCATCTCATCATGATATCATCATCATCATCATCTCATCATGATATCATCATCATGATATCATCATCATCATCATCATCTCATCATGATATCATCATTATCATCTCATCATGATATCATCATTATCATCTCATCATGATATCATCATTATCATCTCATCATGATATCATCATCATCTCATCATGATATCATCATCATCATCATCTCATCATGATATCATCATCATCTCATCATGATATCATCATCATCATCATCTCATCATGATATCTTCATCATCATCATCATCATCTCATCATGATATCATCATCATCATCATCATCATCTCATCATGATATCATCATCATGACATCATCATCACCATCATCATATCATCATGATATCATCATCATGATCATCATCATCATCATCATCAGCTCATCATGGTATCATCATCATCTCATCATATCATCATCATCATCTCATCATGATATCCTCATCATCATCATCATCTCATCATGATATCATCATCATGATATCATCATCATCTGATCACGATATCATCATCATCAGCTCATCATGGTATCATCATCATCTCATCATATCATCAACATCATCTCATCATGATATCATCATCATGATATCATCATCATCTCATCATGATATCATCATCATCTCATCATTATATCATCATCATCCTCATCATCTCATCATGATATCATCAACATCTCATCATGATATCATCATCATCTCATCATGATATCATCATGATATCATCATGATATCATCATTATCATCTCATCATGATATCATCATCATCATCATCTCATCATGATATCATCATCATCTCATCATGATATCATCATCATCTCATCATGATATCATCATCATCTCATCATGATATCATCATCATCATCATCATGATATCATCATCATCATCATCTCATCATGATATCATCATCATCATCTCATCATGATATCATTATCATCTCATCATGATATCATCATCATCATCATCATCTCATCATGATATCATCATCATCATCATCATCTCATCATGATATCATCATCATCATCATCATCTCATCATGATATCATCATCATGACATCATCATCATGACATCATCATCAGCATCATCATCTCATCATGATATCATCATCATCATCATCATCATCATCTCATCATGATATCATCATCATCATCATCATCATCTCATCATTATATCATCATCATCTCATCATGATATCATCATCATGATATCATCATCATCATCTCATCATGATATCATCATCATTATCTCATCATGATATCATCATCATGATATCATCATCATTATCATCATCATCTCATCATGATATCATCATCATCATCATCATCATCATCATCTCATCATTATATCATCATCATCTCATCATGATATCATCATCATGATATCATCATCATCATCTCATCATGATATCATCATCATCATCATCTCATCATCATTATCATCATCATCTCATCATGATATCATGATATCATCATCATCATCATCATCTCATCATGATATCATCAGCATCATCATCATCATCATCTCATCATGATATCATCATCATCTCATCATGATATCATCAGCATCATCATCATCATCATCATCTCATCATGATATCATCATCATCATCATCATCATCATCATCTCATCATGATATCATCATCATCATCATCATCATCATCTCATCATTATATCATCATCATCTCATCATGATGTCATCATCATGATATCATCATCTCATCATGATATCATCATCATCATCTCATCATGATATCATCATCATCATCATCTCATCATAATATCATCATCTCATCATGATATCATCATCATCATCTCATCATGATATCATCATCATCATCTCATCATGATATCATCATCATCATCTCATCATGATATCATCATCATCATCTCATCATGATATCATCATTATCATCATCATCTCATCATGATATCATCATCATCATCATCATCATCATCATCTCATCATGATATCATCATCATCAACATCATCTCATCATTATATCATCATCATCATCTCATCATGATATCATCATCATCTCATCATGATATCATCATTATCATCATCATCATCATCATCTCATCATGATATCATCATCATCATCATCATCATCTCATCATGATATCATCATCATCAACATCATCTCATCATTATATCATCATCATCATCTCATCATGATATCATCATCATCTCATCATGATATCATCAGCATCATCATCATCATCATCATCATCATCATCATCATCATCATCATCATCTCATCATGATATCATCATCATCATCATCTCATCATGATATCATCATCATCATCATCATCTCATCATTATATCATCATCATCATCATCATCATCTCATCATGATATCATCATCATGATATCATCATCATCATCATCATCTCATCATGATATCATCATCATCATCTCATCATGATATCATCATCATCATCATCATCTCATCATCATCTCATCATAATATCATCATCATCATCTCATCATGATATCATCATCATCATCTCATCATGTTATCATCATCATCTCATCATGATATCATCATCATCATCTCATCATGATATCATCATCATGATATCATATTCATCATCTCATCATATCATCATCATGATATCATCATCATCATCATCATCATCTCATCATGATATCATCATCATGATATCATCATCATGATATCATCATCATGATATCATCATCATCATCATCATCATCTCATCATGATATCATCATCATCATCTCATCATGATATCATCATCATGATATCATCATCATTATCATCATCATCTCATCATGATATCATCATCATGATATCATCAGCATCATCATCATCATCTCATCATGATATCATCATCATCTCATCATGATATCATCAGCATCATCATCATCATCATCTCATCATGATATCATCATCATCATCATCATCATCATCTCATCATGATATCATCATCATCTCATCATGATATCATCATCATCTCATCATGACATCATCATCAGCATCATCATCATCTCATCATGATATCATCATCATCTCATCATGATATCATCATCATCTCATCATGATATCATCATCATCTCATCATCATCATCTCATCATGATATCATCATCATCTAATCATGATATCATCATCATCTCATCATGACATCATCATCAGCATCATCATCATCTCATCATGATATCATCATCATCTCATCATGATATCATCATGATATCATCATCATCTCATCATGATATCATCATGATATCATCATTATCATCTCATCATGATATCATCATGATATCATCATTATCATCTCATCATGATATCATCATCATCATCTCATCATGATATCATCATCATCATCATCATCATCTCATCATGATATTATCATCATCTCATCATGATATCATCATTATCATCATCATCATCTCATCATGATATCATCATCATCATCATCATCATCTCATCATGATATCATCATCATCATCATCATCTCATCATGATATCATCATCATCATCATCATCATCTCATCATGATATTATCATCATCTCATCATGATATCATCATTATCATCATCATCATCTCATCATGATATCATCATCATCATCATCATCATCTCATCATGATATCATCATCATCATCATCATCTCATCATGATATCATCATCATCATCATCATCTCATCATGATATCATCATCATGATATCATCATCATCATCTCATCATGATATCATCATCATCTCATCATGATATCATCATCATCATCATCATCATCTCATCATGATATCATCATCTTCATCATCATCATCTCATCATGATATCATCATCATCATCATCTCATCATGATATCATCATCATGATATCATCATCATGATATCATCATCTCATCATGATATCATCATCATCTCATCATGATATCATCATCATCATCATCATCATCTCATCATGATATCATCATCTTCATCATCATCATCTCATCATGATATCATCATCATCATCTCATCATGATATCATCATCATCATCATCTCATCATGATATCATCATCATGATATCATCATCATGATATCATCATCATCATCTCATCATGATATCATCATCATCATCTCATCATGATATCATCATCATCATCATCATCATCTCATCATATCATCATCATCTCATCATAATATCATCATCATCTCATCATGATATCATCATCATCATCTCATCATGATATCATCATCATCATATCATCATCATCATCATCTCATCATGTTATCATCATCATCATCATCATCATCATCATCATCATCATCATCATCATCATCATCTCATCATGATATCATCATCATCATCTCATCATAATATCATCATCATGATATCATCATCATCATCATCTCATCATGATATCATCATCATCTCATCATGACATCATCATCAGCATCATCATCATCTCATCATGATATCATCATCATCTCATCATGATATCATCATCATCTCATCATGATATCATCATCATCTCATCATCATCATCTCATCATGATATCATCATCATCTAATCATGATATCATCATCATCTCATCATGACATCATCATCAGCATCATCATCATCTCATCATGATATCATCATCATCTCATCATGATATCATCATGATATCATCATCATCTCATCATGATATCATCATGATATCATCATTATCATCTCATCATGATATCATCATGATATCATCATTATCATCTCATCATGATATCATCATCATCATCTCATCATGATATCATCATCATCATCATCATCTCATCATGATATTATCATCATCTCATCATGATATCATCATTATCATCATCATCATCTCATCATGATATCATCATCATCATCATCATCATCTCATCATGATATCATCATCATCATCATCATCTCATCATGATATCATCATCATCATCATCATCTCATCATGATATTATCATCATCTCATCATGATATCATCATTATCATCATCATCATCTCATCATGATATCATCATCATCATCATCATCATCTCATCATGATATCATCATCATCATCATCATCTCATCATGATATCATCATCATCATCATCATCTCATCATGATATCATCATCATGATATCATCATCATCATCTCATCATGATATCATCATCATCTCATCATGATATCATCATCATCATCATCTCATCATGATATCATCATCTTCATCATCATCATCTCATCATGATATCATCATCATCATCATCTCATCATGATATCATCATCATGATATCATCATCATGATATCATCATCATCATCTCATCATGATATCATCATCATCTCATCATGATATCATCATCATCATCATCATCATCATCTCATCATGATATCATCATCTTCATCATCATCATCTCATCATGATATCATCATCATCATCATCATCTCATCATGATATCATCATCATCATCATCTCATCATGATATCATCATCATGATATCATCATCATGATATCATCATCATCATCTCATCATGATATCATCATCATCATCTCATCATGATATCATCATCATCATCATCATCATCTCATCATATCATCATCATCTCATCATAATATCATCATCATCTCATCATGATATCATCATCATCATCTCATCATGATATCATCATCATCATATCATCATCATCATCATCTCATCATGTTATCATCATCATCATCATCATCATCATCATCATCATCATCATCATCATCATCATCATCATCTCATCATGATATCATCATCATCATCTCATCATAATATCATCATCATGATATCATCATCATCATCATCTCATCATGATATCATCATCATCTCATCATGATATCATCATGATATCATCATTATCATCTCATCATGATATCATCATCATCATCATCATCATCATCATCATCATCATCTCATCATGATATCATCATCATCATCATCTCATCATGATATCATCATCATCTCATCATGATATCATCATCATCATCTCATCATGATATCATCATCATCATCATCATCTCATCATGATATCATCATCATCATCATCTCATCATGATATCATCATCATCTCATCATGATATCATCATCATCATCTCATCATGATATCATCATCATCTCATCATGATATCATCATCTCATCATGATATCATCATCATGATCATCATCATCATCAGCTCATCATGGTATCATCATCATCTCATCATCTCATCATGATATCATCATCATCTCATCATTATATCATCATCATCATCATCATCATCATCATCATCATCATTTCATCATGATATCATCATGATATCATCATTATCATCTCATCATGATATCATCATCACATCATGTCATCATCATCATCATCATCATCTCATCATGATATCATCATCATCATCATCTCATCATGATATCATCATCATCATCTCATCATGATATCATCATCATCATCTCATCATGATATCATCATCATCATCTCATCATGTTATCATCATCATCATCATCATCATCTCATCATGATATCATCATCATCATCATCATCTAATCATGATATCATCATCATCATCATCATCATCTCATCATGATATCATCATCATCATCATCTCATCATGATATCATCATCTCATCATGATATCATCATCATGACATCAACATCATCATCATCATCATCTCATCATGATATCATCATCATCATCATCTCATCATGATATCATCATCTCATCATGATATCATCATCATGATATCATCATCATGACATCAACATCATCATCATCATCATCTCATCATGATATCATCATCATCTCATCATGATATCCACATCATCATCATCATCTCATCATGATATCATCATCATGATATCATCATCATCTGATCACGATATCATCATCATCAGCTCATCATGGTATCATCATCATCTCATCATATCATCAACATCATCTCATCATGATATCATCATCATGATATCATCATCATCTCATCATGATATCATCATCATCTCATCATTATATCATCATCATCATCATCATCTCATCATGATATCATCATCATCTCATCATGATATCATCATCATCTCATCATGATATCATCATGATATCATCCTGATATCATCATTATCATCTCATCATGATATCATCATCATCTCATCATGATATCATCATCATCTCATCATGATATCATCATCATCTCATCATGATATCATCATCATCATCATCATGATATCATCATCATCATCATCTCATCATGATTTCATTATCATCTCATCTTGATATCATCATCATCATCATCTCATCATGATATCATCATCATCATCATCATCATCATCATCTCATCATGATATCATCATCATCATCATCTCATCATGATATCATCATCATGACATCATCATCATCATCATCATCTCATCATGATATCATCATCATCATCATCTCATCATGATATCATCATCATGACATCATCATCATCATCATCTCATCATGATATCATCATCATCTCATCATTATATCATCATCATCATCATTTCATCATGATATCATCATCATCTCATCATGATATCATCATCATCATCTCATCATGATATCATCATCATCATCATCTCATCATGATATCATCA
The DNA here is from genome assembly GCA_036172795.1 of Pelodytes ibericus. Classification (NCBI taxonomy): domain Eukaryota; kingdom Metazoa; phylum Chordata; class Amphibia; order Anura; family Pelodytidae; genus Pelodytes; species Pelodytes ibericus. Next base: position 4,092,760 of record JAYKOZ010000093.1, read on the forward strand.
TCATCATCATCATCATCATCATCATCATCTCATCATGATATCATCATCATCATCATCTCATCATGATATCATCATCATGACATCATCATCATCATCATCTCATCATGATATCATCATCATCTCATCATTATATCATCATCATCATCATTTCATCATGATATCATCATCATCTCATCATGATATCATCATCATCATCTCATCATGTTATCATCATCATCATCATCTCATCATGATATCATCATCATCATCATCTCATCATGATATCATCATCATGATATCATCATCATCTCATCATGATATCATCATTATCATCTCATCATGATATCATCATGATATCATCATGATATCATCATTATCATCTCATCATGATATCATCATTATCATCTCATCATGATATCATCATCATCTCATCATGATATCATCATCATCTCATCATGATATCATCATCTCATCATGATATCATCATCATCATCATCTCATCATGATATCATCATCATCTCATCATGATATCATCATCATCATCATCTCATCATGATATCATCATCATCATCATCATAATCTCATCATGATATCATCATCATCATCATCTCATCATGATATCATCATCATCATCATCTCATCATGATATCATCATCATGACATCATCATCAGCATCATCATCTCATCATGATATCATCATCATGATCATCATCATCATCAGCTCATCATGGTATCATCATCATCTCATCATATCATCAACATAATCTCATCATGATATCATCATCATCATCATCTCATCATGATATCATCATCATCTCATCATTATATCATCATCATCATCATCATCATCATCATCATCATCATCATCTCATCATGATATCATCATCATCATCATCTCATCATGATATCATCATCATGACATCATCATCAGCATCATCATCTCATCATGATATCATCATCATGATCATCATCATCATCAGCTCATCATGGTATCATCATCATCTCATCATATCATCAACATAATCTCATCATGATATCATCATCATCTCATCATGATATCATCATCATCTCATCATTATATCATCATCATCATCATCATCATCATCATCATCATCATCATCATTTCATCATGATATCATCATGATATCATCATTATCATCTCATCATGATATCATCATCACATCATGTTATTATCATCATCATCATCTCATCATGATATCATCATCATCATCTTCTCATCATGATATCATCATCATCATCTCATCATGATATCATCATCATCATCTCATCATGATATCATCATCATCATCTCATCATGTTATCATCATCATCATCATCATCATCTCATCATGATATCATCATCATCATCATCATCTAATCATGATATCATCATCATCATCATCATCATCATCTCATCATGATATCATCATCATCATCATCTCATCATGATATCATCATCTCATCATGATATCATCATCATGATATCATCATCATGACATCAACATCATCATCATCATCATCTCATCATGATATCATCATCATCTCATCATGATATCCTCATCATCATCATCATCTCATCATGATATCATCATCATGATATCATCATCATCTGATCACGATATCATCATCATCAGCTCATCATGGTATCATCATCATCTCATCATATCATCAACATCATCTCATCATGATATCATCATCATGATATCATCAACATCTCATCATGATATCATCATCATCTCATCATGATATCATCATCATCTCATCATGATATCATCATGATATCATCCTGATATCATCATTATCATCTCATCATGATATCATCATCATCTCATCATGATATCATCATCATCATCATCATGATATCATCATCATCTCATCATGATATCATTATCATCTCATCATGATATCATCATCATCATCATCTCATCATGATATCATCATGATATCATCATCATCATCTCATCATGATATCATCATCATCATCATCATCTCATCATGATATCATCATCATCATCATCATCATCACTTCATGATATCATCATCATCATCATCTCATCATGATATCATCATCATGACATCATCATCATCATCATCATCTCATCATGATATCATCATCATCTCATCATTATATCATCATCATCATCATCATTTCATCATGATATCATCATCATCTCATCATGATATCATCATGATATCATCATGATATCATCATGATATCATCATGATATCATCATGATATCATCATTATCATCTCATCATGATATCATCATCACATCATGTTATCATCATCATCATCATCTCATCATGATATCATCATCATCATCATCATCATCTCATCATGATATCATCATCATCATCATCATCTCATCATTATATCATCATCATCTCATCATGATATCATCATCATGATATCATCATCATCATCATCATCTCATCATGATATCATCATCATCATCTCATCATGATATCATCATCATCATCATCATCATCATCATCTCATCATAATATCATCATCATCTCATCATGATATCATCATCATCATCTCATCATGATATCATCATCATCATCATCTCATCATGATATCATCATCATCATCTCATCATGATATCATCATCATCATCTCATCATGTTATCATCATCATCATCATCATCATCTCATCATGATATCATCATCATCATCATCTCATCATGATATCATCATCATGATATCATCATCATCTCATCATGATATCATCATTATCATCTCATCATGATATCATCATGATATCATCATTATCATCTCATCATGATATCATCATTATCATCTCATCATGATATCATCATCATCTCATCATGATATCATCATCATCTCATCATGATATCATCATCTCATCATGATATCATCATCATCTCATCATGATATCATCATCATCATCATCTCATCATGATATCATCATCATCATCATCATCATCATCATCTCATCATGATATCATCATCATCTCATCATGATATCATCATCATCATCATCTCATCATGATATCATCATCATGACATCATCATCAGCATCATCATCTCATCATGATATCATCATCATGATCATCATCATCATCAGCTCATCATGGTATCATCATCATCTCATCATCTCATCATGATATCATCATCATCTCATCATTATATCATCATCATCATCATCATCATCATCATCATCATCATCATCATCATCATCATTTCATCATGATATCATCATCATCATCATCTCATCATGTTATCATCATCATCATCATCTCATCATGTTATCATCATCATCATCATCTCATCATGATATCATCATCATGATATCATCATCATCATCATCATCTCATCATGATATCATCATTATCATCTCATCATGATATCATCATTATCATCTCATCATGATATCATCATTATCATCTCATCATGATATCATCATTATCATCTCATCATGATATCATCATCATCTCATCATGATATCATCATCATCATCATCTCATCATGATATCATCATCATCTCATCATGATATCATCATCATCATCATCTCATCATGATATCTTCATCATCATCATCATCATCATCTCATCATGATATCATCATCATCATCATCTCATCATGATATCATCATCATGACATCATCATCACCATCATCATATCATCATGATATCATCATCATGATCATCATCATCATCATCATCAGCTCATCATGGTATCATCATCATCTCATCATATCATCAACATAATCTCATCATGATATCATCATCATGATATCATCATCATCATCATCATCTCATCATGATATCATCATGATCATCTCATCATGATATCATCATCATCATCATCATCTCATCATAATATCATCATCATCTCATCATGATATCATCATCATCATCTCATCATGATATCATCATCTCATCATGATATCATCATCATCATCTCATCATGTTATCATCATCATCATCATCTCATCATGATATCATCATCATCATCATCTCATCATGATATCATCATCATGATATCATCATCATCATCATCATCTCATCATGATATCATCATTATCATCTCATCATGATATCATCATTATCATCTCATCATGATATCATCATTATCATCTCATCATGATATCATCATCATCTCATCATGATATCATCATCATCATCATCTCATCATGATATCATCATCATCTCATCATGATATCATCATCATCATCATCTCATCATGATATCTTCATCATCATCATCATCATCTCATCATGATATCATCATCATCATCATCATCATCTCATCATGATATCTTCATCATCATCATCATCATCTCATCATGATATCATCATCATCATCATCTCATCATGATATCATCATCATGACATCATCATCACCATCATCATATCATCATGATATCATGATCATGATCATCATCATCATCATCATCAGCTCATCATGGTATCATCATCATCTCATCATATCATCATCATCATCTCATCATGATATCATCATCATCTCATCATGATATCCTCATCATCATCATCATCTCATCATGATATCATCATCATGATATCATCATCATCTGATCACAATATCATCATCATCAGCTCATCATGGTATCATCATCATCTCATCATATCATCAACATCATCTCATCATGATATCATCATCATGATATCATCATCATCTCATCATGATATCATCATCATCTCATCATTATATCATCATCATCCTCATCATCTCATCATGATATCATCAACATCTCATCATGATATCATCATCATCTCATCATGATATCATCATGATATCATCATGATATCATCATTATCATCTCATCATGATATCATCATCATCATCATCTCATCATGATATCATCATCATCTCATCATGATATCATCATCATCTCATCATGATATCATCATCATCTCATCATGATATCATCATCATCATCATCATGATATCATCATCATCATCATCTCATCATGATATCATCATCATCATCTCATCATGATATCATTATCATCTCATCATGATATCATCATCATCATCATCATCTCATCATGATATCATCATCATCATCATCATCTCATCATGATATCATCATCATCATCTCATCATGATATCATCATCATGACATCATCATCATGACATCATCATCAGCATCATCATCTCATCATGATATCATCATCATCATCATCATCATCATCTCATCATGATATCATCATCATCATCATCATCATCTCATCATTATATCATCATCATCTCATCATGATATCATCATCATGATATCATCATCATCATCTCATCATGATATCATCATCATTATCTCATCATGATATCATCATCATGATATCATCATCATTATCATCATCATCTCATCATGATATCATCATCATCATCATCATCATCATCTCATCATTATATCATCATCATCTCATCATGATATCATCATCATGATATCATCATCATCATCTCATCATGATATCATCATCATCATCATCTCATCATCATTATCATCATCATCTCATCATGATATCATGATATCATCATCATCATCATCTCATCATGATATCATCAGCATCATCATCATCATCATCTCATCATGATATCATCATCATCTCATCATGATATCATCAGCATCATCATCATCATCATCATCTCATCATGATATCATCATCATCATCATCATCATCATCATCTCATCATGATATCATCATCATCATCATCATCATCTCATCATTATATCATCATCATCTCATCATGATATCATCATCATGATATCATCATCTCATCATGATATCATCATCATCATCTCATCATGATATCATCATCATCATCATCTCATCATAATATCATCATCTCATCATGATATCATCATCATCATCTCATCATGATATCATCATCATCATCTCATCATGATATCATCATCATCATCTCATCATGATATCATCATCATCATCTCATCATGATATCATCATTATCATCATCATCTCATCATGATATCATCATCATCATCATCATCATCATCATCTCATCATGATATCATCATCATCAACATCATCTCATCATTATATCATCATCATCATCTCATCATGATATCATCATCATCTCATCATGATATCATCATTATCATCATCATCATCATCATCTCATCATGATATCATCATCATCATCATCATCATCTCATCATGATATCATCATCATCAACATCATCTCATCATTATATCATCATCATCATCTCATCATGATATCATCATCATCTCATCATGATATCATCAGCATCATCATCATCATCATCATCATCATCATCATCATCATCATCATCATCATCATCTCATCATGATATCATCATCATCATCATCTCATCATGATATCATCATCATCATCATCATCTCATCATTATATCATCATCATCATCATCATCTCATCATGATATCATCATCATGATATCATCATCATCATCATCTCATCATGATATCATCATCATCATCTCATCATGATATCATCATCATCATCATCATCTCATCATCATCTCATCATAATATCATCATCATCATCTCATCATGATATCATCATCATCATCTCATCATGTTATCATCATCATCTCATCATGATATCATCATCATCATCTCATCATGATATCATCATCATGATATCATATTCATCATCTCATCATATCATCATCATGATATCATCATCATCATCATCATCATCTCATCATGATATCATCATCATGATATCATCATCATGATATCATCATCATGATATCATCATCATCATCATCATCATCTCATCATGATATCATCATCATCATCTCATCATGATATCATCATCATGATATCATCATCATTATCATCATCATCTCATCATGATATCATCATCATGATATCATCAGCATCATCATCATCATCTCATCATGATATCATCATCATCTCATCATGATATCATCAGCATCATCATCATCATCATCATCTCATCATGATATCATCATCATCATCATCATCATCTCATCATGATATCATCATCATCTCATCATGATATCATCATCATCTCATCATGACATCATCATCAGCATCATCATCATCTCATCATGATATCATCATCATCTCATCATGATATCATCATCATCTCATCATGATATCATCATCATCTCATCATCATCATCTCATCATGATATCATCATCATCTAATCATGATATCATCATCATCTCATCATGACATCATCATCAGCATCATCATCATCTCATCATGATATCATCATCATCTCATCATGATATCATCATGA